>VYXD01016280.1:95686-110747 GCA_013397195.1 Hylia prasina
AGAAGGAGGTGGAGGTGGAGGAGGAAGAGGATGAGAAGGAGGAGGAGGAGGAGACTCATGCACTGGGACATGTATATTTTATTTGAATGTTTATTAGGGGATTGGCCAAATGTTTATATATATATCTATATCTATATATATATCTGCCAGGGCACGGCACCGGCTGCCCCCGCGCTAAGCATATGCATGGTTACACATACATTCATACATTAATCTGAAAACAAACATTTGCAAAGCCTGTAAAATCAGAAGATGAACAGAACTAAAGCACAGTTATATTTATTAGCTAATACACGGAAGCCTGACAAACCCCAAGGTTTTAATTTTTACTGTCATTATGGATGATTTACAACTTCCTTTCTCTCACTTTAATCTTTATGTCACCTACTGATCATCCCTCACCATTGTACCCAAAAGGAGAAAGTACCATGTCTGAATAACTTTCTTAGGGGAGCATTCTTAATAGGTATTTCTTGATAAATAGACTCTTAAAAATATTTTTTGGAAGTGATTTCTAACCACCGCTAAAATGGAAGTAAACATGGGACAAACTTAGTTCTGCTGAAGAATATGAGATGCCAAGTGAGCAGCACATCAGTTTGCTAGAAGTGAGTTTTGGGGTACATTTTAAACAGGTAATTATTGACCCTTTCCCCTTTAAACTCCCCAGCAGCTGGGCTTCACTAACAGACAATTTCACAGAAGCACTTTCCTTACATTACCAACATGCCAACCGCACGTGTTAATGTTTATCCATTTTCTCATAATTTTTTCATGTGCTCTCCATTAAAGAGCATCATATATATTCAGGAATAGCACCTAGATTCATGATGAGTGACATTCACCCCGAATATGTCCTTGCGGAAATGTGTGACAGCTTGTATACAACCCCTGACAAACAAAAGCTTCTCCATGTCCTTTTGGCACACCTGTTTTCTAAAATTGTTTTCAATTCCATAAATTTTTTACTTTAATATGAATTGGAATTTCCTGAATAGTATACAGCATCTAAAAGTGGATCAGAACATATCAGGTTTCTGCCCTCTCACACCACATAAATATGCTGTTGACCAAAACAGTTTCCTCCAGACCAACTTTTGAGTATCTCAGTGCTATAATTTTTCCTCTCTTTCCTTCTTGATGCCACCATCAGAAAATCAGAATGAATTTAACCAGCTCTCATCTGACATCATAAAAACTCAGACAGAAACTGGGTATCTCAGGTATCAAATCCAGGGCAAATATTTTTAAAGAAGAAGATATTTCAGGGTAATCACACAGTCCACAAAAACCCTCCAGTGTCTGTATTCCTGCATAGGTGCTCAGCACCCCATTTTTTAAGTGCCAAAAGANCAACACAAAAATTACTTTCTGTTGGCCACAAGGTGAGCAGAGACTACAGGTGGAAAAAACTGCAAGTTTGTGGTGAGCAAAAAGAAAAAAAAGAAAAAAAAAAAAAAGACAAGCCACTTTTGGACACAATTGTAAGAAACTCTGAACCAGACAGTAACTGCCCTTCCCCTGCTAATCCCTCACCTGCCCTGGTGTAAAAACAATGCCTCTTCCTCACCGCCTGACCACCTGACCACCCCACACCAGACAGCATTGCCACCATGCCAGTCCATGCTGGGCAACACTGCACTGTGGAGACACCAAGGACCAGGGAAAGGGGCGTTGTAAGGCCAGGCATAGACTGGAGGGCCCATTCCTTCATGGGGGGGCTTCCTCTGCCCATTGCAGAGTCGCTCTCATGGCTGTTGGGGTATGTTTGTCAAGTGTTAATTTAACCCAAATTCAACATTCAAAAATGAGTCAAAACTGAAGGCCCAGCTTCACTCCCTTGTAGCCAAAAATTCTGTGGGATGCCTCCTCCTGTGGCCCTTGGTGGGTGGCACAGCATGCGTGCACACACAGTGCACCTCACACACACTTCTCAGGCTTCTCCACCTGCTCATGGCTCCATGTTCCTCACCACTCTGTGCGGGCCGTCGGCTCCTTTAATTCCCTTTATACTTGATTCCTCAACACTTGAAATCAAAATCAGGATAATTCTGTCACGGGGATAGAAACTTTTCTATACACATGACAGGACCTAACAAGATGTATTAATATCATTGACATGATAGACCCTCTTGGAATTAAATCAGTGAATATTTTTAGGGAACCCTAATCCGTAGATTATTAACATGATCGAGCATAACTTGAGGAAGTTACTGTCTTAGCGGCATGAGCTCTGGGCTGCTGCGACACACGAATCACCAGCAAGACGAACCACACGGTGCAAACAGATTTACTGACTTTTCCACTTTGCAACATGAAAATGCACCAAAATCCATTTTATGGCATTTATGCATATTATGTACAACCGTGGGGTTTTTTCACGTTTTAAAATGTCTGTTAAATTTGCAGACGATTTTTGGTTTCTTACAGTATTTTGAGACTGGTTCAAAGGTCTCGCAAATTTCAAAAAAGATACCTTCATATCAAGTTTGGAGGAATTCTGGAGAAATTCTCAGAATGTAGGAACTTCTATATAAATATTCATACATAGCACTGACTGCAGAAAGAAGGCACAGAATTTTTTTTTTCTTGAATGTTTTTAAAATGCACTAGAAACCTAATTTTAGCTTGAAAATTCTATCTTCCTTATTTAGATGGTTAATACTTAAAATAATTATAATAACGTAAATGCTTGTGTAAGTTTACCTTTTCAAATTAAAGGAAAGAGAAGTAAAAACTTTAAACTGAATTTGTAAACATTAAAGAAAAAAAAATCTTAATCCTTTCCCTTAAGAGAACTGCGGTTGGGTTTATGAAGGGGAAATATTTCAGCAGCAAACCTTCCCTGGTTATTCTCTTTGATTAATTAAGCATTCACCCAACAGGTTTGGTGTATCACAAAAATAACCCAAACCTCTCTGGTTTTGAGTGTGTTGGGCTGTAAGGACATATGTCACCAAATGTCATGTAGTGCACAAAGAATGTCCGAGGCGTGGGGGGTGGGTGTTAGCTCACCAGAGATTTAAAATAGTAAAACATTAATTTCCATCTCCTGCTCTTCTTCCTTTCCCTTTCATAGTCAGATGTGAAAGACCCTGCTTTTGCAGCAAATGTGGTTCTTGACACCACCTCAACACGCATGCTGAAGTCGGGGTTCTCTGAGCAATGCCGCTCCCCAAGACAAACACCACAACAATGACATTTGGAACCCCAAAATCACAGAAATGTTCAGTCAGCCAAGCTTTCTATTCTACTCTCTCCCCATTTCCAGATTGCTTCCAGAAATATACAAAAATGCAATTTCTTGTCAAGATGTAATCTCTCTTTAACCCTCAATTTAAATGAACCTTCTATTTTGTTTTCTGGGGAGCAGGTGCAGAAGAGCACAAGACAGATAAAGGTTAGAGAAAGCAAAACACTTCCTACCGTGGTTACTACATGATGAAGTAAGTGGCAGGTGATACCAGTGCCGCTGGGAGGTTCTGCATCCTACCCGAAATGTCCACTCAGGTCCTTGCAGAAAATTTATACAGGGTTATTAAAGCTTTTCCCCATCGTAATTAAAATACACCTTTCAAATAAAAATCGGGAAAGAAATTTTTTTCTAGCAAGCTTTTGTACTGAAAGCTATAGCACATCCTTTGAGCTCATAAACCTAACAGTTATTTCAGGACCTGAAACTGTCTTTGTTTTCTGGGGAAAAAAAAAGCTATCAGAAAGACTATCTTTTGTGAATATGTTTCCTTTGCAATTGGAAAAGATTTGGGGTTTAGGTTTCTGATATCTGCAAAAATATCTGAAACTTGAGAGTGGCAACATGGCAAATTACAATTAGTAGGGAAAAATAAAAAGTAAAATCCCTTTGCCCAGCACACTGAGCCCCTCTGACCTGCTGGCTTTCTCCAGGACAGCTGTGCAGGGTTGGCAGCATGTCAGAAGCATCCCTGATACTGATAACCATTTGCAAGAGGGGTTAGATTTGGACAACACAGAGAGTTTAAAACCAAAATAGCCTGTTGCTGGCCAAGCTCTGCACCAGCTCCTCCCCCAGCTATTGGGGCAAGCAACCTCTCAAAGGGCAGAAAATCTTCACAAACCCATGCACCTCCCAAACAGATATGTGGACACCGTTATGCTCCAGGTGTTCATGTGCCCCAAAACTCACAAGAGCCAGAGTCATCTTTACCCTAAATTTATGTCCCTGGGAATTCTGAGTTGCCTTCCCTGTAAAATATCCTGCTGAATGGATACTGAAGCAATGGCACATGAGGGTCCAGTCTGGGATTCCAAAATATGAGAAATGCGTGGCTTATTTCATAAAACAGACTGTTTTGTTGTTGTGTTTTTTGTTTGGTTGTTTTTTTTTTTTTCCCCCCTAATGGTGCTAGAAATAGCCTTGACACACCTGGAGAGAAACTGGACAGGTGCTGAAGCATTCCAGAGGAGTGCGCTGATCCCATGGTCTGCGGCTTTGTGTCATGGCCAGTGGAGCCAGCCTTGTGGCCATGTCACAGACACAGCTGCAAGGAATCTGGGGATTAACCTCCTCCCCAAAATACTCCTAAACTCATCCCTTCCCTCACCACTCAATGCCTAAAAAAATCTCTGGAAACCAAATGCCCTCCCTCTCTCTCTCTCTCTCTCGAAGCTTAAATACTTTTTGCCAGGGTGGTATTATTTTTAATTTTCCCTTTTTGGAAGTAACACTGTAACAGATAGAAATTGACTTTCAGGGATATGGCTTACATTTTCACTTCAGAAAAAAAGTAGCAAGCCACGAGGAATTTTAATAATGCATACAAAGAAATCTGAGCGCAACATTTAAACACAAAAGATGCAAGTCCCTTCGTGTCCTTCATACACAAGGCCGCATCAGCCAGTTCCTGGTTCACCTTCCTTTATATAAGCGGATTAAAAGTAAGATTAACAAACTGTCAAAAAGTGTGTTAAATTATAGGTTTTGCTAATTAAAAATTCTGATGGTTCTAAAGCTCTGTTGGTGGCCATCTTGCTCTGAGAGATTTCACACAGACGAGGCTAGTGAAGGCAAGGCACAGGGGACGGAGTCCGTGCGGCTGGCTGGAGCAGCACCAGGGCAGGAAGGGGTTATTAAAAATGAGCAATCCCTACAGAAAGAAAACACTCTGTTCCAGTGAGATTTCTGTTTTAACACACACATCAAAAGCCAGAGACACCTCAGGAAGATAAAAAACTTGCGCTGCCCATTTTAGGGACAGAATTTCTTTACTCAGTTGATGTTTACTGAGGAAGATTCCAACACTTGCACAGTTCATTCCTGTTTGAGTGTGGTATCCTCATCTTGTTGCTGGGCCCAATGGGCCACATCCATTCCTGCACGGCACAAGCCAGTGTGACAAGGCAGATGTGGAGAGATCTGCATCCAGCCCGTTCTCCATCTGACACCAAAACACGCCGAGGCCCCGTGCACCTCCTCTGGCTGCCCCACCAGCACTGCCATGCACTGGGGGGGAGGCCGGGCTACACTCTGGGGCGTCATGGCAGAACTGTAACCTCACACCCAGAGCAAAACAGGGACTCTATGCACTGAAGAGAAATAAATTTCCTCTTTTTTCTCCAGTGATGTCATCTGCTGGGTGGAAACACTGTCATTAGCAGCAGCTTCAGTAGGCCGCTCAGGCCACAAAGGCCCCGCAGAGCACGGGACGGGAGTGAGGCCGCAGCCGCTGGTCAGTGTGGTCAGCCCAGCCCACAGCACAGCCCAGACGGTCAGTGCAGAGCCCTGGACTGCCCACGCCACCAGCAGAGGGGACAAGGGCTGTTCACTGTGGAATGCGACCCCCAGCGCTACCCCTTCGCAGCCTGGACACACCGAGTACAACAGCTGTCACAGGCCGTACGGCAAGGTGGACCTGCAGCAGGTGAAACTTGAAAGGAAGCATTGTATTTTTTAAAGAATAAACTACAAAACTGAAACTAACAAAAGAAAATCATTGGGTGCCTTCTCACAAGTTTTTCCACCCATTTTTTTAGCGTTATTTAGGGTTTATCTTTTTTGTTTGTTAGAGGGCTATAACCTGGCCTCCACTTAAAATGCATAATAAATATCACAACATTTATAGCTCAAATCTGAAGTGACAAGAGGGAATGAGAAAGAGCCAAGTGCTCTGAGGGTGAAAAAACATTGGTGTTATTTAGGGTGGAGAGGGAATGTGATGGTATGTCTTGTGGAACACGAGCCGTGTTTCTCTGGGTTTGTGGAGCACCTGGCATTTAGGAAGTCAGAACTGTAAGCTAAGCTTCCTCATAACCCAGAACAAAGAGCTCAACAAGGGCTCCAAATGCCTTGTGGCCAAAAAAATTACACATATCATCACTGACACTCCAACAAACTATGATCAAAACTGTTTATCCTGAATCTGTCAAAGAAGTCTTTGTCCTGTGATTGACAATAACCCTTTTGATAAACCTTAGTGGGTATGAACCAATTTACTACAAATAGATATCTACACAAATAAAACTTGAAATATATTTTGACGAATATAATTGCCCTTCTCTGATACAGGAGAAATACAGAGAGCAGTCATGATGAAAATGATCTGTAAAAGTTTTAAATCACTGTCTTAAAGAGGTTATTAAATAGTATTTTAAACCACAGTGGGAGTTGGATTTTTCTGCTGACTTTAGTTTTTTTTTCAGAATAATTTTAGTTGAAAGAGTTGAAAGAACAAGTTTAAAGAAAGTACTTTCAGCCACTTATAAAGCTTTGATTATCACACAGCCCTTAGATTTAAGCTTCACTGAGTGCCTTATGATAATCTTTTTTTCCATCAAAAGGCAAATTAAAATATTCCACTTACAATCCTTTTTGCCATTTCTTCATAAGATTCCTTGTGCTGGCAGTCTGTTTTGGTTGGAATAAGACGTTTCTGCCCATACAACAAATTATTTGCAATGTGCTCAAATTTGTCACCATGGCCAACGTCAACAAACCCCACCACCATCCCCAAGAGCAGAATGGGTTTGTTATTGAGTCATTGTTCGAGTGGCCCCGCACGCCGTGCAGGGGCTCTGAGGAGTCAATAGATGGCAGTCCATCTCCTAGGAAAGTGACGGAAAATGAATGAAATAACCAAAAGCCTCATAAAGGAGAGAGGTGGAAGGCCGTGTGATTCTTCACCAGCATTCACAGAAATTAACTAAGAATATATGTACTTTAGGGAACACAAAACATTCGGACAAACTCTGTGACAGCCCCCTGCGAACGGTGCCAAAATCTGGTGTATTATCACAAAACTGAACATCTGAGTTTATCTGCACGTACATGGAACTGCGTGTGGGATGCTTGCATCAAGTTACCAAAACCAGTTTAAGTCTAGTGGTTGTATCCCTGGCTGAAGTGCAGGAAAAGCACTTCTTCTGTGGCCCCCAACAGCTGGGCAGCCTCTGTGGGCTACGGCAGACACAACAGCACTTCTGTTTTAAACATGTATTTTTCTTAATGCTGCTGTCCTGTTTGTACTGAAATATTTATTCCACAACAGGAAAATTGTAAGATAATTTCTATGGTGAAATACTACTGGGCTGATATGAGAGAAAAAAATCTTGGCTTTTTGTTACAATCCTACAGATATATATATATATANTTCCAGGTTTAATCCAACTGCTAATGTAACTTTAAGCCAAAGGTACTCTTCCCATTTAAAAAATTAAGGCATACAAAACATTTTCAACATGTCAGACGTGTATTATTTGCAGATAATATGCAATTCACTGCATAGTAAAAATCTATTTATCAGAAGGTAGGGCCTGATGCAATACCAATTAATCTGTGAGTGTCCATATTTGACATTTCAAAATGTCCCTAAAACGCACCATAAATTTCCAAATGGGTACTTTTAATAATATGCCCATATTTGTAACCACTACATTTTCTAACAAGAACTTGTTTTGACACCTTTTCTTAGCTTTGTTTAACACTAAGTGTAAATGCTTTTTACAAAATCCACAGAAATAATTTCCTACCTCAAGATACCTCAAATTTTGCTCTAGTACAGTACTTTGTCAAGTTTAAGCTACCCCTCACTTTTTTTTTTTACAGACATAAATATTTTAGAAGTATTGATGGAAACTCACTTTTTGAGGAATTTTGAATGGCAGGGGAGACTAAAATTAAATTACATCTTTTATCTCAGTAAAAAACAGAACCCAGGATGTTACTGCACCAAATATTTCTATCTGATGATTAAGTTCCAAATGTTATAAACGTTGCAGAAATTGTTTTTACATGTACCCGTAGGGATTATAATGAAAGACAGCATTTATCTTTTTCCTTTATCCAATTTAAAAACAAACCAAACAAAAATACTCAGTAAATGCACCTTTTTTCCTGCTCATAATGTTTTTCTTTAAAAAAAACCAAAACCAACTAAACCAACAAAAAGCCTTTTACCAAATCTGTTTAAAAGTAAATTCTCGGGAAGGGTGGAGGATTTCCAGGGCATATCTTTGTGTTAGAATCATTATGCACAAAACACAAATGAGAGGTTTTAAGCACAGATTTCTTCTATTCATTGAATTTTGAAGAAAAAAGCAGAAAAAAGAGCATTCCACTGCCATGAAGAGGTGAAGGCACAAATTATAAAGCACGTCCCATCTACTGCTTCAGAGAAAAAGCCAAAGATCCAAAAAGAAAAGTAGTGGAGAAACTTTTCTACTTTGTTTAGAGCAGAGAACAGGGGCTAATTATCTGTAACAGTGAAATACGTGTGAGGCCGACCTAGAGAGCAGCAACAGCAAAAGTTCAAAGGAACAACAAAACCCTGATTTTTAAAGGTGTTTTTATGTTTGACAATTTTAGAAATTAATATATTTAAGAACTGTGACACCAATGCAATAATTTGTTTTTATTGGTTAAATACTGTACCAGGTTTTAATATTAATCAAATTTGTATGCATTTTGTTTTATTTTTATATCTATTTTACATATGAGGAAAAATCTTAAGTAACAAACTGGTACAGCTTCACAAAGTTTTATTTTCTTGTTTCAGGGATTAATGATCAACTAAGGCAGGCCAAACAAGCAGTCACAGCTATATCCTGACTAATTATAAATTATCTGCAAAAGTTTATGAGGTGTTTTTCCTCAAATTCATGCCTCTGCTCTAACCGAGACTTATTTCACTCATGTAAGAAGAAAGCTTTGTCATACAGAGTGACTAATTACCAGCATCTGGGATATCCGAGATGGGATTAATGCTTCTGCTATGCATCCCAACTTAAAATTTAACGCTCTTTCTATGTGTAAATGTGGTCACTGAGAGAAGAGAGGCAAACCATTAATTTAATTATTACAGTATTAAAATGAAATCAGAAGTTTTAAAGATGCTCAAAAAGTAGTGACAGTGTTTCATTGCCTTCTTCAGTTCAAAAACTCTTCAGATGTTTATTATCTTCTCAGAGAAGATGCTTATCTATATTTTATGGTCAGCAGTTCACAGAGGAGTAAATAGGTTGGGTGTAGAAGAAAATAAAAAAGGTGTTTCTACTTACTGTTAGGTGATACTGCCTCCATATTTCTGGGCAAGCCTGGAAAATAAAAATATTGATCAGCTAGGAGCATGAAACAAGGTGCTTTACAGCCTGTTGGTTTTGGCATAACACAGTATCCACTGGTGTCGGTCACAGGAAAATAAGAAGCTTAACTGAAAGGGTCTGCATTTCAGCTTCAAAAACCCGGCTAGACAGTTTAATTGAATTTTACACTGGTTTAACACACTCCCTGCCATTGTCAGAAAGCCAGTAACAGTTTTCTCTCTGCCCTTTTTCTCCGAGGGGCAGAAGTTTGGGAGAGCAGCGTGCTCGTGACTGTAGGAAGCATTAATGCTGCAAAACAAACAGGGGCAGATTTAAATTCTACATTTTCTGATATTTTCAATTTACATAACACTCTAGAAACTAAATCACAAGGTGCTTTCCTTTCACGTAGGAACAGAAATATTTTATCTTTTTTGTATGTATCTCTTTCCTAATCAAAATATAATTGTTACATGTAATAATCCTCAGCAGCCTCATGTCAGATGAGTTGTAAACAAGAACCATAACAGATTGCTTTAATGTTGCTATTTTTACAATGACTTGCCTTTTTTTTTTTTTTTACTTTTAATATTTTTTAATTGCCAGACTTTCGCACCAAGTGCAGCGCTTTGAAAAAAAAATTCAGAGCAGGTTTTTGAGTCATAGCAGTGACACAATTGACCTGAAGGACACATGAGAGATGGTAAAGAGGAAAAAGTGGATCTTTAAAACAGAATCAGAACATGTTGGTGGTCACTAAGGCTCAGATCACTCTCTCAGGGGTTCTTAATGCTTTTACAAAATGTACAATATTTCTGATGGCCCCTGAGCCACAGACAGACACGGAAATTGTGGCACTTTTTGTCATTTTGGTGCACAGCTACTGCAGCGGAGGGCTTTCACTTCTCTTTAGAACATTTACCCTCTTATTTAGAACAGCTCCGTACTCATTTCAACAATTAGCAACTTGGTTTGCCAACCTTCATTTTAAGTACTTTAAAAAGAAATACAGTATTCCACGGCTTCTCCACAATATGCTGCAGCTGCTATTTCAAGCATTGAAACCTCATGACTACTTGCAAATGAGTACTATTAACATTTCTTTAGATTTCGAATAAATTTTTCACTCATGCCCAAATTCTTGCCTTCTTTTATTTTGATGGAATTAATTAAAAAAACCTCACACCACAACCAGCATCTCTCAAAATAAAATCTAAGTTTTTGCCAGTCACCCTGTGGCACATACAGTGCGTTTTTCCCAGATGCGATGGAAATGATATTATTTATTATTCATTCCACCAGTAACATAATTGTCTGCAGAAAAATCTACAATCTGTTCTGTGTAATGGTTCAACATTTCTCCTCTTACTCAAATACTGTGTGTAAATATTTGAGTTTTATATTAATATTTCTATAATGGAAATGTGTGAAGGACATCACATTCCTCACCAAGGTTCTGACAGTTTGAACACACTCAAGCCGTCTTTGAGCACAAACAAAAGGATTTTCCTCCTTCCCCAACTTAGCCAGGGTTCAGAGAGGCAACATATAAACACTCTGCAGCCCGTAAAAATATTGTGCCAGAGCTCTCAGCATCTCCCTCAGACCTGAAGAGGTTTCAGCTGTGCAGGACAGCTGTGCTGGTCTGACTCGGGGGTAGCAGGCATTTATTTATACATTAGTTCTGGATAGTTTTCGATTACCACAGTGTGCCCGGGCTAATATGGTTGAACAATTGCAATCAGTGAGTTGTCCTATACTGGTAAAATGCCACTCTGTGGTATGACCTTTACTCACACACTGCCATTTAATAATCATCATCATCATCAAAATGACTTTATTTTTGAATAATTGTTTGGTCGGGTATTTTTTCTGCTGTGGACACGAAGACATCACTTTGAGCAAAAATCTGTAGCTCTGAGTGAGAATCACAGTTGGCAGAGCTCGTGTCAAAACCCTGGGAGAGGCACGGCCCCAGCCCCTTCATGGTGCTGTCCAGAGGTGTGTTTTAACCTCAGGGATGTTTTAAGGTTGAGGGAAAAGCAAAAGAAGGTAAGGACAAAAGTGGTAAGGGAAGGCTAAGCATATTCCTTCATTCAGGTGGTGACTTGGGGTAGGTAATACTGCTCACCATTACGAAGTGGGGTACAACAGCTGAGGAGAGATCACTGTTAAACAATAGCTTTTTAGAGATGACCTCATTACTTTGCATCAGCTCAGGGTTGTTGTCTGCATCTTATATCGTGGAATGACAAATTGTATAATTAACAATTACTACCAAATACTGGCTCCTTAAACGAAGCAGAGAAGTTTGCTATGGAAGAGAGCATAGTCAAACACAACGGCTGCCAAATCCATGATTTTCCTTATTTATTTAAAAAAACTTAACCATGAACGGCCATCCTTTAAAGGAAAGCCCTCGTGTACCTAGCTACTATGGCAGCGTGATGAACTACATTAAAATAAAATTGCATTTATTTCCTGCCCCAGTGGTCTGACCTTACTTGCATTTAGATGTACCAGCACAAAAGGTGCCTACTCCAGAGGGTAGTGCCACTGCCGCCGCGCGGCCATGGAGCGCACGGGTGAGGGGAGCACCTGCCAACCAACACCTTGGGCCGTGCGAGCGCCGCGTCGCCGTTCCCCCAGACCCGTGTCGCTGCGGCTGCCACGGACCACATCCACTCGGCGTGGAAGGGCGATCACTCGTGCCTGAGGCTGACCCGCTGCAGGGCGCCATAATGGGAGAATCGAGACTGGGTGCTGCACATTTTGACCCATATTGAATTTTATCAGGTGCTAATTATTGTTTTACCAGAACAACGGCTTAATGCATCTGTTGTTTAATTCCCACTTCCCTATTCTCCAATGTGAACATCAAAGAAAATAAAACACTCAATCTCAAACAGCCCCTGACAGCAGACCGGGACTCGAGAGCTCAATAGACGAGGCCCTTGCCACCAGTTCTCATATTTCCACAACAATGAGCAAACACAAAACCGGCACTAAGCGGCCTTTCCTCCTTTCCGCTCCCCTCGGCCGGTCGTCTGCCTCGCGCCGAGAGGGCCCTCGACGGCGGCGCTGCGGGGCGCGCGGCGCGGGGAGCGGATTAGCCCCGCTAACATGCGAGCGCCGGCCAAAGGCGAGGAAAAACCCCACTACTGTATTTGGCGTATGAATAACCAAAATGCACGCGCTGACAGGAGACCGGGACGGGCCCGCGGCTCCCCGGGAGAAAATGTAGCTGTGATGAGTGACAGGGCTTTCAGGAAATATGTTCACAATCACAGACAGTGAAGGCCATGACCTAGATCGTTTAAGAGCTTGTCTTGTCAAATTATCAAAAGCTTCTTCGTCTCTGAATAAAGAGTGACATAAGTGAGTGTCAGAAAGCTGCAGGCTGACAAGCCAAGCATACAATAACAGCATGCACGTCACATACTTGCCGAACACCGCCACGGCTAGCGGCAAATCTTAATGAGAGCGCGGCTGGCCCAGGAGACTTGGGTCCCTGCTGGCATAGCTACTCATCTCGCAAAAATCCTTCAGCTCCGAGTCAGTTATGGTCTGACACGACGACTACAATTACTAAACACAACTTTTTAACAGAATCCTCTGGTGCTTTGTCAAAGAGGCAGCGGCTGCTTGGAGCTGCCCCGCTGCAAGCCACCACAATAAAACAAAAGATTTGCCAAAACACACACTTTTCATCACCTCCACATGGGAACTGCCGCGGAAAACACACAATGCTTCTCTTCAAACCACTCCTGCACAAGCAGATGTCGAGACCTCTCCCCACGCTGCCAGTGCAGACAGCCGCTGGTGCCAGGCGGGCAAAGCTGGGTAACTGCTGGTGTCACCCTACCCGTTGGTAGCATGGCTGTGTGCTCACCCTTGGGGGGACATGGACAGCCAGAGGCTGAAGGGTGGGGAAGGACACTGGGGAGCTCACGAGAAAGAGAGAACATCGTGCTCTCTGCGCAGGGGAAATGGGCCACATGGATGCCAGCTGCCCCCACGGAATGATCCCAGCACCTCCAGCCTCATCCCAGCCTGCAGCAGTATGCCAGAAAAAAACAAAGGCAGAAGGAATCTCCCCGGAGAGAAGAGGCCAGTGGTGGTTTGCACGTCCAGAGAGTTGTCAGAACATGCAGAGAAGATGCCAGTTGAAGCACCCATCTGGTTCAAGGGAGGGAGTGCTGACAGTAAGGGTATTTGGTAATTTGGATTGGGCCATCAGACACAGCATGGCTGTAGGGCACCAAGCACCTGGGCTCTACTGTCTGCCAGCTCCTGGGAGAGCCCCTCCAGCTCACTAAGCACCTGCACGCTGGTTTTGCCAGGTATACAGGGAAATACATATTGCCCCCTCTGCCTGCTCCCTGCTACATCCCCTGTTCATGGAGTCCTTCTCCCACCCCTGCTGCCGGCAGGTGAGGCTGCACACCAACCACAAGGCTCATGACATCCACCTGACTGTCACTGAATCAGTCAAAAGCAGCTCCTCTGATGAGCCTCCCAAAGAAACCATGCGAGGCTCTGCTGTTGCCAGTGTAACTCCAGCTAAGACGACTCCGTATGTTCTCAGTGCTGTCTCAGGAGAAGAGACTGATCTAGCAGATCATAAATGTAAGATCCTAAAATGTTTTAAGTAACTCTGAATGTTACCTAACCAAACTAGGTGAAGCACCTTGAACTGTCCCACATTCACTTCTGGACCAACACGGAAAATCAGCCTGACAGACTGTGCACAAGTGCCTGTTCTGCACCCTCTGTGTTACAGTAAAAGGGAGTAAACTTGCTGAGAAAGACAAATTACAACTTCTTTTGAGCATCCAATGCATTTCATAACATATGTTTGATAAGAAGAAGATGGGGATTTTCCTGTTTTACAAGGAGTCACATGGAAAGACAAGGGGTGATAGCTACAAGCTGCTCCTGGGAGACCTCAGGTAGACACAGGAGAAAACTTTTCATGATGAGAACAATCAACTTCTCTTGAGGGAAGTGGTGGATTCCCCAGAATGGGACACTCTTAGGATTTGGCTGGGCTGTCTTGCTTTTGCGAAGAAACTTTGGGGATGATCCATGAAGTCCCTTCCAACTTGGTGTTGTAGAATTCTGTCATTTCTCTTCCATGAACTGCTCCAATTTCCTCTGGAAGCAGGGCAGATCTTCATCCCTCAGTAAGGAGCCTCCAGGTCTGCTTCTGACCGTACAGAGTCACCTGGGACTGTCTCTTCCTAGCCTGGTTTCTATTGCCTTTATCAGGTGTAGTGGAAGAAATGGTGAACAACTGATCCCTGACCACTGTCTCCCATGACAGGTGATTCTGACGCTCTTTATAGACCCTTCCCTCTGTCGCCTCCATTGCAGGCTGAGGAGTTGTGGCCATGCTGAGGGATACAGAAGACAGAGATCAAAGCTGTGTCCACGTGCTCCTGCTTTCCTGATGATTCCTAACATTTCACCAGCTTTTTTTTTTTTTTTTTTTTTTTTTTTTTTG
>VYXD01016280.1:110762-123127 GCA_013397195.1 Hylia prasina
CGGCTTGTGAAGACTAAACTAATTTTTTGTGGAACCATATCTCATAACTGGAATCTGAGCCCTTAACAGTAATATGCAGAACCTGTTATTCCATATGCTGAGATTATTTTACTTTATATTTATTGTCACTTAATTTCAATTGACATTTGATTGTGTTCTCCCTCTGATTCTTACAGTTCTTGGGCAGTTCTGCACAGTTGGCTCACAGCACTGACTCTGTAAGTAATTCAGTCTTCTCAGCAAATCTTGTCACCCCATTGTTCACCCTTTTCCATGTCACACTAGCATATCCCACCTTTATCCTCTTACTCCATGCCTGTTTAGTTTGCTTGAAAGCTTTTGGTCAGGAACTTTGTAAAACACCCTTTGGAATTTGTAGACTATGTCAACTGGATCATGTTTACACACATGCTTGTCAACCTGCTCCTTTGAAGAACTCCAGAGATTCCTGAGAAGTGGGATTTCCTTTACAAAAGCAGCCTTGAATCACCCCATGTATATTTTATTTATACACCCATCCCAACATGCCACCACCATGGTTCCTGCCCCCTGGCATGGTGCCTATGTGCAGTTGGCAGTCTGGGACCCCCAGCTCTCCCTGGGACATCCCCTACAGGGTGTTCTTGCATTAGCATTAGCAACTCAGTTACCACTCATGCACCAAGCTCGAGGTGTCTGCTGCCATCACTCTCATGCTCCTCTGCAGCTTTTGGGCAGTTGTTACCCAGTTTTGGTAATGGGCTAGCATTCACAGATTCATAGGAACCCTCACATTCTCTTCCATTTAATAAATTCTCTGGTCTCCTCCACAAAGTAAGGTTTCAGCATGGGAACACCCCTGGTTTCTTCTACTACGAACATCTCAGATGATGAAAATACCTTTAGTATTTAGATGTAGTAGATGAAAATACCTTTAGGCCATCAGCAGCAACCTTGTCCTGTCCAAGTGTTCCTTTCATGTCTTGATCACCTCTTGGCTTCTTAGGCTTTCTGCTCTGATCTCAGGAAATATTTACTGCTAGTTTTGCTTCCTTAGCCTTTGCTCTGCCAAGCCATCTCTCTCTCTGAGGACTGGGCAGGGGAGCTCCTGCTCTGATGCCCCAGTATTCACACAGGTGAATGACACAGGCAGCCTCACACCTTCCATGCAAGAGCGCACAAGGACTGCCACTGCCAAGAGTTGCAAAGAAAAGTCTTTCTGATTTAAGGTGGACCAAAATGAGCAGAAAAAATACATGCTGTAACGTTCCTGATAATCTGCACAGCTCAGGTAGGATTTAAATGCTTGTATGATACAGCACTCATCATTCTTTAAAGAAAAGAACATCAGTTGATGAGAACTGGTGTCATAAAATGTGTAAAAGAGAAAAGATGGCAAAGAAAAGATGACTCATTTCAGATTGCAATTTTGTCTCACTGCCTACCAGAATGAGGGTGCAGAAATGTACAATTCACATTCTATAAAGATATCATGGGCACCTTAGCTATAAGCAAAAGTACATCTGGAACACATTCAAATATCCTAAGAAATAGCAACCCCCAAATATGCTGGTTGTCCTTTGCACATCTCATGTACCACTGTGACATGCTCTTTGACCAATCAGAAGAAATAAAGGCAGAAAGAAGACATTTAGAAAGAGATTCAAATATTTCTGAGATTCAAAATATCCATTGTTTACGGAATCCCACAGGTGTATTTGAAAAACAAACATATAGGCCATATCTATAGATAAAAACTGAAGTGTGAATATATGTCAAAATTGTCACATTTTGCCTTTCATCCTTTTTTGTGTTTAATTCAAGGGAAAAAATATCATAAAAGCTTGACTGCTACATATAGGACTGAATTTTGGGGACATACAAAACCATAATAACATAATACAAGGTGAAAGAAAGAGACAACTATGTTTGTTCTTCCTTCAATTTTCTTCTGTATTTTACTTCAGTAGATTTTGTCAAACCCAAAGCCTTCAAACTACTTCTCTCTAATAGAATTTTCGCTGATTAATATCTGATCTTAGTGAAAAAAACACAGATCTGGAACTCCTGATGCATCAGAGTTATTCTTTACTTCTTCCTGGTACACTCACAGGTACTTCATTTCCTGGTTTCAACCTCCCTACACCTTTTATTCCCCAGGAAAAAGAACGTTTTTGTCCACAGCTGCTAAACAAAATAAACTAAAGACCAAGAGTTGACAATGCTTTGGTCTGTTTTCTTTGAACCATTCTCCATCAAAACTCTGATAATGTAAAGTAATGACTAAGCACAACATTTTCATGTGCTTATACAAATAGGCACTGTGTAAAATCAAAGAAATATGAAGAGAGTGTAGCCATTGTAAATTCAGTTTTTGACAGACCCAAACCAAACCACGCCCGATGTCTGTGCCAAGGGCCATACTCACATCAGCATAGTGGCCCTTCATGTCGCAGCGGTTGCAGTGTTTGTTCCAATAGGCTCTCTCCAGGCATTCCCTGAAATAGTGCCCGGGCAAGCAGCAGTTCAGACAGAAACGTGCTGGGCAGCTGTGCTGCAGATGGTCTCTTCCTGCACACAGACAGCACGGGGGAACTTTCTGTGGAGAAACAAAAATAGAGTCATGTTAAGTGACAATGTTTCAATGGATCCTTCCAGCTCTGCTGCCCTCACACGGGGGTGTGTCTGGGGTAGCTGGGTGCGCACTCGGCTGCCATCGGGACTCACAGGCACAGCCTCATGACTCACACAATTCAGCACCCAGAGTGACAAATACAACATGCAGACAACTATTCTGAGGCCAAATCTGAATCTCTGTAAAGCCAGTTTTCCCAGTGAGTGAGTGTATTTCCCCCCGAGGATCGTGTGAGATGTTGTCATTCTGAGTGTCCTCGTAGGTAACAGCCTCAAGGACTGAGAGTTTTACGGATTCTGCAGTGGGGGTTGATAAATCCAGGCTCTCATGCAATGGGTCCCACTTCTTGACAGTGTACTGACTGACTTTTAAAACCACAGGACAAACTTTTGGAATATTTGCCATCTATCTGAGCTTCTTAAAGTTAGCTCCAATTTTGTCTTGTCCACAGTTTTTAACACTGTACACATCATGGCTCATTATACTTTCTGCTTTCACTTGTTTACTAAGGCTGTATTTCTGATTCCATAGAGTCTCCTTGTTGAAAGTACCATTGAAAAATATTTTACACTTACCGACTGTTTTACCATATTAAAAAAAAAAAAGATGTTTCTTTTTTGGCATTTGATTTTTTTTCCCTCAGTTTACAGCCACATGGTTTAGTGGAAGTTGCTCCTGCCCATGGCAGGGGAGTGGAACAAATTAGTCTTTAAGTCTCCTCCAACACAAACCATTCAATATGATTCTTTATGATATAATTATGCATATCTTTTATAAAAACAATAAAAACAATTACATCACCAACAGAGGAATAATTTTATACAGTAAACTGACCGTGTGCAAGCTATTCTGCAACTCAGAGCACGGCTTCAAAGAAAGGATAAACCACTGAAACAATGCTTCTAACAGCAAGCACAAAGGTATATTAGGAAAGCAGCTGAATGTTCGAGTGATTTAAGCATTGCATTTACCTTTGGGGTGGGACAGTTCTTGGACAAATGTCCTGCTCTGTTGCAGTTCCTACAAGTAACATTTTTGTCAGATGCGTAGTACCGCATACTGCTGTGCCTCACGCCCGCATAGTTGGAGATCTGTGCCTGGTGAAACAGAGACAGAAATGCATTTACCACTTGAGATTCTGTGCTTTGGGAACTGGGAATTATAAAGGTCACTGCTGGCAGTGATCCAGCAGAAATCTAATGTTTCACATGTATGATTTACACATCCAGGTTTGGAATGGGTAATTCTGTTACAGAGAGACCTGCATTGTCTGGAAGAAAAGTTCTCATTTGAACTTCGGCTTCAGGACATTCTTTTTTGCTATTTAAAACTGCAGTTGTGAAGCTTTCCCTCAAGTAGCCAAGATACTTTTACTCACTGTGCTATGTCACGACAAACTGGAATTTCCTCCAGAACACAAATATAATGAACATCAATTGCAAATGCAAGTTACATATTCCCTTGCACACATTAAGGCAAATTTCTTGGACAAAGTACAATGCTCTACAAGTCTGGAAGAAATCTGTAATTTGCAATTGTAAAGAAAGACTTAAAAAGGAAAAAGGGAAAAAAAGAGAGAAGCTGGAAACAACTGTCTCTCTCCCAGTGACCTCACACATACTTTCTGTGTAGGCAGTCAGAATTGAAAATCCTATCTACAACTGTCATTGCCTAGTAAATATCACAAGTTTAAAAAAAATATATACATGAGTATTTTTAATGAGTGAACAGGAGAGGTATAAATAAAGTAGCATTTCTCCTCAGGGAAAGAATTTGTTAATGTCACTTGATTGTGTCATTTGTACTGGACATTGGCAAGAAAAAGGGAAGGACTTGGACACAGCAGCTGAAGCTCACTCCTCCTGGATGCTCCAGCACCTTGCCTGGGACCTCTGGGCTGCAGTGACCTGACGCTGCCCCTGCACTGAGCCCAGGAAGGCTCCACACTCTGCTGCCTCCCCGTGCTTCCTGGAAACGGGACTGGGCTGCCCTGAAACAGTTCTGAGGTTCCAAAGAGACCAGGAAAGAAGAGCTGATGTCCACCTTGCACAGTCTGTGGAAGCACTCCAGCTCTTGGCATCCCTGTCCCTTTCTGCGTCTGTGCTAGCCCCAAATCAAGAACTCCTTCCTCCTGTGGGAGGACACTGCTTATCATCCCACAAAAACACCACAGAGGGGTTTTTCAATCCAATTTACTTTCTTCTACTTGTTAATAAACAACAAAATAAAGAATTATAGAATAATTTAGTTGTCTTTATTTACCTCTAAGTCTTTATGAGAGATGGACCAGTTCACATCATTTTTTCCTGAAAAACAAAATTAAAATCAATTATATTTAATTTATATTAATATTTTTCCATAATATATTTAACATGATGTTTACTGCAGTTATTGACATTGCTTACAGATTTTGATGTACTAAAGTGGAGAAACTAGGTAAAGTTTCCATCTTTGGTAAAGGAAAGCCACTGACCCACTTGCACCAAATCTGTCTCATGAGCATCAGCACATGTGCACCTATTGGGAGTTTTTCTAACACCACACTCTTGTCCTGACCCCTGAGGTTTAAATTCAAGTGGGGATTTATTTCTTCCAGAGGTATGGGCTCCAAAGGTCCTGATTCCAGCCACTGGAGATGTCCCTGCCTGTGTTTGTGGGGATGCCCAGCTCCAGCTCAGAGGCTGCAAGTGTGGGAGTATACGGAACAACAAGTTACTGCAGAGCACACACTTTTTCTCCTTGCAGATTCACGCAGTCTGTGTCTGCAGCCCTGCATCCTGACTGCTGTGTGCCAACACGACTGAGCATAACTTCAGACACCCAGACTGTAAGCTGAGCAAATCTATTTCCAAACAGGGTTTGGTAATGTGCAATAAATCAGGAGGACACACTGAACTATCAAGTGTCATGCCATAACCTTCTCACATGAAGCCTTTGGGCTGGCAGGAGTGAAAAGAAACAAACCAAGAAGGAAATGAAAGGGCAGTAAGCTGAAGGAATAGGGATGCAGCTAGAGCTGTTAAAATTTCTGCATGTGAACACAGCTCAGCGCTCGGGCTGTGCACGCCCAGCTGTGCTCCCACAGCAGCTCCTCACTGCTGCAGGAGGATCCACGTCAGTGCAGGTGCTCCCCTTACCTGCACTCCAGAGCAAGCTTTATAACCTGTATGAAAATTAATCCTGCATGTTTGCACACTTTTAAATGCAAACTGTCCCATCCTGATCCTGCATCTGAATCTGAGGCATCCAGATTACTAACACAAATCACATCATCACAATTTACAGACAGCAAAGATTTCTATTTTGATTGTACTATTCATTTTCATTAGAAGGTGGATGATTACAAATTAAAATTATATAATCTATAATTTTATGTCTTCCTCTTCATTTACTGAAAAAGTCAGTAATTTTGGCTGAAGCATGTGATGTAGCATTGGAACACAAGGTATGTCACTCAGGTGCTTTAGAGCACAACACCTGCTTCCTGCTCTTCATTCAACAGTCAGGACTCACACCACATGTTGTCACCTCAACAACACTCAGAAGTATTTTTATTTTCAACACTTGCTCATGCCAATGACTGTCACTGAGACACTGATAATGCACCAGGCTGGCCAGTTAAAAAAAGTGATGTGAATGATGTGTGAGCCTGAGTCGTGGCACACAAAGTGACTACACACTGCCAGGACCCCTGCACCCACCTGCACTGTTACCCCAGCATCATTCGGGATCACAGGGAGCATGGATGGGACAGTGACGCGTCACTGCCTCATGGCAAAAGCGAGGTACACTCCAGAGAAAATCAAGCCTTTTGAGGCCTGATCATTAAAAGTAAAGAAACACTGTCATATTTGAGTGCATTATTTATGGCTTAAATGCCTGTTAAGGAAATTAATTCATAAAGAAAAAGGTATTTGTAATTCAAAACTGTGCCTTGGCAGTCAGCACCGCAAGTGCCGTGTTGCACAGAAATGCACATGCAGAATGGTCACAGATCAAAATTACCAGCGAATTAACTCCTGTTAATCACTAGGCATGTCCTTCCTGAGGGCAAACCAACCAAGTTTCTCTTCTTCACTGTCAAAATCCCCAGCTTCACAGGGGAAAACCATGATACAATGATTCGAATATTCCAAATACAAGAAGCTAAAACTGCTCCACTCAGAAAATAAATATAAGAGCTTTAATTCTGAATGAAATACTACAACAAAATCTCCCTTTATTAAATCTGTTTGGTGATCTAAAAGTTAATTGTAATTCACAATAGATTGAATAATGCTTTGTTTTCACAATAAATTCTTCAGACTGGAACACCTACAGAGAGTTTTGCTTTTGCAACCAAGGTGAAATTCTGCTGTAGAGACACATAGAAAAATCTGCAACAATATTTCTCACTGACCACAGTGTTTTGTCTGGTTCTAGATCCCAAAATAAAACACAAAATTCTTATCAAATTGACAGGTACTTCCCCTTCCTTCTGATTTTGTTTGCTTATTTGAGTGAATTAGTGCATCCTGCAGGCAATTCCAGTGCCCTGTGGGTGGTTCCTGGCCACTCCTGCAGTGTCCTGGCTGCTCCCTTGGCTCACTAAGCAGCAGCAGCACCTTGGCATGTTTGGGTCCCCTTATGACACGTTCTCTGTAGCCTGCAGCCCTCACCACCTTCGTTTTCCTCCCTGTCAGCCTCAGGCGGGGGCAGCATCCCCGAGGGTGCAGCAGTGGCTTTGCCCCAGGGCAGGCGGGCAGCTGGCACCCAAAATCAGCACAGAATGGAAAAGGGACCACAGCTGGGTTCATCAACCCCCCAGGCTGCCCGAGGATGATGCTTTCCCACCACACAGACCATGACCTGAGGCAGACAGGGCAGTTTTGGGCAGACACACTCTGTTTGCTGGGAGCTCCATCCCTCGCAAAGCCTGGTACGACACTGATGTCCTCCAAGGCCATTGCCAGTACCACATCAGAGCATTTAATGCCCTTTTTAAAGGTGGGCATGCACACAGAAGGTGGATTTCTGCCTGAAGGAAGGGCTGTGATTGCTTTATTTTTGCATTTTCTTTAGTTTTATTTTTACTCTTCAGAATACAGCAATTCAAAGACTTTTTCAGGCAATCTCTCAAGATTTCCCCCTTTTTTCTGTGAAGAAGTTGCATATATGAAACTTACTTAAAGCTCTCTGTGAATTAAATAAAACCAAGAACATCTTTGATATATTTGTGCTTTTAATCTTCCTCATCTCCATTTATTAAATGCTATTTCCTTTATAAGACTATATTAATTTCTACACTAAATTTTCTATACTAAGATTAGGATGAATTCCTGTACTATGATGATGTATGTTTCTATACTAAAAAACACAACAGACTTTACTGTATAAAGTTCTTGTATTTATACTTTGAGAAAATGGTATTGTCAAACTGCAGATCAGGGAAGAAGAGGATGTAAAATATACACCATTTATATGAAAATGGAAGCCCTGCACAAGGTTCTCCCTTTATCAAGTACCACACTTTGGCTGTCCTCTGCCCCTGCACAATGGGATGAATGGCGAGCAACAGCTTTGCTTTTATTTAAAGAAAATTTTGAAAGATCATTGAGATTCACATGTATCCTTCCACCAGCATGAAAATGTAAATTTCTGAGCAGCGCTCGGGGTGAAGCCAGATTTAGGACCACTGTTCAATGTGCATTCAAACCTCCCCTCTTTCATCCCAGACAGGGAGAGGAGGGGAGGAGGGAGAAGGAGGACCAGCAGTCAAAACCTGAAATTGCCCAGAGGAACAATCTGCTTCCACGGAACAAAACACCGACTCAGAATAAACAATAAACGGTTCACAAAATTTCCTTATCTGCTGTGCTGCTCCAGCAGCAGACCCCAGCAGCTGATCAGGCTGCCCTGGCCAGGCAGGGCAGGGCACTGCTGGGCATGGGCTGTGACTCCCCCCTCAAAATCACACTCGTGTTTCACTCATCAGGGCTAGGAGAAAACATATCCTTACACAAGCCCTGCCTGCCCTGCAAGAGTTTGTCAGCACCTTCTTCAACAACGGAGAAGCTGCAGAGCAGGGACATCACACTTTGAAAATAAAACACTAAATTTCCCAAAAGAAGGCGGCAAGTGGTCATGTGCACCCTTCCTTATAACTGGAAAATACATGATGGGATGTATTTTATTTATTTTATTTTATGATCAGCCCAGTGAAACAGGACACTTCAAGCTGTGGCACAATAATACATGGCCTGAAGGGCAAATACATTTCAAAGCTGGGCTTTAAAAATTGGATTTTGACTGCTAATTAATATAGCATATTACAGAATAGAGAACTCTAATTATATTCTACTGTAAGATCTCCGTGGCAAAGACTGTTTCAGACATATCTCTGAACAATATTTACTATACCAGGACACATCTTATGCTGCTAGTGGAAGAGCATTTTAAAATTATAAGCCTTAAAATCCCTAGAAATCACTAGATCTGTAAGAATTTCACATTGTGACACATTGCATGTATCTGAAAATTCCTGATTATGTGTGACCCGAAGTGATTCAAGTCTTACGGTAATGGAGCTTGCTATAATGAGTTTCACATTTTCTGTGCCCAAGTAGCCCTTCTCACAAAAGAAAAAGGAATGCCAGGATGCTGGCACAGCAGCTAAGCACTGTCCCCAAACAGAAATTGAGGTGGCCTCCCAACACCAGGTTTTGTAAAGCACAGGAATTTGGATGCCTGAGGACGCACTGTACATCTTTCCCTTGCGGCAGAGGTATTCCGGGAGCGTACAGATAAACGTCTGCACGGCCCTGTCTGTGAGTCTGTGCATGTTTATGTGTGTACATGTGTGTGTGCACGCCCCCAACACCCATCTCAGCAGGCACTTGGCCTGGCCCTGACCAGACACCATGGAGAAGAAGCTGGTCCTGCTTGTGCTGGCTGAACCTCCCAGTCCAGCAGCTCCACGTCCATCCCACCAGGGACTGCTCCCCGCAGGAGGTGCTCGGTGGCCATGGGGTTGCAGACCCTCTGCACACCCCAGCTGCTTATAGCAGCACCTTGGAGGGGAACAGCATCAACCCTGGTGTTTTTCTTAGACATTTCTAGGGATTTCTCAACTTTTCCTTGATAACAAAGAGATGATTTACTTAAAAACAAAACACCTGCTGTTTAATGGAATACCTGTCAATATCTCTTTAAGACAGCTTTAAAAGAGATCCATAACTCCCGCAGGGAAATCAGTCGATGGAATTGTTGACAGAAGTTCAATTTGAGACATTTTCTCATGGCAAAAAAAGGCTCTCCTGCCTCTCCCCTTCATACCTAAAATTATGGATGTGCCAGTAATGCGCACATGTTTTGGCAGTAGAGAAATCTCTGCAACGCTTTATTTTTAGCAACCTTTATCTGCCATTTTTGAAAAGCATCACAAAATCCAACAAACAATACTCAACCCATTTTGAAATTAATTAAAATGTAAGCAGTTGACTGAAGCAAAGGCAGAGTTGGCCAAAAGCAAACCAGAGTTCAAACAGGAAAAGAAACTCACACACCTCTGAGCAGCCCTGCAAATGTGGGAAACCCCCCGCCAGGAGCTGTAAAAGTAACTTTAAACAAACTTCAGCAGCTATGACCCATGGGGGAAGACTAAACCATCATTGCTAGAGAGGAAAGGTCTGTCAGTTGGGGTAGGACTGGTGCTCTAATCCCCCAGCAGTGTGTCTGCTGATGGGGCCCCGTGGCGGGACTGGGGTGGCCCCTCCAGGGACATCACAGACCATGGAGCACAACACAGATGAGTCAAGAGCACCTAACCAGGCAGAGACGTATTTTTGGTGTTAAAGCAGACATTAATAAATACAGAAATCACTGCAGTGCTGGTGCATCCTGCCGCTCTACTGGGAGTCAGGTCCCTGGTACTACATTTGGGCCCTGTTACCCCAAACAACCTCTGCAATGACCTATCCTGCACCCCATCCACACACCTGCACTTGCCCTTCTGTGTCTCCCTCAGCTCCATTTATTCCAGCAGCTCTGTGTGGGTAAAGCGCCGCATGTACCAAGTGGGAATAAAAATGTGCAGTGAACAAAGCAAAAGACAATTCTGTAAATCATATTTTTGTGGAATATACGTACCACCAAACTGCTGAAATGCAGGGATACATGCTAAACATGAACACGTAGGGTGCCCTTTCCATTATATAAGTATGCATAATTTCCTGTCTGTTTTCTGTCTGTGCTGTAACACTGCTTCCTTCAGCACTGGCCACTGCTGTCCATGTTAATTCACAAAACTCAGCGGCTCATGATTTTCAAAGCTTAGCGCAACATTTGCAGAACAAAGTAGGTTTTTCTCTCTTTTTGGTGGGTACAAGTATGGGGACCACAGGAACAGTTAAATTCATGGCATGGTTGGTCTACCACACAGTCGGGGGAATTCTTTAAATAGAGCCTGTCACTCTCTTTGCCCATCAATGGGATTTCCTTCTCAAACTGCTGATTCGTTCAGGTACACAACAGAGGAAATTTCAGTTAACCTTTGTTTCACCCCGGGGAAAAATCTGTCTGAAAAGTATAAAGTGAATAGATTAAAAAAAAAAAAAAAAAAAAAAAAGAGAAAGAAAAGCTGCAGGGTTATTCTTCCTAGTGTTCACAGCAGTCAAAGTTAAACAGAGAAAAGGAGGCAAACATGAACATTTTATTCCCACCAGAGAATAAGGTATAATATATGATTTAGAAATCCCATTGTCTATACTGTGATTTCTAATTTAGAGAAGGAAAGCCTGAACACAAATCTATTGTTCTCATCGGGTGCATCAAGATTTCACTTTTTTGACTATTTTCTATATGACTGAAAAGGGAGTAATACTTTACTTTGAAGAGAAACCCTTTTTTAGCTATTTGATTGAGTTGTCTGAAATACCTTTTAGATTCCAGAAATCCTTGGTGAAGAGAAAAATAATAAATACTAATTCGGAATTATATGTGACAAAATGAAAACAGGGATAAAACCAAAAGTACAGTAATAAAATAAAGGGAAATTTCAGGGTTTGTTACTGCCAAAAAGGCCTCAATTAATCATAAAACCTCCCATTTTGAGATACAATTATAATTTCAAAACAGGAATAATAATTTTCGGTTTCTAGTGTCACTCATCTGACAAGGTGTCTGCAGCATTTGCTGTGGTGACACAGTGAGTTACTGCAGATATATGCCCAGCAAGCTTCCGCAGAACAGACAGACGGACGGACAGACATGGAGCCAGGGCCTGGGCGCGCAGGGCCGTGAGATCCGTGAGGCCTGAGCTCCCGTGGCAGAGATATCCTGAGATGCCTTGTGGGATCAGTAGGTTGCCAAGGACTGATTCAGCGTCACTGAGACTATTTCTGTGCGTGATTGTGATTTTGTCAGGGCCGCACAGCCCTTCACTGGGCAGGTCATGGTGGGGGCCAGGGCTGCGGCTGCTCCACGGCCATGGGGAACCTTCACCTCTTAATCATGGAGAGGGGTGTCCGTGGCAGTGTCAGCTGCTGGAGCCTGCCAGCCCAGCCCCAGCACACGCACTGCTCTGGGGATTTGCACGGATCCTGCACGGCTGGATACAAGGGTGCTTGGTTAACTGCTGAGACATGAGCCTGAGGAAGGGCCTCGCTTCACTCCTCACCATTTACAGAAGATCAACAGTTGTGTCTCCTTTGCCAACATATTGCATCTTTTTTCACCAGCACAAAATGGATGAGAAAATATAAATATAAATATA
>VYXD01016281.1:0-37884 GCA_013397195.1 Hylia prasina
TATTAGAATAAATCCTTTATTTTGGCATAGTATGGTTTCCTTTACTTGTTAGTCACATTAGGGTGGATTTCCTCTTGGAAATACTTTTGTAATCTAGCATACTGGATAATATAAACACTTCTTCAAGATGTTTGTGCTTTCAGATGTTTTTTACCTAATAAAAAAATATTTTTATATTAAATAAGTGAAACGTAATTGTACCAGAAATTCCTCAAAACAGGTGTCTGTATATTCTACTGCTGCAAGTATTAGAGTAGGTTACTTTGTTGGTAAAGAAATTGTCTGTGGTCTGGTGATAGTTGAAAAAGAGAATAAATTAAAATTAACTCAGGTCAACTTACTTAAAATTATCAATTCAACTTACACCTTCAGTATGATATATAGCAAATGGTGTTTTTCAGAGAAGTTCTTCAAGGAACAATGATTGCAGTGTGTTCTTCTTGATGGTGAGATCAAGTAACTTAAAAATCCTTATACTTTAACACAAGTCCTGTACAATGATATCCTCAAAATATTTTCCTTCTGTTTTCTAGATTTGACAGACTTTGGCAAAACACCCTAATTTCTATCATTAAGTTAACATGTGTAGTAGTCCTGGAGAGAGCAACTGAGAACTGTCAGAGCAAAATATTTCACGCATCAGCCTGAGGTGAGGTGAAGGTGCTGCAGCTCCATCTCCCCAGGCTCAGCTGGGAGCAAGGCTGAAGATGTGCTCCTACAGGCACTCATGCATGCACAGGATTCACGTTGCATAGCCACGTGCACACGCCATAGAGCCTTCTCACCCACAAAGGAGGTAAAAAGTACTTTAAGAAGTAGATAGGACAGGACAGGCTGTGCTGGTCAGGTACAGGGCATGGGCAGATAAAGCGGCTTGGGTCCCTGCCCGGCTCAAGATGACCGAACCGGGAAGGGTCAGCCGCTTCTGTGGGCTTTTCCCACAGAGGTCCTCGGCATGGGCTTAGGCTCACTCAGAGGGGCCAGGTCCCAGCTTGTCCCGAAACCCCAGGTAATGACAGACCTCGGTTGTACGGTGGTTGTAGCAGGACATGAGATGCTGGACGAAGCAGTGAAGACAAGAAACTGTTTCTTCTGGGGGTTTCTTAGTCCAGTAGTTTATTCCATTGCAGCAGAAGTTCCAGGCATATGTCATCCCTCTTACGAAACGCCCAGGAGAACCCAGAAAGCGTGCTTCCCTCCCTTTTTACCTGGGGGAGGGAGGGCCCAGGGAGGGGACTCTGTCCCCAGCCAATCCCAGAGGGGGGGCAGTGCCCTGGGGACAGATAGACAAGTATGAAGGTCAAATGCCCTTTGGGGAGGAGAGGGCTTCTTCGGTTGTAGCCAATCCCTCGACAGGTACACTGGAATTTTCCCCTCGTACACCCCTTGTATTAAAATCAAGTCCCTTGTGATTGGAGAAACTCCTGGGGTTGGGGGAGGGGAAACCTGAGAGAAACCCACCCTGGAAAACTAGAAACACACTGCAACAGGCAGATGAGTGTACTGACCAGCCACCTATTTATGTGTGACCTGGCCTTTTCTTCTTATTCTACTTTCCTACTCATGTTACTTCCCAAATCAGCTAAACTTCTGGCTTTTTC
Source organism: Hylia prasina (assembly GCA_013397195.1). Taxonomy (NCBI): domain Eukaryota; kingdom Metazoa; phylum Chordata; class Aves; order Passeriformes; family Sylviidae; genus Hylia; species Hylia prasina. Next base: position 1,602 of record VYXD01016281.1, read on the forward strand.
AATTTTTGATTCCCCCTCTAAACATCCTATAATAACTCCTGTGACCTGGGATTGCTATTCTTTTGTGTCCTACAGCGTGTCTCCTGGAAAGCAACCTGTTTAATCTGAAAAGGGTTTTCCAGATTTCTCCTGATTGACTCCACCTGATGAGTTTCACGCCTGGACAATGAGTCTGAGGCTGTGCTGGGACAACAATCCTGAGAGGGGTCTGGGTAGGATGTTTGTTGTTTTGTAATCCTTGGGTTGGTTTCCCACCTGTATTTGTGCATCCCTGTGCTCCTCTGAGTTTGTGAAGGTACCTCCTGGGGTGGGTCTGAGTGCAGCTGAGTGCTCCCATTCCTGCCATTGTGTCTCTGAGCTCCATTGTGGTTCTAGGGATTAGCTTTATCACACAACCTAGCAATAATGAATACAGCATAATGCCTTATGCTGTATTCATTATTATATTCATATTACCAGGCTAAGTTTGCTAGGTAGTTATAATAGAAAATTACTCATATGCAAGTCTCCAGAGAGGAAGATGTCCCTAATTGAAATAATTGTAAGTTAGATTGTTTTGCTGAGAATATTATGCCTTGAGAACATTTGCCTTGTCCTTAAAATACTCTTCATAACTGATCCTTTTGACTTCTGTTTTTAATGATTTCTCTTCAGAATACTCAAACTGTAGATTGTCTTTCACAAATGAGTTTGTAAAAGGGGAATTAAATTTACTTTTTTCTCTTTACTCTTCCCTAGCTATCTGTCAGGTTGGTTATTTACAAGGTCATGCTGTGTTCTACTAATTGTTGAATTATTCTAGCATGACAGTATTGTTTCATGTAGAAAGTTTTGCCTGGGATAAAGTGAGCAGAAAAACAAGTTTAGACAGCCCTGTGATTCAGAGCTTACAAAGGATCAGTTTCCAGTGCACAAAACTGCCTGTCACTGTTAGAGCAAGATGAAGCTGAATGGGCCATGAGAGAGAGGGATAAGTGCTCTTTATCAGGGAATTGAGACCTTTCTGAAAGGTGTCAGCCAACTGGGAACACACAGCATGAGGATGTATGTCTTGCTGATATAACTCTTCTTTCTCTGTTTTGTTAGATTTCTAAAATCAGTGACAGGGTAATAATCAATGGAAAAGTTGATAATTCTTCAATGGCCTTTTGGCTAATGTCATATTAAAAAAAAAACCCCAAAAACAAACGACAAACCAAAACAAACCCATCCAAAACTTCCAGACTCAGAGACGCTAAAACAATCAGCTGGTGTGCTATCACAAGATTTTAACTGTAGTCATTGAACTGAGTTCTCATTTTCTCTTGTCTATTTGAGATGGGCATAAGATTTTATCTCCAGGTTGGTGACTGTTTGGTTCCCTGTTAATTGCCTGCAAGGAAACACATAATTTTATAAGCAGGTGGTTAAGGATAAAGGAAGTACTCAAAAGTGCTTATGGGAAGGCCTTTTTGAGTTGAACTTGACTAATTATATGAGGAAGTAGAGATGTAAAGCTTTCACTGGTGGATGCCAGTCTCTGGTATATATGTTTAAGTAGGTTGGAGTATCTGTGGCCTTTTCTCAAACTCTATCTATGTCTTATCACTGGTGTGAGAAGCCATAGTGAAAATCTTGATGAAAACCAGCCTGTAACTGAAGTAAATCCCTTCAATAATTGTATTTCCTAGTCCTAGATGTCCTCTTCTACAAGGTATTCTGGAGTTTTTAGAGGGAGGTGGAAGATTTGTTAAAATAGCTACTTCTTATCCTATTTAAATCTGCACAGATAATACAAATTTAGTACTTTTCAATGTTTTTTGTAGTCTCACGTCAACAAAATGTTGGAGTCAGTGTAATTTTAACATTCATATATTCTGGTAGCTTCTTATTAATGGGCTTCTTTCTGTCTTACAACAATCCATCAACAAACAAGGACAAGAGGTAGTGATGGGTGTTGCAGATTGAGAATGTGAACAAAGAGCTCAATGTTCAGATCAAAGGATTTTTATGTAAATGTATCTCAATTAGGCTTAACTGACTGAAAATCAGCCATTATTCCAGCATCTTTATAGGTTGATTTTTTTAACATTTTATCTTATAAATGGGCAATCTGTGACTACCCATACGGTATACAGGCAGTTATTTTTCTTCAACTTGATGATTGTGTTGCTGCTGTCTTCTTTCTAAATAGTTGTCATATTGTCTTTTGAAGTTATGTTTAATTATTCGAGTTTGGCTTCACTAAAGTGTATTTCAGTGTTGGGTTAAAATGATATTTCTAGGTGACTACAGAACCTGTCTGCCCAATAGGAAACATTTCTAGATTTGAGTGAGTTACTGATCTAAAAAGAGGTCTGACAGTTTTGCTGTGTATTCTATGTAATAGATGTATCAATGGCTACAGATGCAACTGCTCTTAGAAGTTTCATGTGCAGATCCAGTGTTTTCAGAATCTCTGCTTATAAGACAGCAGTGATACCATCTTACAAATACTAAAGGAGTAAGAATAAATTCAGTCTTTGAAAGCATCAGTTAGAAGGGCTGGAATGGCGCCCTCTGAACATATTCCAGCCACTAGAGGTTTCAGAAAAATTGGAAATTGCAAAATTTTTACAGCACTTAATTTTAGAGAGAACATTATAATAATATTTGTGGTTTGTTAGAATTTTCTGAAAAACGTTTACATCAAAACATATCTTCCACATCTTAGTATCATAGTCCTTCAAAATACCTTCTTCTTTTCCTTTTCATATCTCATTAAATACTTGAAAAAGTTTTCAGAGACTCACTTGATGATATCCCACCTATAAAGAAAAAGTGCACTGTAGATGGAAGTGTCTTGAAGAGATCTCAAAAGGTCATACTGTCATTATCCCCGCTAATTAAATCAGGAGTGGGGTTGTGTTTGGATGTTCAAACAGCCATTTGCAGCATACATATGATTTTTCTGCTGAAATCTTGGATTAACTCGGCATTTTAAGATGCAAAGTCCAATAATTAGTGTTAATAAACTTCAAAGACAGCAGCATGGGAAAGCATTTGGTTGTTACACGCTTTGTTACAAATGTAATTACAAGCTGTTATGATAGTTTACAAAAATACGTATGTGCTTTATGTTGCTTTCTGCTTTGATTTTTGTATAGGGGTTATAAAACATAAAATGGTCTCCAGAGATTATTTCTCTTGCTGCTGAGAAAGCACATCTTGTACTTAGCATCCAGCTTTCTAATTCTCTACTGTTTCTCTTCCCTTGGGTATGAGCTTTTATCCTATAAAAATGGGGGTTTAACATTCTGAGTCTTAAATGTTGAAACAGATCTGCCTATTACCTATTTTCCCTACTGTATTATATGCACCAAGTGGCTTGTAACTCAGCATGGCTTATGTTTCCAGCACTAGCTGTATTCCAGCACTTTCAGAAATAAGCTATGCTCTGAATGTGATGGACAGCTGCAGTTGTGCCAGTTTGCTACTTACAATGTATGCTGGGAAAACAGAAGTATTCTTGCCTTCTTGAACAAAATGACTGGCAAACTAATGTTGTGCTTGACTGTGAAGCAGTCATACAAGGCAGATCTCCCCATTAAATAAAATTGACATTATCAGTCCATAGAAATAACTCCTGCATTAAGGTTAGCTAAATTGAAGTATGCAAAATGCAGAAATCTTCAGTGCTAAGGAATGTACAAGATTGGACAGGATCATTTATTATGATGTCCAGCTATGAAAAGCTGGATATCAAAATTTTCCATTACTATTGATGTATTCTGTTCAAGAACTTTTTTATTCCAAAACATGAATTAGGTTTTCTGTTTCCCTATGTAATTATTTAATATTCCTCTTACCTGAGAAACGAATAAATAATATTTGGAGTTTGGGGTTTTTTTGTTGGTTTGGGTTTTTTTTGGCATAGCATTTCCAGTTAGACTTGGCTGTTTTAGTTTTATGTCATCATTTTTGCCAAAAGAACAATTCCATGATGTTATAAGATAGAGCTGGTCATGCTATTAGATATGTTGATGAGTGGCAAATGATATTCAGATTTAAGACAAGGTTGTCTTTTTCACTTAACCATTATCTGTCACATGTCATAAATGGCTTAGCCCATCTAAGGACATGCTTAATGCCTTTTTTTTTTTTAAAAAAACTTTTTTTCTTTTTGGTCTATGGGAAACCAGAATCTCATCTCACAAGACTTTTTTTGACTAATACATTATGGGTATATTATGCAGTTATGGATGTACCCATCTGATTCTATAGCTGTAGAATAAAAATGCCACCACCAGGAATGGAAGGAGGTCAGGAAATAGAGTGCACTCTATTGTACAGAAATATTGTTGAGAACTGAATAAACAAAAAGGAGTTTAAGCTAGAATCACAGAGGAGTTTGGGTTGGAAGGGACCTTAATGATCATTTATTTCCAACCTCTAATTATCATCCAGGTCAACCCCTGACACAGGCAGGGACCCCTGCCACTAGAGCAGGTTGCTCAAAGTTCTGCCCAGCCTCGAACACAGGGGTGAGGCATCCACAAGTTCTCTAGTCAATCTGTCCTAGTGTCTCACCACCCTCATTGTGTAAAATGAAACAAGTAAACAAAGCCTAATAAAATACCCTCAAATTCCCAACAAACAAAATAAATTTTCTTCCTTATATCCCATCTAAATCTTCTAAAAATCTACCATCTTTCAGTTTAAAACTGTTTCCCCATGTCCTGTTTCTAGAGGCCTTGGTAAAGATTCTCTTCTAGTCTGCCCTATAAGTTTTCATGCATTGAAGGGCCACAATGATATCTCCCTGCAGGCTTCTCCAGGCTGAGCAACCCCAATTCTCTCAGCCTGTTCTCATAAGAGAGGTGTTCCACCTCTCTGACCGTTAATTTAGATTTACAAATACATTATGTATGAAGAAATAGTTATTGAAGACTTTTCAAATTATTCTATTGAATGTACAACAAGACTATAATTTTGCTTCATGTAAGTTGTCAGGACACTCAATTAGTGGATCACAAAACTTATCTTAATTATTTGGGTAGATGTACATTGTGAACAAGAGTCTTTTTGCCTGTTTCTTTTGATGACTTTATCAGCAGCATAAAATCTTCCTGAATTAAATTATGTTAATAATAATTCAATGTTTTAAGTTATTATTTGAAAAAATAGATAGCCTAATCAAATTGCAAGATCAGTTGGTAAACAACAGAAACTTACCTGCTGAGAAGATTGGTGTTAAAGTGGCACAAAGTACACATATATGCAAGTTCTTACAGTCTTGATTTGGATTTAGAAACCAGGCAAGCATATTAAAACAACAGTGAAGTTGTTCAAATGAGGATTTCTTGTTTATAGTTCATTCAGAAACATCATCTCATTTCAAGGGTGTGGATGATGCCAGCTAGAGAAATATAATTTTTGTTAAGATGCTGGGCTAAAGTTGATAAATGTTTCTACTGCTGTTCGGGAAGCAATGGCTTTCCTAAGAACTCTTAAACAAAACCACAGTGATTTTAACTTTAGTGGTCTAAGTCTTACTGGAGACTTAAGCAACTACCTTTTTTCTTATGTAGTTTTTCTTTAACACTTTATAAAATTCTCAGTAAAACCTAGATTTTGGGAAGTGTATTGATAGTGTGGACTGTCCAGTTCCTAAGTGACTATTTGTCCAAGAGCATCCAAGAGGTACATGAAGAGTCAATAATTCTAATAATGAGCAGCTGAAATTTTTTCAAGTGAAGCTGTAGCATAAATTAATGTTCACATTCATTTAATGAATCTGTTCATAATGGTGGGTTTCAAATAGCATCATTAATGTGTTAGCACTTTGTAATGGTCTGGTCTCTCTCTGCCTGTATTGCACTTAACAATACTTTTTTTCAAAAAAAGCTAAATGTTCCAGAAAATTGTTACCAAACTCCTGGGAACCATTACTGAGTCAATGAATTATTCCAAGAAACCAATTGATATGGCATGCCTCAACAAACCATGATTTTTCAAGTGGTACGTTCATAAGAGGTTGCTTGTAATGCATACTTTCTTCTTTTTGTTAGAAAAAGATAATGTAAAAATAATTTTCTTTTTGGCTAATGAGATATCTGTTTTCTTAAAGCTGTATACCAAACCTGAAAGGAAAAGTTTTCTTGGAAAAATATGACCTTTTCCCCCCCCCTCTTGATTTCTATGCTCCCATTCAACTGTGGTCTGTAAGCATAATGAGAGGCAAACAAATGAAACCAGTGCATGTGAGGAACTGAAATAGCTCTACCTGGAAAACAAAAATTCATAAACTGTTAGGAATTCAAACTTTTTTCCTATTTTCCATAAACATACTGTAACAGTGCATTAAGAAAACAACCCTGAGTTTCCAAGATGAAGGGGTATCTAGAATAACAATTATTATATATAATTAAGAAAGAGCTATTGATGGTCAAAGGGAAAGAAGTAAGTATGTCATAATGAAGAACCTATTTGAAACATATGATAAACTGTGTGAGGTGAGGAGTGTGTTTCATGGAAATTTGTGAGAATTATGAGCACCAAAATTAGTGGACGCATACAGAAAAAAACCATAAAATTAAAATGAAGACAATACAAAGCCAAGCCTTAAGGTAATAAAGATAATATCTTTTTCAAGAAAGTAGAAGTTCTCTTGCACTTTCTTACTGCCTGATGTACCTAAGACTTTTTTTTTTTTTTTTTTTTTCCCCCTATTTTTTCCTTTGAAATTTTGGGGTTTTTTTTCTTGGTGTATGAAATTCATCCCCTTCAATAATATATCATCACTAGACTTCCTGACAAATCAGTCAAAGCTTCTCACAAATTTATTTTGATGTTTCACTGCTGTTATTTTACGACACCTCTGTCTACTTAGTATCAGGATGAGTTGGTAGCTATAGCTTTAGGGAGACTTACTGTCAGCTGCCTTCTTGGCATACGACTTGCTCCTAATATTTTTTTTTTGACTATGAATGAGAATAAGGCAGGGTTTTTTCCCTCTATTTTAGCCCTGTAATGGAACATGGAAGAAATCAAATTTGGTCATTTTTCTATTGGTAGACTTACTGAGTCTGGCATTGATCCCTTGTACTGCAGAAAAATTTTGTGCTTTAAAATGAGACAATATGGTGCTGATGTCTTTTGTCTAGTAGTAATAATCTCTCTCATCAGTGAACCATGCATAGTTAGACAACTTTATTTATTTTGTGTCCTTCTTATAAATCTTCTTTGTAATACTGACTTTTGCCTGCCTTACCTTCTGCGATTGGTTTATTTCATCTGAGAGCTCTTGTAGCACATAAGTTCGTACTTCACTACCAGGGTTCCAAACCTTATTTGTCTGCTGAGGAGGTCCCTTCTTTGTTATTGATAAGGATGCCTGTTTGAAATTATAACTCAACATAGTCTATTCCATTCTTATATGGAATAAGCTCATGGGCTAATTCCATGCAGAATGAAGTAATTTCTTCTTTTTCCGGAGTCTAAAGGGAATTAGATAAGTTATTCTGGTATTGTAGTTGTACTACTATCTGTTCTGTTGATCTACAGTCTAAATGAATGTCTACTTTTGTCTAACAGCAAAATTGCCTGTAATTTCTCATGACTCCAGAGCTGAAAATGAACACCAAATTAGTATTGATGCTTTATTAGGATGCTCAAATTAGGTTTAATTTGAAGTGTGTATGTGTCTTAGTATCACAGCATACTCTGAAATTTGAAAACAGAATAGACAGCAAAAATAAAGATTGAATTGTTAGTGAAAATTGAACTTGTTTCATTTTTAAAATTAATTAACTCACTATCCAGATTATAACTGACTTGTTATTCGAGGCCTGAACTTCATGCCTGAGTGTCACCCCTCTTCATATGAACTTAATTAACCAACTTGCTTTAATGACAGTACTGTACTGTAAACAGCCTGATAAAGTGACAAATTCATCCCCTTCAATAATGGAGAAACAGTGTGTCTGTATTGCTGTATTATTTTATCCTGTTGTTGGTGGGAATAGACTTGAATACATGCAACTGGGAAAAAACATGAAAGAGCATTAAGCCCATAGTAAAAGCATAGTATGTAGTGGTGTGTTTGGATATCTTGAAAAGTGGGTCCTGGGTAGTTATACGTGTATATAACTGTTCATGTGGATACATTTCAAACACTAGTAGATATGATTCTGTGTGCACGTAGGTTTAAAGGAAAGGGTTAAACTAAAAGAAAAACCAACAAAATTCCTTTGTGTTTTAGCAGTGCTGCACTGGGAGTCAGTTGCGATTCCAGTCAAGTGTTCTGTTTTTCCTGAAGTTTTTCTTTTATTTTCTGTGTCTCTGGGACAGAGGCAGTTTGTAACAGGAGACTGTTGCCTGTTGCAACAAGTCTTCAGATTAGTCAAGACAACCACCAAAATGAAAGGCTCTTTTTCTGTCAAAAATACATGTGTATAATTCTGCATTACAATTATATATAATTGGGTTCAAAGGGGCCTTGGGAGGTCCCCTAGTCTGACTTCTTGCTCAAAGCAGGATCAACACAGAATCGAGACCATGTCTTAAAAATCTACAATGATGGAAACTGCACAACCTCTTTGGAGAACTTGTTCCACTGCCTAATTATCCCCACAGTGATTTCTCTGTTCCCCACCACGAGTCCTTTCCCCCTTATATCAAACTGCTTTGTTTGTAGTCTGTGTTTTTTTCAGTTCATGTTAATTGTGTCTCATCTTCCAGCTCAATGCAAAGAGCTCCTTCCCAAAGGACAAGAACTTGGCTTAGCCCTCCCTCACTGAACTTGAGTCAGTTATTCAACACCTGCTTTGTACTGAGGGTCCCAAACTGGACACAATATTCTAAATATTGTCTCAGTAGCACTGAGTAGGAGAGACTAATCCTCCCTTCAGCCTCCTAGTTGTGCTTCTGTTAAAACAGAAGAGGATGCTGCTGGCATTCCTTGCAGCCAGGACACACTAGTAATTCAGGCTGAAATATAAACATACTTCCCTGCTTGTTTCTTGGGAATATGAAGTTTGCCATATAAGGTTGAAATTCTTTCTTTGGAATTCACCTGAGTGCAGTATTTCAGATGAAAGTAGGAAGAGTCATGAAGTTCTAAATTGGAGCACAATAAATTGTCTGATCAATTTGCTGCCTGATGCATGGGTGTTCTGACTAATCTGGACATTGTTCTAAAAATAAAAAAGCTCTTTTTGGCTATATGAGTGTTAGCATTGACTTTCACAGCTCCTTTACCAAGGACAAAATGATACTGGCTTGCATAAACTGAATCTTTAACTTTTTTTTCATCACTACCAAAAAATACATTTCACACTTCTTTCTTCAATAGGTATTAAATACAGTCAGAATATATCCTGAGGTTTTTTTGGTTTTGTTTTCTTTAATGGGAAAAAAAAAGTCACTCAGGAAAATATCTAACTATTTGTGTTGAATTATATCTTTAAGGCATATGATGCATCTGCTTTTGAAATTATATTCATATTTGGAAATATTTATTTCAAATTGCTTCAAGCTGGTGAAAAGGTCCTCTAAAATTTAATCAAATTCAAGTTCTTTGTTCTAGGAATCTGAAAAGTAGTTTATTCCTGACAATTTTTCAAATTGCTCTCCTGTATAATATAAAACAATCCTCTTCAGTCAATTTCTGTAGAATATGCTAAAAACAAAGTTCTATTTAAAGATCTTTTTTCATAATAGATAAAACCAACAGGAAAGCTCTTTATGTTACTTTTCAGGCTACTTGTCCCCTTTCAGGTTAGTACTAGTAATACATTTCACCTGTTATCATAAAGATAAAAAAACTCAGCCAAAGGCAGAAATAACTGGAAGAATTTTATATCTTTCATGGCTTTTGTCTTATCAGCTCAGCTAACATATATATCATGTCAATTGAATTTATCTCTAAAATATCTTGAACCCAAAACAACAAGTGCAATTATTATGAGGAATTTATAAACAACCACTTATAAATTGGAATAAATTTTCAATATAAATTGAAATTAAGAGGACAATTTATTACTCTAACAATTACCTAAAGAATAAAATGTTATGTGCATAGCAACAGTTTAATCTGAATTGCAGTTTGCTAGTAGATGTTGAGCCAAATATTCTGTTCACGAATTTCAGTTGTAACTGAAAGACACTAAGTTTACTTGTGAAACTTTCTCATTTTGCATTTAATTTCGCTCCATAAATCCCTACATTGATACTGACTTCTTTTGACAGTTGCACTTATGTTAACATGTCGCATTCTTAGTAATTATACTTAATTTTGACCCTCTTATGGTTCTTGTCTCTTCCCCACCAGTAATTATAAATCATTAAGTGGTGGAAAAATCACTTGCAGAATTGTTATCCATTATCAGGAAGCTAACTAGTTTGTACATAACTATGCTTAAGGGGTAAATCTTGTCTACCTTGGACTTCTGAAGGAGCCAAAACTCATTCATAACAGATGTTGGTAATTTACCTTGCATCTTTAACTTCTTCCTTTTTCCCATTTCATCTAAATTAGATGATTTTGTTAGAACTAGAAAGATGAGTAAATGAGATATTTAACCGTACATTAGCTCTTCTAATACTTTGTCTTTCATAGAGGCTTAACTTTGAAATCCTCTCTAATTTTACTCTAGTTTGTCTGAAACTTTCAGTGTAGATGACCTGAAACTTGGCCTCAAGGAAAAGAAAGAAAAAAAAGGCAGTATTGTATTTTATCTGTATTTTACTGTCTATGTACAGCCTTTTATTTTGTATAATTTTAGCTCTGTGTTCTACTTACATTTTTCTCTCTCACTCTGTCAAGGCTTTTGCCCTTCAGGCTTACTTTCCTCCAGCATATCTGTTGTAAAGAAGCAAATATAAGAGAAACTGTGCGATGAACTTACGATGAAACATAAAATAAGTGGTCAAATGTCATGGTCTTATATAAAGGAACTGTTCACTGTATAGGATTCTCTTCCCTGCACCTGTGGTTGCTGCTCACGTAAAACAATCCTGAAATACTCTGCAATTTCTATAAAGATGCAACTAGTAATTAGCAACTCTGATCTTTAATGCAAGACAACACCTAAGCATGCAGAGCATAGTGATAATCTTCATGCTCAAGTGGATGGAAGGGGAAACGCAAGTCAAAACTGTGGAGATGGTTTAGGAATATTATTTTTGGAACAAAGTTCAGCTACTATCAAGGCCTTAAGGCTTTAGACTTCAAGGGTTTGCATTTTTAAGAGGCTTTTTTAATGTTGAAGGTTGTTGGTTGATTCTTGTTTTGTTGGTTTTTTTCCCTTCCAACAAGAGTTGGAAATATATATTTTTGCTGGTAAGCATATGTTTTTGTTTATAAGAGATTCTTCCTACTGGCAGTTGTACTGGATCAAATTTCCTTGCAACTCAATGTGAGTTTTTAACCTGACCAGTTGGGTGCCATTCATGGTCCTTATGGTCTCTAATTAAATTAAAAGGAAAAAAAAATTCAACATCTCATGACTGCTTCAGGGAGTATATTTGTCAAGTACATAAAGTGGTTTTATGTGACTTTAAAACACTGCTCACAGTAGTTCAAATACAGCCAGATTCTTATTTGGAAAATTTCCCAAGGCTAGGAATGATGTCTAATGATGGCATTACAATTAGAAAAAACTCGTCAGTGTTATACCAGTTGCTCATACTCATGTTATTTCTATCACTTGATTAATTTAATCTTTGTTTAGTCTCCTCCTTTGTCTGCAGCTCTGTATGTTTTCTACAGATAATCTTATGCTGCATATGTTTTTGTGACAGGTTTCCTTGTCAAAGTCTGTTTTGCATTTGGCCTGGTGCTGGTTGCTACTGCTAAGGCCCAGTTCTGCTCTGCTGTCCCTGACAGGTGGCAGAAATGATGGAAAAGTTGATATGCAGTGCTGATGCCTGTCCCCATGGGAGTCTGTGAGCTGTGCTACAGCACTCTGACCATCTCTGCCTCTGTCTTTGCTGGAGTGCTGGTTACTCACAGGTGTGATAACTAGTGAAGTGGGCAAGATACTTTCTTTCTCTAGTGTTGAGCTACCAAAATAACCCATTCCTATGAATACATGGCAGAGTTTTAAAGTAAGCTTCATGAACGTGAACTGAAATCCAAAAATATCTGGAACGTATGACTCAAGAAACTGTTAATATTAAATTATTTCATATGTTTTGGACTTCAGGACACTACAGTATTTTCAGTTGCTTTAACTTTTGAGTAAGGAAAATTTTTGAAAATCATGTGAATTAAAATAAAAATAATGTGGCAAAAGATATTAGCATGCTTTTGGCTTTTTGACTTGTTCTCTTAATTTAGATACTAATTAATGCAGTTGAAGGCTGATGTGGGAAACTTTATATGATGGATAAAATTATAGAGGAGTTTTTCAGCATATTTACTTGCTTATGTCGGCAGTATTACATCATACGACTATGAAGGTTGTAGATCAAGACGTGGAATTCTTTCATCTGCAAAAGTCATGGGAAATAAAATAGTTCAGTGAACAAGGAAGAAGTCAGTTTAAGTTATGTAATTATTGTCAAACTGCAAATAATTATGCAGAAACAAAAATATTGCCTCATGAAGTGTAACATTGAGAATGAGTGATATTTCATCATCACAATAATAATGAATAAAAATGTTGAATTTCCTGTTTATGAAGTAATTGAGTAGCAGTAAGCATGGGGCAAATTGATAACTGCTGGAATGAACACAAACAAATAGAAAATAATTATGCCTTGTGTAGACAGAAGTAAAACCTTCCTGTTCCTGCATAATAATAGAAATTAATAGTAATCTTTATGTAGAAAAGAAATTCTTCTAATTTGCATGATTATCACCATGTCTTGTTTATTCAGCTACAGGTGCTGATAATATGCACAAGGACTTCACTGAAAAGAATGTCTTTACACTTGTATTATAATCTGTACACATACCAAGGATTTATATGCTTGTTTCAAGATGTGCACTAGGTAAAATGAGATGCCATATGTTTCATTTTGAAAGGAAAAATCACATTCCGTGACATTTTCAGTGTGTGCCTACATGCTTCATGACAACCTTGCAAAATTGTTGTGAAATATGCAGCTCAAAACCAACATTTTATTGCATAGTTACAAATATGAAGAAAACAAATTCTGCCATGTCTTACTATTTATAAAAGATTGCTTTAGAGTGGGTGGGTTTTTTCAGATATATTAGTGAGGAAAATGCTGCCGAGTAAGTTGTATAAATGTACTTGCAGGCTTGACAGAAATCAGGCAAGAAGTAACAACCTGTCTTCCAAATCTTGGGATCAATCTTCCTCTAATACAGTTTTTTAAATTTTATACAGAGCACACTGTTGTTTTTGTTTTGTTTTACTGAATATACCAGCTTTTTCTTATGGATGGCTTCCAAGAAATATAGGTGTATTTTTATTCAAAACGGTCAGTGAACACAAGCTTAAAAGCATCACTTTAGTTTCTTTTATTTCCTTATCGTAGGAAGTAGCTATAGTAAGCAATTTTCTGCTGTATGGAAACCAGAAAGTAATGATTTTTTTAATAGTTCTGGAGAAGGACCTAGCCGGTGATTACAGAATGTTGGAAGATACTGTGATAGAGTAACTATATGCATATCCTAAGTGTGTAAACAACCTCCTTGATGCTGGTATTTGTACCCTGAACCTGGTCTGTTATTCACAGATTTATAACGCAAAAAGAACCCTGTAAATTACATCACTTCTGCTCACAGATCCAGTGTTTTAAAGCCTATCCCAAGCCTGTCTTGGCATACGTTAGGCAAGATACCTAATATACCTATGGTGTGTTAAATAGCTAGAACATATTAATGTCAATGTCTTTCACATTTGTGAGTGTGTTACTATGGATGACAATTTTCAACATTCATTTATTACACCTTTTTTCCTAATAAGTACTTTTCCATATTTTCCATGCTAGCTGCAATAGAAATGATCCAAAACATAAGCTTTCATCAAAAATCTGAGTTGTTTGTAGGAGCTAGCCTATCAGTTCTTTGATTAATGAACAAAAAAACCCAAAAAAACCCAAACCAATATATATATATATAAAATCCTGGTCTCTATCTTGATACATTTAGCATATAAATGTTTTTAAATATATGCATAATGTATATCTAGCAGTTCAGAGTATTTTGTTTTATTGTGGCTCTACTACAGAGCTATACCATTTGAACAGTGTGTCACACAGCTTTGTTATCTGTAACCAGCTCTGTTCTTGTCGTGCTTGGTGGTAAAAGGATGTGAAAGACGTGTTTGCACTGACAGCAAGACAGAGCTGTAGTTGTCACAATACTCAAGCACCTTTGTTGCTTGTTGTAATGGTCTTGGCATTTTGGAATATTGCTGAATAATCAGAGCCTGAATAACTAATGCAAAAAAGATTTGTTGCACATCAGCTTTTCTAACTGGATTCTTAAGTGTGCACACACATATGCAGATTTTTAAATGTGAGGATATATATGTATTGTGTATTTATTAAACTCACTCTTCATTTCTTACATTTAAAATACTAGATGTGTATCATTGTGCTAGCTGGCATTGCAGACACCTGACTTTTACAAGATAGCTATTTTTTTTCCTGAATTTACAAGCTGGCAAAGCAGGCAATTTCATAACTATAGACAGTACATCTGTGCTGGTACCCATAGGACTAAATATTTTGCCAGTTGTGATAAACGATTTGTTTAAGCCTAAGGAAGTTCAGAGCAAAAGGGAAAATATTCTCTGCAGGAAAATATATAGAGAACATAATAAAGGACTGCTAAATCTAGCTTTGCTCATAAGCACCCTAATCTTTTTCTCAAGTACTTTAGTATGACTGGATTCCCTCTGCCAGAGTGTAGTGCAGGTTGTATACATTGATTTAGCAGGCTCTGTCAGTGTTTTTGGTGTCAGATAAACCTAATTTTTCTGAGAATGAGCCCATATGGCTGAGCAGTATAGTAATGCTGATCTCCACATGTAACAGCACAATGCAGTGGCTGCCTGTTGTGTGCATCCAAACAAATGCACAGCAATAAATTGTCATTTGGCTATGCCAGGTCATGGTCTTGTGTTAGGTTAAAGTCATAAGGCAAGTGACCAATGATTCTTTCAGACAAGGTTCTGTCCATACTCATACATGTGTGCATATATCTTTATATACATATCTATATGTATATATCTATACATATATGCATGTCAACTTTTACTTTGTGTCTCATACTGTGATGACAAGTCCTGTGTCCTTTTTGCTTGGGTAAAACAAAAAGGGATTTTTGTGGGCAATGTTTCAAATAGGGGACCTGACTTCTCTGTATATGTCTTGGTCATTGCTTGATACAAGTCATTATTAAAAATATAAGACTGTTCAAATCTGTGTTATGTAATTTGGAATATGATCTGTATTTATAGTTAAAAAAGTGTAATTTGGGCAGTCTCTCCATCTGCTTACTAATGTATGCATCTGTGATCTTGTAGGGCATGAAATCTGCATGTTAATAGAGTGTGGTGTTGGCTTTCTGAAGTTTGGGAAATTGTACTGATTCCTGCATCTGAGTTACATGCTGTGCTGAAGTTCCTGGGTATAACGGTGAGAGCCTACGACTGTAAAAAGTTACCATGGTTTGAATTGGCCTTTTTTCTTCTCACCTTGCTCCTTTTTCAACATGGCTGCTAGTCTGCTGATCCATAGGAAGATGTGGATAACAACGCACTAGCCTTCCTATGAAAGATGTCTTGCATTTGCCATTTATGTGTGATTCCTCTCTCACCTGATGTTGGTAGCCTAAATGTTCATGTCTAATATAAGTTATGTATCTGAGCCTCCTCTTAAGTCACGTGTGTTGCAGTAAGGACTATCCCACCAGCCTTTCAGTAGAAAGACTTGTCCTTTTGTCTATGCTTCTCTTTTCTCCAGAATAAAGACCTCTGGGGCCAGCTAGGATGGAAAGCTGAGCCATTATGAGGAAGCTCAGGTCAGCCCTACTGACCTTGACTTGTCATGTAGCAAAGGCCCAGGGGCAGCTATGTCAGCTCTCTGGAGTTCTTGCCTCAGATGCAGAGCGAACCCGTGATTGTGAATTAAACCATCATGATACTCTTGTTAAACTAGAGGGAGCAATCAGCTATCTTCTTGCTGCCTTTCTTCCTAGTACTGTATGCCAATGCAGCAGGAGAAATTTCTGCTACTGGGCACAGCAAGGACATAGAAATGTCAGTAATTCTTTCAAAGTTGTAGTTTCTTAACTTTTTACTACTGTGTTTGAAATTGTATTCACACAATTTTGCCAACTTTACCAGCTGCTGTCAGACCTAAACCAAGAAGCTTTTGCTTTGGGATATTTGGGTTGTTGTACGTTTCATCAATTCTCCTTAGATGCTTTGATCTGTTGTTTTGGAGCAGATACCAAGACCAGGGTCTAGGGGAGAAGGCTGAAAGGGAAAAATGTTCTCAAGTGATGCTGCCTCTCATGTAGTACGTGAAAGCTTTTGTTAGTACCAGACATTTCTTCAGAGGGTATTATTTGTCTCTGTCTTGTAGTATTAGATAAAAAAACTAGCAAAGAATTAATGATAAGGTGTCATGATATTTCCTGACTTCTGTGTTTCTTGTAGCTCCTGCTGTCTGTCTCAGCCCAAGCCAAAGGGGTGACTATCCATTATTTTTATTTTGCTACCTCCTTCTACAATTATTGACTCTGCTTTGCTATAAGCCAGTTCATAATGAGTGGTAAGATTTTATGAAATTAATTTAGGCTCTGAAAAAGGAAACAGCTAATTAAAATTACTAAATGGTGATAAATTTCTGAAGGTGTTATGTGTTGGTGCTAAAATCTCCTACAAATGCAACCTTTCAGTCCAAGAAATCAGTAGTGGTCAAAGTAATCACAAATTTTCTGGTCAATACTAACTAAAAAGCTGAATCTACATAAAGACCCCACTCATGAAAACCCCACCCTCAAAATGAAAATGGTGTATGTTGCTTAATCCCATTCAACACATACGACTTCTTTGAGCCAAGAACTATTAGGTGGTACCCTTTTGAAAACTCTTTCAGTAATATGTGCTTCAGCAATTACATCTCCAAGATCTAAAACCAAACCAAACCAAAAATTAGATAAAAGTTATTTATCATTAGATTAGTATTGGCTTTAAAGGCAGGCTAAAGGCTGTGTAGGAAAAATGTTGGTGTTTGAAGAAGAGGCTTAAAATTGTATTTTGGAAGATGCAGTTTGGAGATGTTTTTCTGATTGTGCGGTAAGCAATGCCTACAGTATAGTTATTTATCCTTACAAATAAAACAGATGCAAGTTGAGGAGATCAGTGTTAAAATCTGAAGTTGTCTTAATGTGGCTGTCATCTCTATGTCAATCATAGTACTGTAAAAGGAAGTTAGAGAAGTAGTTGAGAGACTTCTAAGCAGGAAAAACTAAAAATGTTAACATAGTTTATCATCAAGTGGAGAATATTCCATGCGTAATTAGTTTATTCTATTATTTCAAAGGTTTATGTTGCTTTTTTCTTTTGTCTGCATTTCAGTATTACCTTTAAATTATTTTTTCAAATTAAAAATTATGCTAACTAAAGATTTACTTTTAAATGGTTTGTGTACTGCGTTTGGTGACTGCATCTTGAAGTTGTTTTCTACTTGTAAATCTGTTCACTCTGTAAGAAGACACAGTTTAAAAAAGAGAAGGGGAAATATCAAAACAAACTTTGTGTAATGAACCAGTGCTTCTATATTTTTGGTACATATATAAATATGCTGATGTAGCTATTCTGAAGATGCATTATCAGACAAGGAAATGACCTATAATAAGGAAACAGCAGCTGGAATGCAGTACGTGGACTAAAGCAGTATAAAAACAGTTACTGTCTTTTTTTTGTGGTTGCCTGGACAAACCCTGAAGCCAGAGTAGGACCATTGAATTTGTTAAACTAGTTTTAAGAAACTTCAGGAGGCACTCTTGCTGTTGGGAGAAAAGCATTCAAAGCAGTGTTGTCTGAAGCGTTACTTACCCAGTACCTGTTAATTCCCTGAGTCATTCCCTGACTTTAATGATAGCTTTATAACCCTGGAATTAATTTAGTAATTGATTCACATATCCTTAATTACAGTGTGAAGTAACGGAAATCTGATTTTACGTGAGCCAGACTGTAACCAGTGATGCATGCACTCTGGAAGAAAAATCCTGTCAGAAGTGAAGTATTTTTATGGGCTGTGGATATTTAAAAGTGCAAGATGACAAAAAAAAAATCCAAATAAATAATCAATATCTTCATTTCTTTAACTAATGGAAATCCAGTTTAAGAGAATTTTGTTGTGTGTGTGTTTATCAAGAGATTCAGCATAATTTTAATGATTTACTGGCTTTCTAATAGAGTCACAGTGTCTGTGTATGTCAGTTATCTGTGATAGCTTTTTAATCTATTGGCCAGTTCGTCTTCCATTTGTCAGGCAGTAGAAGCCTGCAGGCAGTGAAGAGTTCTGGTAAGTCCTGTGACATTCTGTGGTAGGAGAGGAGTCTGTTCCTGTGTCCATGCTGAGAGAAGGCTGGCAGAGTGCATTCCTGGAGGAAGGACAGCCAGGTGGCCTGGCCCCTGGGGGTGTGCCAAGGCACACACATGGTACCTGCTGCAGCTTTGACATGGATATGACTTCTGTTTTAGCTGTCTAGCCAAAAATGGAAACAAGGAGTGGGAGGAAGGAAAATGAAAGGTTTAAGTGGCACAGAGGAAAATAAGAATATTGTGGGAAAGAGGGTGAGGGGAAGTGAGGCACATGCTTGTAGTAAAAGACATTTTCAGCTATTCATTTGAATATCCTACAGGGTAAAAAAGTATCTGTCTCTGTGTGTCCTTTCAACAGACCTAGGAAGTATTTGTGAAATGTGAACAGGTGCTGGAGGCAATCTCAAAGTGTCCATATATATATATATCTTAAAGCATTTGGAATACTTGGGAGAATGAAAAGCAGTATAACAGTATATTAATCAGAATCCCACTAAAATCAGTATTAATAAATGCTGCTTAATAAAGCCCTTAAGGACTTTTTTGAACCTGTTTGCTCCCAATAAAATTAACGTCCAGACAAAAAGAATTGCAAAGAAAAGTAGATCTGTTTGCAGAAGAGTTGCTTTCTTTTGTCTTATTGCATAGTACATACAAAATCTGAATGTACTTATATATTCAAATACTTATACATTAGATACTATATTTTGAAAGACTGGCAGCAGTCACCTTGACAGAAAAGGTTACAGTGACAGTGCTACTTTGCTGCCAGCAGCAACAGCAACATCTGCATTAAGAAGCCTTTAATTAAGTTTCAGTTTTGAAGTTTATTGCTGTCACAGTACTTGGTGACATTTTGTGAAATCGAGGTGGGAATATTAACACAGCTCATCAGACAGGGACTCTCTGCCCGTTGCTCTCCTTGCCAACTTGACTGTCCACGTCTAGTCTCAGGAGAAAGGTGACATCCTGCTGGAAGACATCTACTGGGGAAGGGTAAAAATTCTGGGGTCAGTTAATGCTGCATTCAAACACATAAGCCAGGTTCACTTAAATACCTTCATGAATTAAGTCCAGTGTGTGCCTCACAAACTTCCTGGAAGATAGAATCCAGTGAATTCATATGGCCCTCTTACTTCAGAGTTTAACCTGGCTCACTGTTTGAGACTCTCCTAATTACTAGAAGCTCAAGTGGAAAAAGTAACAAGGATTTACAAAACCTATCAGACAGAGGTTCCATTTTATCTGAAATCCACACTACTAATGACTTCTGAAAGACAGACAAAACATTTCATTACTGCTAAACATAAAACTTCTACAGTTAGGTGTATTGGGTTTCGGTGGCCGTGTTTTGGTGGCTGGGGATGAGGGGAGGGGGAGGCACACAGCTTCTGTGAGAAGCTGCTAGAAGCTTCCCTCGTGTCCAATGGAGCCAATGCCAGCTGGCTCCAAGATGGATGTACCACTAGCCAAGGCTGGGCCAGTCAGAGCAGGTAGTAGCTCCTCTGTGATAACATATTTAAGAAGGTTTTTTTGGGTTTTTTTCTTGTTGTGTTTTTTTGTTTGTTTTTTTTTTAAAGTTATAGCACAGATGTAATTGTGCTCAGAGTGGAGTGAGAATATGTGGAAGGAGCAACTCTGCAGACACCAAAGTCAGTGGAGAAGGAAGGGAGGAGATGCTCCAGGTGCAAGAGCTGAGATTCCCCTGCAGCCCATGGTGAGGCAGCTGTGCCCCTGCAGCTCATGGAGATCTGTGAAGATGCAGAGATCCACCTGAAGGCCACAGAGGAGTCCCACAGCAGAGCAGGTGAATGCTGCTTTGTGGGGACCCACATTGGAGCAGGGTGTGCCTGAAGGACTGCACCCTGTGGTGAGAGACCCACACTGTAACAGTTTGTGGAGAACTGTTGTCTGTGGGAAGGACTCATGGTGGAGGAGTTTTTGCAGGAATATCTCCCATGGGAGGCAACCCAAGCTGAAGCAGGGGAAGGACTCCTCTCCCTGAGCTGATCATATCTCCCACTCCCTGTCTCCTTCCACCACTGGGGTGAGAAGGTAGAGACCCTGAAGGAAGGAGGAGTAGGATGAAGGTGGTTTTAAGATTCATTTTAATTCTCATTATCCTGCTCTGATTTTGATTAATTCAGTTAATATCCTCAAGTCAAATCTACTTTGCCTGTGACAGTAATCGATGAGTGATCTCTCCCTGTCCTCATTCGTCTTTCATTATAATTGTTTTCCTCTATCTAGTTGCAGAGGTGAGTGACAGAGCACCTTTGGTGGCTGAGCATCCAGGCAGGATCAAACAGCCACACTTAGCCTATTTTATAATGTCCTGTTTCTGGGAGAAGGAAGCATGTTGGTAAACTAAAGCTGCAGTGCTCCGTGTTTTTTTGGTGGTGCTGAGTTCTTTTTGTTGCTGTTGTGCTGGTATTTTTTGTTTTAGTATTTTAGTGGGAGGTTTGTGAGAGTTAATTTTTCAGCTTTCATCAGTTTAGTATACAAGTGTCAGCAGTGCTGAGAATGTATGCACTTTAATGTTATACAAGATTGAAACGCTGAACTCTTCTAGTTCCATTATTTGGACTGGATGTATATGTAAAAGTTGTAATACCTGTGCATTTAATCTCCATTTGATATACTGACTTATTTGGGGGTTTAGGTGCATGAGCTGAGTAAGATTAATAGGGTTCCTTCATGCAAAGCTGCAAAAATAATAGTAAAAAATTGGTGGAAATTCTAAGTAGAAATTGGAGAAATACTCTTAATTATACTGTGTAAAGACCTTTCAATTTGCTACTTAATCTGTGTAATAGAGTAACCTGTCACTTTTTTTCAATCCTAATATAGTGCTCTCTTTGCTGAAGAGGAAAGAGAAGGTTGAAGTTACGGAATATTACTCTAATTATTATTTATGTGATTGTTGATGGTGAGACTTGTAGTATAAGGATGAGGTTGATTCAAGCATTCACATATGCATCTGTGGTTTTTTTGTTCTTTTATGATACAAGTTGGATGAATATGGATATGTGAGATGAAGCCTATCGGTGAATAGTGCTGTAAGTTTATATTCTTTGCAAATGCTGAAAAAATTAGATACCTCTTTTCTAATTCTTCTGTTCTTTTACCAGAGATCTTTTCATTTACTACTTGTGTTCAGTGAGGTAGATTTAAATCTGATTTTTGTTCACCCGAAATATAACCAGTGAATTTCCTATGTCACCACTACAAAACCCATATGCATGTACAGACAGAAATTGTTCATGTAATAGTATTGTTCAGTAATACCATTCTTTAATGCCTTTTCTGCACTTGAAATGAAGGACCAACTTTTTAGTTGTTGTCATTAGTTCAGTGTAAAAATGTTGTTAAAAAGCAGTCCAAATTTTAAATTAAAAATTGCATGTTGAGTCTTTTTCATTTCTCAGTGGAGGAGGCAGAACTTAATTTCCCTATTGATGTTTTTGATGCTATATTGCTTAAGAAAGGGACCAGAAATATAAAAGCCTGTGCATAGATTTTGAAGGCATAATTGTGATGATCAAAAACCTTATGGGGAAACAATTCTAAATGAACTTGAAATTCAGTTTCTCAGAAAACAAAAGAGCTCTGAAAGCTCAGTGTCTCTGTGAACAAAGAATTTGTTGCCAGACTGTTGAAACATCAGCTTTATTCTAATAGAAATCGTGGACACAACCCACAATTGTGAAATGCTATTTGAAATAATTAGATACTTTTTGTTTTAAAGCTGCCAAAATTATAGTAGATTCTAGTGTGAATCATTACTTTAATGGCTGAAATGCCTGCATCAAGCCTGTGAAAGGTAATGTGAGTTCACTTTGCCATGTGTATCACCAGCTGGAGCTGTGGCAGTATAAAACTCATTTCTTTCAGGTACCAGGCTGGAGACCTTGTAAAGGCGTCCCCAGGAATGTTGGTGTTGGCCAGATCAGTAACTCAGTCTTTCAGTTTTACCACACTTCTGGACAGCAGTTACTCACAGGTGACAAGCATTCACAAGGCTCCCTGCACCCATTTCTTTACCTGCAGGCCGCAGGTGGCAGGCTTCTGCACAAAGTGTGCCTTATCAGCAGTTGTGTTACAGTGATATATTGTTGGAGTCCAGGACATCCCTCTGGCCACCCTGAAGGGTTTGGAGACCGGACAGGGGGATTTGGGATCTGTACAAGGGGGTCAGCCAGCCTCACACAGAGCCCAGGAGGACACTGCTCTTGATCCCTGGCCATGGGAGTGAATACCCACGTTGTATGAAGAACCACAAACTGAAAGAATTCAAAATAGGTAGTAACTAGTTTATCACAGAATGTAAATGTAGAAGCTAGGATTTTTAGTATATGGGGTTTGAAGAGACGAGATGGAGGAACTGGGGAGTGGCCCTGTCCTCCTTGTTCTTGNGAACAGCAACCCCGAGAATATATGATAATGGGTTATCAATGAAATGGAAGTAAAACAGGTCAATAATCTATAGAAGGCAAACTTATTGCAATCACTGCAAGAACTGGATAATCTTGCTGCAGATAATCACTTGAAAGAAAAAAACCTCAAGTACTTGCTTTATGAAGAGCCTCAGTAGCTGTTCTCTGTGGAATTTTTATTGTCTGACAAATAATAAATACTGAGCAGATCAAGTTATGCAGCTATAAAACGCCTACATGCAAAAAGTATTTACATGAAGCTAAACAGTATAGATTGCAACATGGATATAAATTGGCAGGAAAGGATGAATACCACATACAGATCAGAATTGTGTTTCACTCTTTTATGCATGATAAGAGAAGACCAGTGGACTTTGGAATTAATGGCAGTTCTCAAAACCAGAGAGGAGGGCTTGCCATCCCTGCTAAATTCCAGGCTGCCACTTGTTATCTTCCTGTTATCCCTAATATACCAGTGTACATACCCCCTCACACACACACTGTGAACATGGCTGGCTGTAAGAACATCCCCTTGTTGTTCAGGTGTCCCAGACCCACAAACACCCCTCCCATAAACCAGAACTGTACATGTGTCGGTCTTGTTCTTACCCACTGGCTAAACATGTTCAAATTTGCACACAAAATTTGCTCAGGTAGCTCCCAGATGTTTGACCTACATTCACACTCATAGCCAGTTGCAGATTTACAGTCTCTCCTGTCTTCATTTCCTTGCTGCCTAGTTAAGTTTGAAATTTGCAAGCATCTTGCTTACTCAAACACACGTGGAGTAGACAACACACTCCTGAAGGAAGTAAGTTTGGAGTAGAGTGTAAAAAGAAGATAGAAGGGACTGCCATGTTCAGGCGCCAGACTTGCTCCTGTCTGCTTTCAACCACCTGCTTTCATTCCTGCTTCTGTCCTTGCTGTGCATGCTACTTCTGAGTCACTTAATCCCTCTGTTTTCCATCCTGTCTCCTCGCAGATAAACAACCTACCCCAATTTACTTTTAACCTTCAGCACTACTGTTACTACAGACATTCTCCATTTTGGTATTTCTGGTGTTTCCAAAGGCAATCTCAGACTCATTGTAGCCTTAAGATGTTTGCCAAAGTTCTGTTGGTTTTACAAGACTCCCAAACCTGTTTCAGTGCTCCCCATTCAGTTTTTCATGCAATGTATCTGTTTCTCCCACACCTACCCCCTTGAACCATTCAATGAAACCCAGCCCTTCCTCACAGCACCAGGTGTAATCCTTATTAATTTCTTTACAAGGCCTGTGCTGTGTCCACCAGATTCTCACATGATTTTCAGGAATTTCTCTAACCCTCCTCAGTAAGATAACCTTACTTCAGGGCTCAGTTACCTGCAGGCATGCCACGATATTACATTAGTTCACTTTTGTTCCTGATCCTGAATTTAGCCTATTTTTCAGTCCAGCTTGATGAAGTAGCTTGTGCTCAGACTGAGACATTTAGTTTAACATTGAAAGAGGCAATTTTATTTTTTCATTTATTTTTTTCATACTGAATGATTGTAATATTAAGCATCTTTGTATAAAACCAATATCTCACCCTTCTACTTCTGCATATGAATTCACATATTCATGTGAACAGGAAATCTGATTTGCTGCAAGGTGGGGTAGAATATCCACTTTTTAGAAATAAGGAATCAGGAAAACATCTGGTTGGCAGTTTTTCAGAACGTGTAAATGTAAGAGGCTGATCCCTTCTCTTGTTTGCAAGCAGGTGTGAATTTAAATTTCCTCTGCAGGTCATCATCCTTGTTGTCAACACTCATGAATTTCTCAGAAATAACTGAAAATTGATTAGAGGTGAGCAGCAATGCTGATAAATGTTCCAGATATTTCTCTAATTTTACCTTTGCAGGGGGAAAAAAAAATCTGACTTCACTTGCCTACTTGATTTTGATACATTCAAATGAGGTTATTATAAAATAATGGTTAGGCCTTCAGGAAACTTATAGTAAATTTTCAGTAAACAGAGGAAAAATCATTCCTACTCTTTCATTATTTAACATCAGATGGAATTGAGAATTTATGAAGAAATACTTGAGAGTGACCTCTACAGATTTCACATCCATCAGTAACTGGCAGATAATGTGACACTATTATGAAAGACTTGAGTTCCTTAACTTTGTCACACAATAATGCCACCAATGTAATCTAAGTATAATAGCTCTTTATATGCCATAACCCAGGCCATTCTTCACAAGTACCTTGCCTTTCTGGAATGTGATGATTAGCACTGTCATACCGGTAGAAAACATTGAAAAATTAAATGAGAGTATCTCATTCTTTCACATAACCTATAGCTAATCTTTTCCAGTAATGATTCTCTCTTGCCATTTGTGTAGGCTGTATTTGATTTGATGTTTTTAAGTAAATATGATCTTTCCCCAGTGTTCCTGGTACTGTTTTATGGTTTACTATTTTTTCTTGGTTTTTTTAATATTTTAATCAATCTGTGATGTAATTGAACACTAAATGAAAAGGAATTATGTTGTAGTTGAGGAATATGAATGGCAGAACCATACGCTACTAATTTATTGCCATGTTTACCACACTGTAGCTGATAGAAAATCAATAAGTTACTGAGTTCACAAGGCAACCAATAAACCTTGATGTGTGACTCTTTGCATGGTGTGAGATTGTTCAGGCAGTGGCTTCTCCTTTAACAATGAACTTATTATAAAGTTAAATATTGGAGCTATGAAACCAGAAATAGTAATGCAGCATTTAACAGTGGGATTCTCAATAGACCTGAAGATGATAATTTCTCTAGCTCAATATTAGCAGTCCTCAGCAATGATAGACTATCCAAGATCCCCTCTAAGAGGAAACACAATTTCATATGTCTTTGTCACATGGTGTCAATGGAAGAAAAAAAAAAAAAAAGGAATGTGTAGTAATATTGATAATTCACAATAGTGGCAAGGAAAATGAAATGGTAAATTCTGCCAATGTGAAGATTATTCTTATTTATTAATTCTCAGTGCCTGATTTTAAGAGCTATTGATTATATTATCAGAACTTGAAGAAAGCTGGTTATTAAGGGCCTGAGTAGGTACAAGTGTAAAAATAGTAAACATCAAAATCTAAGAGCTGAAAGATCCTTTCACAATTATTCTGTTTTGATTCTTGAAAGTGTAATAGTGGAATTGATGTTTAAGTGCTCACAGCCCTTTCTCTTTTGTACAGAACAGTGAAAGTGTTGTGTGGGTGTCTCACTCTTGCATGCAAAATATAATGTGCAAAAAAGAATGCACCACAGATCTGTACTGGCTTAATTGCAATTGAAATAAAATCTGCATATGAAACCCAGTTATTATCAATTTATTTAAAATAATATTAATTGTAGTCCAAAATAATGCAGGACAGCCTTATTACTACTGCCTTATAAAATGATTACACAAGAACTTGCTAGCACCTACTCCTGTTATGTCCAGCATTCCCATATCTCTTTGGACTTCCTGTAGCAGAACGGTGCTGAAGTGCTGCAGGACATTGTCAGCCGCTGGGAAATGTTTGATGCTGATGCTGACAGCCATGTGTTCCTTAGTTTGAGGGTCTGTGCGGGGCTGTTTTATAATAGAGGGGTCATATTTGAATCTCCTGAAAGGTTTCTGAATGATCCTTTTCAAAAATCTTCTGGGTCTAAGCATCCATAAGAATGGAGGAGAATTGAAAGAAGTTTGGAGGTACTGTGAGAAGATGCCAGTGGCACTCGTGTTGTCTCTATACTTCTTAGTCTTAAAAACTTATGCTATTATTAAGCATTTGTTTCGGTCCTATATGCTGACAGAGAGCATGTTGTTTGAAGCTAATTATTAGGAGCTGGCCTTAAAAAACCCAAGATTTCTTATTTAGAGTAAAGGTTAACTCTAATTTATTATTATTAACTTTATATCTAGAAGTAGAAGAGTGAAAGAAATTCTTAAATCATTGTGTAGCATCTTAATTAGGAGTTTGAACAGAGCTTTTGTAATTATGGAATTTTTATTATGGACTTCTCCCTTGAACCAGCTCTTTCTGAGTCTCTTATGCAGTTTTAGTGAGACTACACACGGGAGTTATAAAAAAATTTGAAAAGGAGATTCAGAGAAAGAGACAGCTTTCTCTGCATCCCCCTCCCACAGCCATCCCCCTGTCCATGTTTATTGTTCAGAGTAAAAGCTGAAAAATTCTTCTCTTTAGACCTATGGGTGGTATTCTTCTGAAAATTGGAAAGTAGGACGTGGAGAGCAGTTTCATACTTTTGTTCTTAAAAGAAGCTTCTTTGGGTCGTAGGTAGTGCAAAGGTCATCACACCTGATGATTTTAATTGTAAGGTTTGCTGTAGTTGTAGCTGTTTTTCTAAAAGCCAGGCTTCTGATATAAAGGAACAAATGAACCTTGGGTTTCCTTAAAAAAAGAGAGTTTTTCTGAAGTTTGTAGTTGAGGAGAAAAGTTTGAAAATATGTTCTGTGTTGCAAAATTATAAAGACAATCTGAGAAGAAAGTCTTTACTTTTCTCCCTTCTTAAAAACGTGGTCTCTTAGTAATGAGGCTGTATTTCATTCCTAGTTTAGAATTTCCTTATTGTTGTATCTCTGGAAACTTAAACTACTACTGTCCTTTTTACAGAATTAGTGGGTGAAAGAGGTTCATACTTGGAAATTATTGACTTTCCTATATATTTTTTCTTTTTTTTTAGATTTTAGGACTGCAGCTATATTAAAATATTGGAAACAAACATGCCTTTTAAAATATCCCTAAGTATTTTTTTTAGCATTGATTTCTACTGTTACATATGTTTATGTTTATAAGTAATTCTATGTCAACTTTAAATGTCTGTTTTCATACTGAGGAAGATCAGGTGAATTTACATTGCAATTCCTGCATTGGTATCATTATCGATGGAGTTGGATTGGGCCATGGTTTTGTGGGATACATTTCAAAGTTCTCATTTCCGTGGGCATGATTTTTATCAAATGTTAATTGCTGCTCTAGGTATTTTTGACAAGGTCTGAATCTGAGAGAATCTTAAAGTTTTATCTGCTGGCACCTTTTTTAAAAATAAATGCACTGAAAGTACTGAAAATCTTCCAGGTGAGCTTTCACAAAACATCAACCAGAACAAGGTTTATTTTTTTGGAAATAGATTAAAATTCAGCTTTTAACATCTGGGAATGACAGCAACTGGAAGCAGTGTCTCCCTCCTTATTCTGTTCTTCTAGAGCAGTTTGTTTTGTTTTTTTTTTTTCCCCCATGGCCTTGCTCTTCAAGTGATTTCTTCACACATACACCTCTAGATCCAAAGTTATTCTAACTTTGTCTGCCTCCTCTGAGAACTTGGCAGTACATATGGTCTCTATAGCTCCTCAGGAGTTTCTCAGCATGCACCTTGTCTGCAAGTTCCTTCTGTGCTCTGTTGCTGTCTCTGCCCATCATATGTTGCACTCCAGGAAGCTTTCTCCAATTGAGCACCCTCATTTGCTCTCAAGACCATCTCTCTACCCATCCAGCATGTCCTCTTAACACAACACATGAGCACAACAATTCTTGTGCTCATGAATCCTTAAAAAAAAAAATTGACTGTGCATTAGAAGATGAACAAGGAAAAAAAAAACCCAAAAAACAAACAAACAAAAAAAGCCAAAAAACCCCAAAACCACAAAAAACCCCCCATCGTTCAGAACATGTAAAATGGACAAATGGACAATCAAGTCCAACGACTTGTTCATCATCACTCCCAGAAGTTAAAGATAACATTGTTAAACTGTAATGGGATTTGGCATGGCTTTCCCTCTCTAGCTAATCTGTGTAGGAAGCGTAGTTACATGACTTGCTAACATCCTTTGGATGAGATTAAAAAAAATCAGACAATACTGTTACAGGAAAAACTGTTCAGGTTAACATTTTTAAAAATGCTTTTAAGGCATACCACTTTTGATTTTGTTCTGAAACAAAGATGGTAAATGTTTTGGCTTCATGGGGCACTGTACATACCTTGTTCAGCAAAACTGGTTTTACCACTGTAAGTACATCCTCCATTTACATATAAGTATGTTAAGAGAACTTGGAAACTGGTTATGCCTGCTGGCAGGTATTGGCAAGTGTCTGACAGTTGTCTGAAAATACATGTACAAACTTGTGATGTTTTATGGCCTGTCGTTATCTTCTCACTGCAGAGTACTGTGTCATAACTCATTGAAATCATGCTACATAGAATGCAAACACTCAAGGAAGAACAATACAATCTTTTAACAGTATTTTCATTTTAAAAACTGGTACATCCCATGAAAATAACGTTATAATTTTAAGCCATGATGAGAGTTCAGTCTTTTTCTTCAGAAGAGAATATGGTAACTGGAAAGATTTTCTAGTGTTTCTGAATTGAAGCTTCTAATTTATTTCTGATTTTCCATATATTCCACCTGCCTGTTGAAAAGGGGAAAGTATATTTACCAGTTGTTAGGATCTCAACCTGAGATGCATGTAGATAATGTGTCTCTATCTGACCACGAGCACGTGGTCCACAAAACAACTGCTGTTCCATTTGCTGATTAGCAATTA
Source organism: Hylia prasina (assembly GCA_013397195.1). Lineage (NCBI taxonomy): Eukaryota > Metazoa > Chordata > Aves > Passeriformes > Sylviidae > Hylia > Hylia prasina. The sequence continues at coordinate 31,113 of VYXD01016281.1, forward strand.
GGGTGGGAGGCAGTGTTGGAAAGGCAGTGAGCAGAGTTGTGCAGGGTGTCTCCAGCTGCTCTAGTGCTTTCTTTGCCACTTGCAACGCTGCTGTTGAGCATCAGCACAGCTGGACCACATGAGATCAACCTCCTTGTTGCCCAGGGGAACTGCTCTAAGCCCAGCTCTCTAGTGTGGTGGTTGAGGAGATGCAGATTGAGCTCTGGGTGGGAGCCTGAGACAAGAGGCTGTGAAGTGCCAACCCTTTGGTTAATGAAGGGCATGTAGATCAGTCCCTCCAGCCAGGAGAGCAGACATGCAGAGAGACACAAGAGAAGCTGACAACTCATCTGGAAGACCCAAGACTATGGCACACTTAGACTGTGAGAGTATAAAAGCCCAGGGGTTCCTTTGTCAGGGGTCCCTCCTCAGAGGCACCAGCTGGGGCTGTTTCTGTGTTAGTGCACCATAAATAAGTGGTTTTATGGAAAGAGATATCTCAGATTCTTCTAAGGGAAACCTAAGGTCAAACCAATCAGGAAACCTGGTCTGACTGTGTGAGAGTGGGGGGTGTAGGGAGTCGAATGCGCACTCCTAGAACACTGTACCCACCAGCTGTGAAGGTCTTTGGCCCCAGCATTGGCACCACTCTAGTGGTGGCAATGTGACTGCCAGAGTGCCTTCTGAATGGTCACAGTGAGAAGCTTCCTTACCAGTGGTCATTTACCACAAATCTAACTATCCACATAGGCACCCTGACTTTGCTACTGCCCTTGCAATACAAGCAAAGCAAAAATTAGATGTCGAGACAAGACTGACACAGACATCTTTAACAAAGACACAGGCTACAACACTCAGACTGGTGACTCTGGTGATTAACTCTGAAGCCAAGCTTTCTTGCTAACATCCTATGCTTCACATCCTAAGTGCGTGTTAAAATTAACGTCTTGTAAGGTCACACATCCAAGATAGGAATAGGTTTTTAGATGTTAATGTAAGTTACCATAAGAAAGCAAAGTGCCCAAACTGAGATGCAGTTTTCATTGATATAGATGGGGTTTTTTGTTTGTTTTATGTTTGTGAGAGGTTAAATACAGAAACCTTCAGATGGAGTTTCTTTATGCTTAGCTCAAATGCAAATTCTGAAGACTCACCAAAAACTGTGAAATGTGATTGTGCTAAATAAGCTTTAAAGTTCTGCTGCTGCATACAGTTTGTAAGGTTTAGAGATATTTGCAAAAATGCATGCCAAGAAGATAAGAACTTGGAAATCCATTCAGGCATGTGATTGCATGAGAAAAATGAGAGTGTAATTGAAGATTTCATTTGTGCCAAATTTTATTAAGCATTATTTTTTTTGTTTCTGCTTTCTGGATGGCTGGCTGACTGTAATAAATTGAGTACATAGTGTACACATAAGTGAGGGCCTGAATGTTATGCTATATAGAGCTGATTAAGACCTTAAATCATGTCAGAATGTGGATTTTCCTAAGTTTAAAAGACTTGAAACTACCCTCCCTAGGTAAAGTACTGATCATGCAAGTAATTATTTTTTATCCATGCACGTATGAACAGTAACTGGAAAATTAACTTGTGTTTTACTACCATGGAAATTCCACCCTACAGGATGATCCTAATCAAGTTACATAAAGAATTGCTCATAAATATTATCAGGAGTGGAACTGAAGCAGCATAGTGATATGGCTCTAAAGGAGGCTCAGCAATTAGTTTAATGTCAGCTTTGTTACATTTTGAACAGCAAGATATTGCAGAACAGAAAATTAAAACCTTTGTGTTCCTAAATTCTGAGATGAGTTAATGTCTTCTACTGTCCAAATTTTCAATCTCTATTTACTGTATAAAATCCACTTCAGGAAAGTGAAGATATTTCAAGACTTCTAAACCCTAATATTTTACTCTGCTCTAACAGAAAAGTGTACAGAAGCATGAAATACAAGCCACACTCTGTGATCTTCTGACTGTTGACATGGTATATGGTATATACATATTACAGCTGTCCACCCTTGGGGGATTCCAACCAGGATTCACTGATACAAAGTTAGTTATTTTTAAATTTTAAACAATTTATTCTTTATCATCACAGCTCTTAATTTACTCCATATTAATAATGTAATGTTTTGTTCAAATAAATGCTTAAAATATTATAGGATGATGGCTTTACTTAAGCCCTTTGCAGATAGTATATAGCCCCATATTTTGGCAACAGACAAGGGGTTAATTTTATAAAAATGTCACTTAAATGTGTAAAAAGACTCTCAAAAATATTTCATTTTTTTCCTGAAAGCTGTATAGTGCCTTCCTGTTTTCCGACTTTAAAAAAGTCTGAGAGTTTGCTTCTTTGCTTTTTTGTTTTGTTTATTTGGGGTGGTGTTTTTTGTTTTGTTTGTTCTTTTGGTTGATTTTTGTTTTTTAAATTAGAGAGAGAGGTATGGATTCAAATGGAGATAGTCTGCTTTTGGTAAAGACATGGACAAAAGTTCCCAGAATAATAGTACAAATTTATATTGATATACTTAACTATAAAAATCTTTCAGATACTTCTGTTTCTATGACATTAGGTGAGAGCCTTAAGATTGGACTATGGCAAAAGAGCATAAAGTTCTACATGTATGTGCAGTGTGACGTTTCTGCCAATTGGTTTGACATGAAAGTCAGAGTTGGAATTATTTTGGAATAATGAGCTATATTATTGTTATACACAACATAATTATAGAATACTCAGCATTCTTTCATGGGATTTTTTTTAACTTCCATGTTTTACTGTAGATAAATTTCCAGTCTTGCTGGACTGTTGTGTTCAAGACAGGAGAAGGCAGATACTGTATTGAGTTGCTGGGTACCAAAGATGACTCAGGCTGGCTCATAGCTGTGCATGTCCAGTTTTTCCTGTGAGACTCATCTTCCATTGGCCCAGGTCATTCCTGATGTAGCAGCTCTCTAACATACAACTCAAATCAAGGGGTTTTTTTGCCTAAAATGAAATCTCTTTGAGATGCACACTGGATTTCCTCACCAAGTACACCAAGGTCCCTCTGCAGTCTCATGAATGTGCTTGCCAGAGGAAGGAGCAACCCAGCTGGTTCAGCTCAGTCAGTTCGATATGTGGACTATGGTGACTCAGGGTACAGGAACTTTGTTTGGGCAGGGACTGGTCTGTTGGCCTCTAGTGCCAACAAGGTGTGTTCTGCTAAACTTGCTGAAGATACAGGTAATTCAAGATTTCCAAAAAGGGATAAAACTGTTAGCTGGGACATGATTTTGCTATGTTCCTTTGAATGTGCAGGCAGATCAAATTTGCAGTATTTTTCTCTGTTCAGAGTATTCCTTGTGACTCCTTGTCCGTTGTTGCCATAATCTTGCAGAAAAACAATTCTACAAAGAAAGAGGGTTTTTTTTTTTCTTTGTAAGCAGTTAAAAGTTCTTTAGTAGAAGTAGTTTTCAAGGCTGTATGAAGTCAAGGGAAACATGCACAGTCATGTGACCCAGAGGACATATGTTTCACTCTTTGATTACAGTCTTCGAAATCCCTCTGATAAGCTTCAGCATTAATTTACCATCTGTAAAACTTTAAAATATTTGAGGTTTGTTTTCAAATTAAAGTTTTTGGCTCCTACCTTTTGTGTATGTTAAATATTTTGTAATAGTTCTGAGGAAACATGCAAGCACGCCATTAATTAGAGGGCATTTCTCCAGAGAGGAAGCTGAAAAATAAACTTTTGTTCATGTATTTTGTTCAGAAAAAAGAGACAGCATCTTAGATTTTAGTATGTGGTCTAAAGGTATGGGGGATTCTTTGCATACACCAAATAAAAGTTGGATTATTTAGTTTACTAATTTCAGTAAAAATCTTTAGAAGAATATGACCCAGGTGGAATGGACAAGTTGTTCAAGGCAGCTTGATGTATTTTCTTTATTTTCATTGTAAGTTTTGAAGCAGAAGAGAAGCAACACTTGTGAATGTAGCAATTTCTGAGAACTTGTACACTAAGTGTTTCATTAGGTATCAGCTTAATTTATGGTGGAGTAGGTAAAGACAGAATTCTCTTGGAATTCTGCCAGCAGAGTGAAAGTGCTATTGCTAATTTTTGTCGTCATTCAACAATACCCAGTAGGTGGCACAAGTACGCAAGGAATTTGTACAATTCTTTTCTTATCGGAGTTCTTTTATGTTTGATTGATTGATTTCAAGGATTCTAATTAAAATGCAATTATTTAGCTTTTCACTTTCCTTACAGTGCCATGCAACTTGTTACTACAATTTTCATCTAACTCTTTGTATTTCGTATGATAGCAGGAAGTTATTGTTTTGGAACACATCATAAACTAATATCCTTAATCACAGAAAAAGCTCTAAAAGCTTCATCCATGAGTAAGTCACACGTGAAGCTGATTTGAGACTCGGGGAATGATGAAGAGGTTTTCACTTCCACTTTTACTGTCATTTCATCTTTTGTAGCAAAATGTCTACATGTTGACTACATATTTTTTCTCATTGTCTTCCTTACCAGTTTCCCTGACAAAACTAATGTAGTTAGTTTTCTGTGAAAATATACAAGGAAGTACACAGGAAGGAATTTGGATTATAATTTTATTTTCCAAGTAAGTGATAACAAATGAAACACATTAATTATGAGGAACAGAGAAAAACCTTTAGTGCCTTATTGTAAAAATACAGTCAAGGCATAGTGTCTATCTACTGAATTAATATTTATCAGTTATTGGTGTAATTATCTTTTTTCCTCAGATTACCAAAATAAGAAAAAACAATTGTTCTTTTACTATTATGCAATTTATAAAGTGTTGTGAAGAACAGTACACTTTTAGACCAGCATGTCTCTACAATATAAGCACACAATATTTATACTGTGGTAACGCTTTCCAGGTCTACTTACTTCAGAAGCTTCTTTGTCTCAGAATATATCATTAGATTTCATTCTTCATGCACAGAGACATTTAGATATGATAGCTGCGTTTCATTATTTTACATGAGGAAAGAGAGCCAATCTAGTTGTAAGGAAGCCCAGACATGATGAGAGAAAATAGATCTAAAAAGATTGCTGAAGAGCTATCCTTTAAATCCTTCTGTGAGAAGACTTTATCACATGGGTAAACTCCATGGACTCCTGCTGTAATTGGAAAACTTCAGAGATGAAGACTGTACATGGAGTTTGTGCTGCCCTCCTGAGCAGCAAAGGCACAAGGACTACTCAGTTTACTCACAGCAGCAGGCTTGTAAAAATGTGTTGCTAAAACAGAACCCAATCTCAAGTACCGTGTTGCTTGGCTTGTAAAAATGTGAAGACAGCTATCATATTGTTTTTAATTTACTCCCTTGGCCTGTAACTATGATGGTTTGTGTAACATTGTGTCAGTAGTGCTTCCTTTCAGAATAACAATTCAAGATACCACTCTGGTGATGGTGGCTGCGGCTGCTACATTTTTCCTTTCTTTTCTTTACTGACATCTGAATATCAAATGATGGGTTCCTTGGAGAGCATACCTGAAACCTTATCTGAATTTTAACTTACATTACTAGATGAGAGCTTCTCCTTTGATAGTTAATGTCTAAATATGATAAGTTTTACAAATTATTACAAATAGCGTATTTTTTGGCTTTGTTGTTTGGTTCTTCTTTTGTGGAGGAGAGGATTTGTTTATTTTTGTAAGGAATATAGCTGTTAGTAGTAAGAAGAAACTACCTCCAGGTGATCTAAGAATCACATTAAAAGATTCCAAACTTCAGCTTTGATTTCTTGTTAATTTTGCTGTTAAATAAGAAAACAGTGACACAGTTGACTAAAATAGGTTTTCTACATAATTTGTATTTGCCTTACCCTTCTAAAAAATCTTCATTAAAATAAGAAAATACAGTCAGGTGATCCTTGCATTAGCAGTTATAAACCTCAGCTTTACAAAAGGGAAATCATATGATAGCGTCTAATAACTTTAATTTCTTCTATGATGCCTGCTAGATTGATGAAATTAGTCAAAACTCATCTACTGAAATAATGCTGAAAATAAAGTACCTCTGTATTCAGAAATGTATCATGATGGGGTTTGTTTTTGTTTGGAGTTTGTTGTATTGTTGATTTGAGACACTGTATGTTTGAAATAGGAAAAAAAAATAGAATCTGGGAAGTAAAGGAATATAAGTCAAAGGTTTGGTGTAATTCCATGATACTAATTGAGTTATTTAATGTATCTTGTGTATGGAAAGAGTTCTTAGTGTTATTAAGTATAATTGAAAAATACCTTTAAATTGATTAATTTTTAATTGAAGCATTTTCTACATTCAAAGATTAAAACCCCAGCTGGAGAAAATTTGAATAAACTAACCTGGTTAAGTTGATAATTTTGTAAAAAATGTGTGTAGAATTCCTAGGTTATTATTTAAATATATTTCAAAGTCATTTTTCGTGTATGTCTTGCAATGACTCCAAAAATTGCTTGGTGTTTGCCAAGAGAATGTGAAGGAAAAATGTGATGTGAATTGTTATCAATTCTAATCAGTCCTTCAGGAAAGAGGTAGTTGCTTGGGGTTTTTACGGGCTCCAGGAAAGTTTTTTTACCAGTTACTAACAAATGGTTCAGATAAATCTTTTCCTTACATGAGGATTAATTACTGCTAAATTACATCTTATGAGAAAACAATAGTATTAAGTATTGAATTGACTATTTTACCATCATACGACATAATGTCCTACCTGGCACTGCAGTGGCACAAAGCTTAGGCCGTTTTCTAGAAAATCTTATTTGCATCCCCAACCTTTTT
>VYXD01016281.1:37956-101787 GCA_013397195.1 Hylia prasina
CTTCTTCTTTTTTTTAATAGTAAAATTAGAAGCATTTCAGATCTGCGTTTTCAGCCCTTTTGTTTGTATGTGTTTCTAGAACTCATTGCTTTCCTGGATAGTCACTGTCAAAAAGAATCAACTTATAGAGGGTCTTTTTCATGTCATCTTACAGATGGGGTTAAATACAATTTGGATAATAAAATGTAAATATTAAGAAATGCCAACCAAGTTTTACAGATAGTATCTTTTGACCTTAATCTACTATGTACCTTAAATGTATGTTGTATATAAACAGATATTTTTGAAGTTGAAATATTTAGTAGCCTGTAGGACAATCTGATTTACAAGCTCCATATGTATCTGAGGAAATGCTTATCAAACAGAATATATTTTTCAATAAGCGGTTTTGATTTTAACTTTACTTTCTCAACTAGCCTTCCAAAGAAATAATGGATAAAATGAGTGAGTTCTGCCAATAATTGTCATGTCAGTATGCTGAATAGGGTGTTTTGTCACTTTACAGGCAAACTAACTCAGGTCAGTATTACTCTGGAATTGCTGAGTGCAGATCTTTGCCCTTTCCTTTTTCTGGTGACCAGCACTAGGATTGCCCCAGGAACTATCTAATAACTGAGAACCCTCCTGTAGCACCTGAATGCCGATGAGAGGAATATGGTGGAAACATCATCCTCTTCCACCAGCCATGACTCTCACTGGCCACTTTTTTACATCAATTTCATTCAACACCATGGCAGAAGCTACAACCGGTATCAGGTTTTTCCTGGTGTCCTCGTTGTGAACTAAAAATAGGAGAAGAAATTGATTAAAATAATCAGAATTAGATGGAATAGATTTATTGTAGCCAAATCAAACCTTTGCTAATGTGAAATAGATTTCACAGATGAAGCACTAGCTGTCATTTTCTTATTGAATGTGATATTAGTAAATATGCCAAGAAAAACTCATTGCATAGTCTGTCAATGCCACTTCTAAAAATTCTTTCAGTATAAAAGATTGAAAGGATTTTTTAAAAATTATATATATATAAAAAATCCCAGGAAACTTCTAGAGGTTTTGTGGGTTTTAGAGGAGGTTTTTGTTCCATCAAGTGATGACAAAATAATGATAGGTTTGCTTGGTCAAAGCTGATTTCATATGGCATGTATCATAGTGATACAGTGACTTTCCAACCCTTCCCGTCACTCATAACAGGAAATTAAGATATACTAATAATACACTGAGACAAAATAACCATGGTTAGGTTGAAACTCAGCCCACTAATTTTGCTCTTTCTGACTGTGAAGTGGATGATGTATGTAAATTTGGCTACTTGGGAACAAACCCTGGTCATCCTGGCCCATTAATAGACAGGATAGACCCTGAATCCTGAGAAGGCTTATAGTGAAATGCACATAAATAAAATGAACAAATTGCTTTTGCTTTTGCCATTAACAGGTGAAGGGGATGTGTGTGTATGTTTGGTACTTAGATTACTACAAAGGTTGCATAATCATGTACACAAAACAAGATTAAAAGACTGATAGCTTAACTGAAGAAAATAGAACTTGTGTTTTCCCTGTTATAAAAGTTACTAGTGAAGAAGTCCAAGCTAATAGCTTTGAAATAACCTTAATAACTTCATGAAATACATGAAGAAGCACCTGGCAGGTCAAGTGGAGGAAGACTCTCAGTCACCAAGGATGGATCCCTACAGGTCATGTATTTTGTAGGGTAACTTATGTCGAGTTCAGACGTGTTCAATTACACATCTCTTTGATGTGAAAATTATAGTTACACCTAGCTCCTAACTGAGAGTAGGAGTCAGAAATTTAAATGGGGTTCCCAGATAAGTAATTTTTTACTCACTGTTGGCCAAAATGCATCCATTCCTGGCTCATGTGTTTTCCATTGTTAGTGAATTATGGAATTGCCAGTCTCGGTGTCAAAGGTGCACTCCTTTTGCTTCCAATCTGTCTGAGAGGATTGATTTGACAGAACAGGAATCAAAAATAGGGTTATTTTCCAGTTCTTTGTCTTGTCTCAGATCCATACTCTGTAAGATAAAAACATTAGAAGACCATCACATTCTCGTACTATCATGGATGCTGTGAGCCTTGCTAATGGGTGCATCACTCAGAGCTGAGAAGAAACTTGGGTCAGCAGCTGTATTTTAATATAACTGCAAAGTCATGCCTAGTGTTTCATTAAGCACTTCAGTTTGACTTCCTAGCCTCAGACAATGTTATCACTGGCACTCCAGTGAACTAGGGAAATGGAGAGAAAAGCACAGTTTGCTTTGTTTGTTTGTTCTACTGTTCCAGCTGGATTAAGCTAAATTATTCTCACCTCAGTGACTAGCTGCAGACATAAAGGGTTGTGGTTCTCACTCTGTTGAGAAACACGAGCATTGCCTCTGCTCCAAAATCTCATCTGTTTTGGTTTTTTTTCCTTTATTTTTTTTCCCCTCATGCATAATGTGTTCCTCCAGTGTTTGGTAGTTAAGTGAATCATAAACTTCTCATGCTCTGCAGAGGGTATATTCATATGTAAAATTACTACTGTGCTTGTCATGAAATTGTAATAGGACATAGCACTTATCACAGCTGTGGACTTTTCCCCAACCATCTGAATCTCCAGGTGTGCCCTTGAATTGACAATAACAAGGTGATATGATACTATTTTAACTTTACTGTATTTTATAATGTCACTGTCTGGGAAAATAGTTTCATAAGAAAGAGTTAATATAGATTCCTGTTTCTAACTTTTTTGCAAGATTCACATTTTTTACATGTTAGGGATTTCATGTTAGTACATTTAAAGCATAGGTGCAAAAAAGATATATAAAGCTTTATTAACTTTATGGATTAAAATGTTAAATTTCAATAAAGTAATAAGGTCTTTTGTGGTTCTGATTAATAAAAATATTCTATAAAAGTAAAAGGAAAGATTTTATATTGGTGAGCATGGTTTCTGGCTGCTTAATAATTTGTGTCTCTAAATCATAATAATCTGTAATTAGAACACTTGAATTCCACTCTCTTTGCAAGAAAATAATGAATGACAAATATAACTTTTCTGCCTTATGGAAAATTCACATATATCTGGGGGTTTCTTAGTTTCACACCCTGACTACCCTCTCTTCCTGCTCCCCCAACTTGGAATTCCATTATCTTTGTTTAATATTTCTCAAAATAGTCAATAAGGGTGAAGTTCTTCTTACAGGGATCATCAGCAGAAAGCCCTTTATTGCCACTGCATTTTTCATGTAGTTGGAGAAGGAACATGGACAAGGGAATATTGGGTTATATTAGGACTACCTGTTCTCTCTCTGCTACATCTGTGTAGTTGTGGCTGTTGGCATCACAGTTAAATGGACTTCTGCTGCCACTTTTTCAGATCCTCCAGAGGACATTTGGGCTACTCAATGACTTCCAAATGCCATTATCTTGCTGGAATAATTTCACAGGACTTTATATCCACAGGTGTTTTTTCAGCAACATTATATTTTATAAACTCCAGAACAGAAGAAAGTCATTTGAAAGAACTGGATTTTGAAAGTGGATTTTGAAATTTTTGTTAGTTGATTTCTGTTAGGCTGCTTAGGCATTGGATGATTTCAGAGGACTTTTCTTTATACTGAGAACTAGTTATTCAGGTGATGCAGTGAACCTGATTTAAAACTATTGAAGTTACATGTTTATTGTCACCATTTTGCATTTGTACAGTTCCTATAATTTAAAGAAAAATTTTAAGGAAATTAATAATAAAATATCTTTTCATTTATAGTATAGACATCTTGGTGACTCACACACACGCACTTTCTAGTGATATAATGTTTTCTAATGGGAAAAGGGAAGAATCTCTTCTGTCTATTTTTTCTTAAAAGTGGACATGTTTATCTGTAATCTGCAAGAATTAAGTATGGAAACATTGTTTTTTAGTAAACTATTGTCCTGCCTATAGTTGCTGTTCATGCCCTTGAGGTTAAGATAGTTTGCATTTTTGAGACCAGATCTAGGTGTTGAGTCTGCAGACTTTTGATCCTTACCTTACTTATAGCCACCAGCCTTTGGATGAATCTGGGTTTAACCACAGCCTCTTCAAAACCAGATCTCATCATACCTGAGCATGATATTGTATGTAAAAAATGTGCCTTGCATAGATCTCTTGGGCTTAGCGTTTATCTGTACACCACCACATTTTTTCTTTTGCATTAAGTTTCTACAATACTTACCTGTAAAGCAGCTAATGCCTAAATCACATAAAAGCTGAATCTCAGAGAATGCATTGTGAATCACTGATAGTCAATGAAGTAGATTTTGCCTGGGAACGTGGGATTTTAATCTATGATAGTTAGTGATGCATTTTTTTCTTGTAAACAATGAAATTTCAAGACTATAGGGGAGCTAATTTAGTTGTCAAAATGTAAAATCTTCTGAGATTTTACCCTTTCTTTTATTTATAGTTTTCTACTTTCAGCAGAATATTTTGTCTTTAAAACTTGAAAATTACAATTTTTATATATTTAGGTCTGCAACTGTTTACCCTTTTCTCTAGAAATAACTTCAGAAATAAGTTTACAAAAATATTTTACTCCGTTTGAAATTGTACTTGCCAAAAGCAACCACATAAAATTTTAAGCTGGAATGTCTATTGTGGAAAGGCTTATAAAAAAGAAATGAAGCCTAGAACCCCCAGGAACAGTCATGACCAGTGAAGTTGTGCATGTAATGGAGGAATAAAACACTATTAACACTGTCATTATGTTTAATAGAAGTGCTTAGATCAGTTCTTACCACAGAGATAAAAGAAAAAGAAATAACCTAGTTGCAAGACATAACTGATTACCAAATACTTTAAACAGTGATTTCGTTTTATTTTTTTTTCAATTTTAAAATTGAAAAGCATAATTGGAAAGTGTAATTCAAAGCTTTTGTGCAGATAACTTAATTTTCAGCGCTGGATTCTAACCCAAGACCTGAAAATGGACAGACAACATAGATTTTTGAACACTCAGAAAGATTCAAGTGCACTGTTGGTGAAAACCCTGGGTTCTGATAATATCAAAGAAAGACAGCAGCCTCTGAGAAATAAAAATAAAAAGGCAGCACACTGCAAAAAACTACTATGTTTGACAGTGGCTTTCAGAAGCAAGCAAGCAAGCAATTTTGGTTTCCTCAAGCTGTAACGTCATAGTAAAAATGATCTCAGATCCTGAGAGGTTTGCAAAACACAAGATAAAGTTGCTCTTGTACAGGTGGGCTTAACTTCTCTTCAGAGAGCTTGTTTCAGTACATGAGTAGACATTATATCATGGTTCTCGATGCCTTGCTGAAACTGAGGCAGACTGTTTGCTTGTTCATTCAAACTTCTGTGGAATAGATGGAGGCTACAAAATTGCGTTGTCATCCCATTTTCAAAATGGTATTTGCTACTGTTAATTTAAAAATAAATTTTGCGGTGGATAGTATTTAAATGTGCTAGATAATGGCCACCTAATGAATTCTACTTGGATCTGTTGTGTTAGACTATTAAGACTATAAAAAGCATGGTAATGTCCCATATCAAATAAGAACATATGGCTCCAGTACATTACATTTCTTTTAATGTTTTTCAGTTTTTACATTGCCCGTGTGCTTAATGGAAGATAGATTAGATTAGTTAGATTGATAGTAGAGGCAATGTTCCTTTTTTCCCTTAATTTAGACTTTTAATATTTTTATCAAATAAATCAATTAGAGTTACTAGAAAAAAGAAAAAAATAACAATGAAAAACATGCTGAATTTAAAAGAAAACATAATAAAAATCTGTTATGTATCAGAAAGAAATTGTATTTGTACATTTGAGTCTGTGTAAGTAGGTTCTTACAGAGGGAATGGAGAGAAACTAAGGGAATACTCAGTTGTTTTTCCACTTAGACAAATTATCTTTCTACAGCCATTAACCAAGTAGACATATGGTATGATTTCACAGAAGAATTTATGTATAGCAAATTATTAATCAATTCCCTGTTGTTCCTGAAACATGCATGCAGCACAAGTGTTGTGTGAGCTATTCCAAAAGAAAAAGGTGTAAAAATATTTTGAAAGTGCATGATGATTTATTCTAAGAAGTAAACAATATATATTTAGAAGTAATCTTAATTTTTTTTTTTTTTTGGTAGGACTTTAAATAGAACATTTAATTTCTCATAAGGCATGTGTACGGTATAAAAGGACATGAGAAAGACCAAAAACTACCTAGGAAATCACTACACTTTTGATCTGGACATAGTAATAAGCTGGCTAGTCTAAGATCATGCTCAACAAATAGTTGAGCATGATCTTAGATAATCCTGTCATGCTTATCCTTCTACTAAATTATATCTTTATGGGGGAAGGAGATTAAGGCAGGTAGACATCCAGAAGGTGGTTTTCAGAGGGACGGGTATTGATTCTTTCCATGTATTTCAAGAATTCTGTGAAAATTTTGACTGCCTAATGATAAGACCAAATACTTTTAGATGCCATATTGTGGTCTTGGTATTTGAAACCACATGAATTCCTGTCTCAAAATTCAGGCAAAATGCAGATGTTTAAGAGACCATAAAATAAATTTACTGTAGTGACAGAATTCTTTGTCTTAATTCGTGGATAAATCTTGAACAGTCAATATTTAACTTCTAAGTAGTATTTGTAGTAGGAATTTTATTATGCTTTTCTTGTCTCATTTCTATGAAGAAGGAACTGTAGGATAGAAGTAAATGTCAGAGCCAAAGGCTTATTTGATTAAACTATGGCAACAGCATTAATCTTCAAAAGGAAATCAAGATAATAGAGGGGTCTGGATGGACCAGGAGATTGATAATTGGTTATAAAGCTTTTGACCCTTGAGCTGGTAGTTCAGACTCAAGCTAAGCCAGTAGTGACTGAAAATCATTACTCTCTGATAGCAATGCAATTGCTGTGTGAAATGGGTGATTGGTTTCATTCCAGTTTCTAGCGAACTGGTACTCACATTGCAAAAATAGCTACTCCCATTGTCAGAGGCTTAAGGAAGAAAAGGATGAGAAAATTCTTTACATGCTTATCTTAGGAGGTACTTTGGACAGTGAGAGATAGGAGAAGCTGCAGTCCATTGGCACATTTAAAACATCAACACGTCAGGCTCTTGTTAAGGAATTAAAGCCACCTGTTTTGTCCACATGACATTTCTCATTGACCTCAATAAAAGAGAAAATTTTGTATGTGATGTATGTGATCTGTAAAACTTTATAAAGGTATTTCTTATTCTCATGGATGGTTTTCACCATTTTTACTAGGAAAGAATGTGTGCTTTGTTTTCTTCTGTTTTTTGTCAATTGTAATTCCTAGAAAAAAATGTCATTCAAGTAGTTTATATGTATCTGTTTGAAGTAGTTTATATGAATCTGTTTGACCTTGGAGTTCTGCTTGACCTGTTTAGAGTCAATGGATGACTCATACCTGAACTGAGCTGCTAAAGATTTGTAGCTGCTTGACTGTGTTGGATTGTGTTCTTCCTCCTTAATTGGATGACCTAATTTTAATAATTAATGTCACCTGAAATCAGCATAATTTCATTCTGTAAGAAATAATTTAGGTTGCTGGTAATCTCAAAAACCAGAGAGTCATATAAAAATGTTGGAGCATTACAAACTTGGTAGTGCTGTGTTAATGGCTGGATTTGATGATCTTAAAGGTCTTTTTCAACCTAAACAATTGTATGATTTGACCTCCTCTCGCTCTTCTGAGTAAAAGTTATGTCTATCATCTCCTTCACTATCCGTTCTTTTTCATTCCTTTTAACTGTGGTGAATGTGGCAATATTGCTCACTCAGGCACACTTCCGACTTTCTTTTGGCTTGCCAGTTTCTTCAGTCTGTTTTCTGAATCCTCAGTAAACCAGGAGGAGTTCTATTGCTTCACTATGCCTGTATGCCCATGTCTTTTATAGGATTCATGCTTAATTTAATTACGTGTCTATTGCTTATTCCTCTATCACCTTTTCTTTTAAATGCCTTTAAACTTATAGTGTGACTGTCTACTATGTATTGCCACTGTAAAGTATTAGGTTCCTTTTCTTTCAAATACAGCCACCCTGCCGCACCTAGAACACCTCCCAAGTCCCCAGAATTCAAAGTATAATTAATACCTGTCTCATTTTTCTATAGCTAGTCCAACTAGTAGACTTGACTAGTAGAGATTTTTGTGTAGCATTTAGTTCCATGGTAAAAAAAACCAAAAAAAACCCCAAAAATAAACAAACAAACAAAACTACACAGGAGAGAATAAAAATAACATTGGAGTATTTAAAACTCAATTAATGCTCACGTTATTGTTGTAAAAATTACATTAAAAGACACTGACTCAGAGGTTGCTGCATTGTTCTGTCCATGAAGAGAAAGCTGGTTTAGAAACACACTGGCCTTGTGTAGGGTCTTTTGGAATCCTTTCAGATAGGTCTTTGTAAAATAACAAGTGCTAAAAGGGTGAAGAAAACTTATAATTTTATCGCAAATGCTGTTAGTTGTTTTACTGCAATGAGAATCTGCCAGCAATGTCAGAAAATAACCTTCATGTAGTGCAGGCAGAAGAAACAGGGAAAATGCAGGGGTGGATGCAAAGACTTACCTTGAAGTGCTGTAATTCATGAGGGCTTTATTACTTAATTCTGTCACAAGAAATCTCAGAATTCAGCAAAAGAGTTAATGCTGCTTGGTTTAATATTGACTTGCCAATAAGTAAACATGAAAGCATTATTAGCTGTACATTGTTGCACAATTGTGTTGGAAGTGTATTTATCAAATAAGCCCATAAGGAAATGTGCTTTATAAAATTGACTGTTATGGTTTTGAAGAGTGTGTTTGATTGCCAAATTTCTGTAAACACACTAGTGCAGTAAAATAAAAAACTAAGAATACTCAAAAGTAAAGGGAGAAGTGAGGCCTTTCAGTCTATGATTAAGTTCTTTCTGAATGTCCTTGTGTGTGGGGAGTTTTTTGCCCAAAGACATTTGTTTCTGGGGAATAAATGTTGATATAAAGGGAATGTGAAAAAAACCCTAAAACATAGGCCCAGATGCCAGCCACAAAGGATGAATCATCACTTTCATTAGCAGTTTTGATCTACCTCTCCCCAGTGGGGGCAGGGGAGTGCAGACAGAAGTGCGGTACGGAATTCAGTCCACCTGCAAAACCAAAAGCAAGTAAGGAACCATGATTTCGTGCAGCACAATTTAGGTGACTTCTGGTTAAATGTTACACTGTGAAAAATATCTGTAAATGAAAGTGAATGATATTTCACCAAATATGCACATTCTTTTTGACCTGATACTTTCTGCAGTTTCACAGATGATAACAATCCTGAAAGTTTTAAATTTGTTTTGTAAATGTGTTCAAAATATTCTCTGTGGATCTATTCCAAGGTACTCAATGGCACCATAGTTCCCAGTCAGTCTCTTCAGGTTAGATGATTAATGCACACTGTATATTACAGTTTTCATGCTGTACTTTTCCTTCAGCTAAGTAAACTGGATTATTTGCAGAAAAGATTTTTCAAATTTAATCAATGCAACTGAAAAAAAATCAATAAGGTTTACAGAACCACTCCAGTCTTTATTTGCAGTAAGTCATTGGGATCTCTTTTTCATTGCCAATGTTTTGGTAAGAGGTGCCAAGCAATAAATAACTAGGGCTGTATGCTGCATTTTAAGGATTTTTTTAAGAAAATGGGAATTTGCAGTGCTAACACCAAAAAGCTGGCTTCTTTTTTTTTTTTTTCCTTGTCTTTTATGAGGTTCTTTATTTATTTTTACATCAGCAGAGACTCTAGAGCCCTGCAATGTGTGTAGTTCTGGATGCATGTTTCAGCTGCTCTTTTGAACTGATATCAAGTGTTATTGATTCATTAAGTTAATATTTTTGCTATCAAATCCAGTAACATGAAGAGCTGTCACTGAGAGAGAGCAACTGGTTTTGTTTACAGCTTCCATTTTCTGCTAGGGGTTTCTGCAACAAAAGAGACTTGTAAGGTGTTGAGATTCTTCTCCTTTTGGACTGCTTCTTTTTGTTTGTAAGTTTGGTTTTTGGCAGGTATTTTTAGTGTAAGGACCATAAGTAAATTCTTCAAAAGAAAAGGGAATGTGGTTGGTTTGGTAAGCTTGAAATAAATCATGTGATTCAAATCCTGCTTGCCTTAGCAAGAAACTCAAAAAGAATTCTCCTGTTGAGTGGGTAGATTTGCTTCTGGTGCTGCCTTCCTCACAAATACGGTGAATTTAAAGGGTGAAATAGATCACTACATCCATGTAGACTGACTGTTTGAACAGTACCACCTATTGCATTGGAGTCAATCACACCTACAGTAAATTCACTGTGAGTGAATAGAATGTCTTGGGCATTAAAAAATTGTGCTTGAATGACACTAATAATTTCAAAATTTAATTCAACTAATTATTGAATAAATACTCTTTCCGCTGAACTTTAAAATTTCTATGATTCCCTCCCTTCCCCACACACCCCAAAAGGTATTAAAAATTCTGAAGGAACCAAAAATGGTTCTGTATTAATTCAGTGGAGGGGAATGGAAGTACTGTAAACAAGTTATATATTTATAAATATGCAGTTTATGTTGTAGTGTACTATTAGGTTTTCTTTTAATGTTTTCTTGAAGTATAGAGGCTTGGGTTGTTAATGTCTTATGAATGGCTTATTCTCCTCTGCAGGCATAATTCACCTGCAACTCCCAAGTATGTACATTTCTAAAAGCCTCAATTTAATATAATCTAATGGTTTGGGTCAGAGTGGGTGTTATACCTCTCTTTAGTAGCCTCTTATCTTGGATAAGTACAGTGCCTGGGGTATGAAAGAAGACAATGAGAAAGTCACCAGCTCATCTGTTTGTCTCCCTTTGAGTTTTCTCTTGTTTTATAGTTTTGTACCTGGATGCCATCTCTCTCTTAATATCCTTCCAGTCTTAGGTTCGGAATCCACATATATTTTAATTTATTTTTCTCTTCCCCCCATATTAGTTTAGCTTTCTGTCCATCTGCCTTAAAAAATTCCATTATGCAAACAACTAGACAGTAAATAAAAGCAGCAAGGAACCCTCCAAATTTTCATCCCATTGAAGTAATAGAAAAGATTTCCAGTATTTTTTGTTTGCTTACCCCTACCCCCATGATCGAAACATCAGATTGAGGTTCAAATAAGTGTGTCTCAGAGCTGTAATATGAATCAGATCAGGATGGGCTAGCTATAGAAGTTGCTTCTGTGAGTTACAGAATTGCATTTATGAGAAAAATTACAATCCTGCCATATATAGTACTGATTTATACCATTATAGTAGTGACAAAATTGGCTGTAAAACCATTGTGAAAAGCACAGATATGAGATGTCCCTAGCTCGTATTGTCACTACTCCATCCTTTTCAAAAAATTCTTTGTATGTTTATTTTCATGCTGTGATGAATGATAGCTGACACAAAGGAAACCCAGCCGAGGCAATGCATACAAATCAGAGCTGTAATATGATGTTCTGCAGTAATGCCTACTGGCAGTAAAATCCCCCAAGTTTTAGAGAGCAATAAGGAATGTGAGCAGTTTAATTCTGAATGTTTGCTTGGTGGGGTCCATCAGCTTCAAGGGGTGTCTGTGTCCTGCTCCTCACCTTGCTATATTCAGTAAAGAAGCACAGAAAAAAGTGCTATATGGTAATCTGTTAATATTTTTTTTTATGCTAGATTGATTTTCTACCAACACATCATTATGCTTTGGCTGTTATTCTTCCCATTTTCGTGAGAAACAATTGTTGACTATGACAATTTAACTTTCATATGTTTGTTACAGACTATAGTGACCCAGTCAGGTGAGGATTGTAGTGAATAAGGCCAGCTAAGGGCTGAATTCATTCGTATAAGGTGTTGGAAGATGTGGCATCATATTCACAAGTAGACTTTTAAAAGGATGTCTCTGTCATCTCAAAGAAATCTGTAATAATTGTGATGAACTTTCTGTGTTAAACCTGTTGGATTCAGTTCTCACTTTTTAGTTGGTGGAATTTTTTTTTCTTATTTGTTTGTTTGCTGTTATTTATATATTAAACAGAATTTGGTTTTAGGCCCACTTCACTGAGCTCAAGAAAATGAGGATTCTAATTATCCTTGCTGCATAGCTCGACAAAATTACTTGATGCAATCTAGAGATATTTTAGTGCTACAGACCAATTCACTATTTACTAAGAGCTGTACTCTATGTTACATCCTTCAGACTATTTCAATTTAGATTGAAGAAAATAGAAGTACCTTTACAGTCTATTCTGTATCTCTTAAAGGACAGAAACTAATTTTCTCTAGGAGCTTTATTTTTATGATGCTTTTTTTCTTGTATTTGCTGATTTTTTTTTTTTTTTTGTCAAATGGTATTTCTCTGCTTTTAAAGGCATACCTTGCCAGAACTCCTTTCACACAGGTAAAAACCAGTGTCATAGGCTTCCTCATGTTTATTAATACACTCTTGTTTGCTTCAGTTGTTGCATATGAAGTGTACTGTAAACTGGTTTTACTTTATTCTGGACAACAATTTAAAGCCGGGGAATGACAAAAAAAAAGGCAAAAAAACCCCCAACAAACCAAACCAAAACAAAACAAAAAACCCCCAAAAAATTAGTTATGAAGGTATGAATTGTATAACTTCAGTTATATTGTATTTTGAGGTAAAAGACTAAGTGAGTTTAAAGGACAGTTGCCAAAAGATGGCAAAGGTTGCTGAATTTTTTGGTTTTTTGGGTTTTTTTTAGTTATTTGGTCTATGAAGCATGGTTAAAAGTGTCTGGGTCTGAATTATTTTGCTCAAGTCTGTCTTTGCTGTCTTTGGGATAAAGAGCACAAGGCAATTTTCAGTTATGCATCTTCTCTTGCAAAAGTCTGGGCTTCTGACTAGTTAAAAGAAATTAGGAAATTGAGATTATGTCTCAGTGACTCTGACAAATAGATGAAAAGAACTTATCTGATGTCAATGCAATCAGCACTTGCTATCTTGACTAGGCTTTTTAGAGAATGACATATTTCCATGCACTTTGCCTTTAATTTTTTTTTTTTTTTTTAACATCTGGATTGTAATTTAAATTGCATTTTGTTTCAGGATACACAGGTAGTATGGGAATGTAATGAGAAGGATAATAGAGAGTAAGCAACGTGTAATTATTTTATAAAATTTTGTTTGAAATTCAATGACATCAGCACTGAGTAGACATTTGGCATCTCGGTATATGATTTGTTGTTGATAATGAGTTTATATTCTCACTGCATTTATTATGTAATACAATTTTAAACTACTTGATTATAAAATTAGGCATGTAATTAAAAATCTGGCTCAGTTTTTCAAATGGCTTAGATAACCCTCTAAGTGTTTGATAAGTTTATATTGATACGTGCATACAAGTAGAGATGTGGAAATCAGCATATTAATGACTATGTAACAGAGAGGTGTTAGAATAACAAAAAGCTATGTATTCACCTCATTCAGAATGGTTCTAAGTGTTCAAAATGTTAGATTTAGCTACATATATTTTAGGAGGAGGAAAATAATCTCCAGATGTGTGAATTGTGAACTTTGAAGAGCTTAATGGATAAAACAAACATTACATAGCTGTCTGCTCTGTCCCTCACAGCTCATTCCCTCCCCTTCTTTTTGCTGTGGGTTTTTACAGTGGAACGTGTCGGTTGAAAGTGAGCAGAGTGGGCAGTAATCAAGGTCATCATAGTATCACCCAGTCTGGAAAAACAAGAGTGGTAAACAAGGGGAAAGAAAGCCTTTTGCTGTTATCAAAGAAATACTACAGGAGAGATGAGGAGGCAGCTTGGTTGTGGGACAACAATCCATAATTTACTTTGCACATGTCTCTGTAATTTAAGCAGCAGGCAGAACAACCACACAGTTGTAGATGCTCTGGGGAAAGGATACCCAGAGCCTTGTAAATCATGGTGAGGATTAAAAGCTATGAACATTCATCTTCTTAACCTCATAAAGCAGTATTGCAAAGCCAAGGATTATAACTTACTGTGCATGTAATCTTTGTTCGAGGATAGAGTGTGTCAAAGTTTTAAAATGCTTCTCTCAATTAATAGTAACACCTACCTTTTGAAAGGGAAAAAACTGTTGTAAAACAGATCTTAAAAGAATTTCTGCTATTAAAGGAATATTTAACATTTCTTGCAAAAGAAGGGGAAAAAAATACTGATTCTTGATGAGCCCATCGTTTCTAAGCCCTGATCTGTTTTTAAAAGTTAAAATTTATAAATATGTTTGAAAACCTTGCTTAATAGGTACAAGACAAAAATAATACTTAACTTTCCCATTTTAAATTGGTGGACTCCTGAACAACCCTTTGCCTTTGAATTGAATTGCCTTTTGCCTTTGCTTGAATTCAGATGCTTTTTCAAGTGTAAACACTGAGCTCAAATACTCATGGCTATTGAAGAACGTCGCAATGAAAAAACATAGCATGTATTCAGTCTGCTAAATAAGCACAGTAAAGCCTGAATTTATCTGATTGGTCTGTAGATGTTGACAGTATACCTGGAATTAAGTTGTATACTCCAATGTATTGAAAATATTCTACTTCCATGCTCGGAAAGCAAGTGTAGAGGGACTGAAAATATTTGCAAGAGAAATTAATGTGTATGAAGTCATAAGGAGCCCCTTTCATAGCCCTGCAAACCAAGAAAATCAGGGCAGCAAGACCTTTTGGGTTTTGGTTAGAGCTATTTATTTATTTATTTATTTATTTATTTATTTATTTAATTCTGATATGTGACTCAAAGTTCGATACATTTCTGTCAGGGAAGGAAATACAGGAATATATGCTCAGCAGAGTCCTGTACTGCATGAGTGGCAATGGTGGTGATTTTTCAGCATGCATTATGGAGAAAACAAAGTTTAAAACTTCTAAAGCTGTAGTCTATTTCATAATTAGCACAGTAAACCTAGAAACCAAGAAATATGGAGAGAGACCTTTTACATGGACATGTACTGACAAGACAAGGGGGAATGGCATCAAACTGAAAGAGGTTTAGATTAGATATAAGGAAAAAATATCTTTACTGTAAGGGTGATGAGGCACTGGAACATGTTGCTGAGGGTTGTGGGTGCCTTAACCCTAGAAGTGTTGAAAACAAGGTTGGGTGGGCCCTGAGCAACCTGGTCTAGTGAAAGGTGTCCATACTCACAGCAGGAGGATTGGAAAGAGATGGTCTTTAAGGTTCTTTTCCAACCCAGGCCATTCTATGATTCTGTAATCTAAAGGTGACAGATAGAGTTGGATCACAGTGTTATGTCTTGAACATTTTTTTTTTTAAAAAGTGTGTGTAGTTTGAGAGTTTGAGTCTTCTTGATCATTTAAATTGGATTGTCAAGAGACAGGCAAACATGGCATTAGGATATTTATATTCAGTCATTATGTAGAGAGAGTGTTTTCTAGAAAACACTTCCTGAGTATTGTCAGAAGATCACAATCAGGACAATATTGGTTTGTCAACTGCTTCAGGCCAGACCATTTGATAGCTGCTTAAAGAATGCTGTAAAGTTTTACAGGCCCCCAGCAAGACTTTTTTCATCTCTTCAGGATAGCTGTTTCCTCTGATTAGCTCATAAAGATTGTACTGGAAATATCTTACTGATTTTCTGTGGTGATTTTTCTTCTAATTCAACTGTTTTCCTTTCTTTGTTTTTTTTCCTACTTTGATGATGTGGGAGTTCATTAGTTTCTAGTATTCCATTGGGATGTTTGATTACTCTAGAAATCTAGCCAATAAAACAGATGATGCAGGAAGAGAGAGTTTGCTTATACATCTACCATGCTAGTCATGAATGATGCTGTTGCTATGAAACTAAACATTGGCCTTGAATACTATTTGTAGATGAACTGTTTACTTTCTCTGATTTCATGTAAACTTGAAAATGAGTTCTTTATGATCAGAATTCCTTTTCAGTATATAAATATGTGCTACATGCACAGTTTGTTATCCTCATAAAACACATCATTCTGCATGAAATGGATCACAGGTTAAGAGTCCATGATTTATGAGAACCATTAAAGTAAAACCATGAAGGAAACAGCTGACTATTTAGTGAACTGACAGAAACTGCTCTTTGTTTAGGAAGTTTAATTTGGCCTAATGTAAATGTCTTTGTATTCTTTTTAATAAAGCTTTCTATAATTTGTACAGTGCGTGACAGACATAGAACATGCTGTTTTGAAAATCAGGTTACAAATGCATAACTGAGACACCTTTTTATAATCTTATGTTCCAACACATGCACCTTTCAATACCAGTTATTAATTTGGAATTGTTTAGATTTTAGTGCAAACTTGAGATAATTTTAAAAAATGTTAGTTTTCTGAGCATGCATCAGAAACAAGCGGGTTGAAAACAGGTTTCAAAGAATACAACTTATGACATTGTGAATTCAAAAAATGAAGTCTTAATCTAATCCAAGGTAATCAAGTTCTTTAGAAAATTATGAATTTGTTTGTCATGGTTGAAAGGAAAGAGCTAAATTGAACTGGAAATCTGCAATATTCTTATTCACCTGAAACAAATAATTAAAAGTGGCAAGTTGTTATTGCATGAAATGCCATGGAAATAAATGCTAAAAATATTGCTTATAAAGTTTTACAAGGAAAATGGAATGTTTTGGGGATGATAAGTTTCCTTACGTATTAAAAAGCCTAATTGAAGTGTCAGACAAATTGCTTGTAAGTAATTATTGTGTCTCTATTTTTGCCTGTCCATCTTGTGACATCATGCTGCCACTCATATCTCAAAATAATTGCTTGGTTAGCTGTTGTTGCAACATAAGCCAGTTCAATTTCTTCGATAGTGACCAGGTCAAAACACAGGAAATCTATATTCCTTAGTGATGTAAAACAAAACGAACAAACAAAAAATTCCTTTGAAATTCCTTCCTTATATTGACCATTCATCTGACCAAGCCAAAAATCTTTATTTGTTAAGACCTCTGCTGTAAAAGTTATCGATGGAATCAATGTCACTGTTACATAGTTCTAATCTTAAGACATAATGCTTCTAGTTTGCTGATAAGTGATCTCACTTAAAATATTTTGATTATAGAAATGAGAGCTAAAAAATAAATTGAGTGGTAGAAATTCACATATTTTGAAAAAAATTATGGCAAAGCTCTCTAATCTTGTAGCCTTATGGAGAGAGGAGAAAACAAGTGCCTTTAATCCTGACTAAGAATTTTGGTACTGTTTCACTTAGTGTTTTAATCTGTGTTTGATCTAGATGTATCAACAAGGAGAAAGCACAAAGTTTGTAGGAATTTCTTTATAATGAAAGGATAGATACCTTACGTTCAGTGAAAGTGTCTGGTTATAATGACTTTTTTATGGGCCTAGACCTGGCTTTATTCAATTTTATCATTAACCTGATGGGTGATGAAATAGAAACCTGTATTTCTTATCCATTTTGTAGATAAATTTACCATCTAAAAAGCTGATGAGAATTAAGAGTGTGTAGAGACTAGACTCTGCATTCAGAATAACCCTGAGAAACAGAGAAGTAACCATGGAAGGATGTGGTGAAACTTAGACAAGTGGAACATCCTTGTATAAAAATCACCAGAGGCAAAATACAGACTGAGGAACAATTGATTAGGTAACTACTCAAGTGGAGGAAGGAAGGAAGAAGAGAGGAGGGATTGCAAACTGAAGATGATGCTGCAAAATTATTTCAGAATGAAGCATGAAAAATTTGGGACATGATTTGGTGACTGGAGAAAAGCAAATTTTGCACGTGTCTTCCAAACAAGGCCTAAAAGACAGTACAGGAAACTACTGTATAGACATCTCATGTTAGTCTCTGAGGGAATCATGGAGTTCTCCTAATGCTCTCATCTGGGCCCCTGAAGGAGAAGGCAGGGATTGGGAGCAGTCAGGCTACCATTCGTGCTTGGCCAACCTGATTACTTTCTGTTTTGTGAGCATGGAGAAAAGAATGAATAACATTTGCCTTGACTTCAATAAGTCTTGCATTGCTAGTGTTGAACATTGCACTCTGGATGGTAGAAAACTAGATGGATAAAAAGCTTGTTGGATGGCTGTGACAAAAGCATATATCGTGTGCTGCTTGAAGGCCTGTGATAAGTTAAATATGTGAGAGGTCTAACCTGGGGCAGCAGAGGTGGCATCTAGGCTGTATTCATAGGGAGACAGAAAGGAGATTGAGGGAAAAGGATTATCCATCTGCTGTTCAGAGCTTGTGAGATCTCATATAGCTACTACTTTTGGGCTCCTCAATAAAATAAAGACATCAGCTAGCTGATTTGGGATTAGCAGATGATCCCCAAGCTAGTCAGGAGCTAGAGTATTTTTTTCTTTGAGGAGACAATGGAGGATCAGGGCTTGTTCAGCCTGAAGAACTGACTGCTTTGGGAGAACATGTCAGCTGCTTCCCTATGCCAGCAAGGGGATTAGCAAAAAGATGGCGCTGGGCTTTGATGGGCATGCGTCAGAGTGAATGAAAGGCTACAGGTGTAAACTGAGACAAGTGAGGTTCAGACTGGATGTATGGGAAGACCTTGTAGAGTCTTAGGACAGTCAAAGTGTGGAACAGGTTTTTCAGAGACAGTTATTCACTCTGTCCTTGGACATATTCAAGACCAGACTGAAGAAAGCCCTGAGCGTAGTGGTCTGACCTCACAGCTTACTCCTGCTCTGTGTTGAAAATTGGACAAAAGACATCCTGATGTCTCTTCAGCCTGAATAATTCTGTGATTCTATATATAGGTTAGGAGATGACTTTTCATCTCCATTCAGCTCCAGTAATGCTTTTGTACTGTTTTTGACATTATACTTTGAGGTATCTGGTTGGTTAAAAAAACCCCAATCATTGCATGAGACAACCTTTGAACAATTATATCTTCAAAGTAAAGAGAAGATGGAAAAAAATTGATATCTTAATCTGCCATAAGTTCCTGAAAGAGCGGAGAAGAACTTGGTTTTTCCCTGGACAAATTGGGCAAGAATTAAGTGCTTTTTAACTTAATAGGAAGAAAGACTTGGATGACACAGAATTAAAAATCTTATTATGGAAAATACAGTTGAAACAGACTGTGTAGGAGAATCATGAATTCTTCATTATTAGGGATGTTTAGGAACATAAGCACCTGTCAGAAACACAGTGATTTCTGAGAGTAGAAAATGGAATATTTGAATATATTTTTATTGTGCATTAAAAGGCTATGCTAAAATGATTTTAAGCTTTCCTGACCTCAAGCCTCTATTGTTTTCAGTGTAACTGGGAGGTATTTTTTTTAAAAAAACCTTCAGACACTGAGTATGTCAGGATTTCTTCAAAGACTGACTTAACTGTCAGTTTCACTACTTTTCTCTGTAAGATTTATGTCAAATCATGTTAAAATATAACAGTACGTTTTTACACACGTCTATGTGAAAAACACGCAATCTTCTTAGAGTTTGGACTGCTGCAATTCAAGCATTCACAGCATGTATCCTTAAATGCTTCTAATAAAATACTTATATGATGCCCTTTTTATTTTTCCTGCAGCTCATTAAAAGAGTGAAAAGCAAGCCATTAATCCATTATCATCTTACAAAGTTTAGTTATCTGGAACAGGAATAACAGCAGATGCATGAATAAGTGGTCCTGTTTATTTCAGATGTTTTGGAATCACAACTTTTGGAATTTTGGAATTCCACCACGCAGGCAGGGTAAGCTAGCCTTGTCTGAAGTATGGGTTTCTGATACTTCTTTTTCAAGTCCCTTTAGTTCTGTTTTTTACTGAAATGCAGACAAGCTAGAGATGAGAATTAGGGTAGACTGCTAGTCTGCCTATATGGAGATGAGGCTGAAGGCTCTAATTCTTGGAAGATTAAAGGCTTTAAGTGAAATGAATTGTAAAGGGAGTAATCTCTTTCCTATATTGTCAAGGTTGATAACTACTCTAAAGGTCGAACCTCAGTTTTAATCTGAGTGAAGTGTCTCTGAAGCAGACATATGCTAGGGCCGACTCATGGACCAAGTAATTTTAGAGCCGGATAAACAAAGGAAAGAAGTGAAATTTTATTACAATATGTCCTCTCCACTGTG
Organism: Hylia prasina; assembly: GCA_013397195.1. Classification (NCBI taxonomy): domain Eukaryota; kingdom Metazoa; phylum Chordata; class Aves; order Passeriformes; family Sylviidae; genus Hylia; species Hylia prasina. The sequence goes on from VYXD01016281.1 coordinate 58,069, forward strand.
GTTTTTTTAAGTGCTATTTTGTTCCACAGTCCTGTTGCATTTTTTTTTTTTTTTGCTTTCAGTCATACCTCACAGACCCCATTAGGAACTAACCGGAAGCAAAAAAACCTCTCTTTAGTTGTAGACTATGTGAGTTACAGTGGTGTTTCACCCAACTGGTCAGGTGATAGAGGGACAACAGGAAAAAAAGGTAAAATAGAGTTTCAGTTTAGCTTGTTTTAATATTCCTTTCAGTGACTTTGTGGAGTATAATGGATGCGAGCCTTAAACACATCTGAGATATCTCGGATGGTTTCTCTGTGAAAAATGCAGGTTTATACTAAGTAAACAGGTAAATATTCCCATGTTAATGGGCAGCTCCCATTTCTTGCCTTCAAAAATTGTGATACTGCCTGTGGGGTGACTCCATGTACTTAATGTCTGATGACACTACAAGAGAAATGTGTTCTGATTGACTTGCTTATTCTTCAGTGTCAGTATTTATCTTTAAAGCAGACTCTCATGAGTCTGAGGTTTGGCCCTCGCCATTGACAGTGTTACATGGCTGTAATCAGTTGGGAGAGCTCCACTTTCGATTCTAATTGCCTGATCTAATTGCCACAAAGGACATCCTTACTAGACAAAATAAAGTTTTTTCATTTTTTTTACAGAAGTCATGTTATTCTCATCTGACATGCTGGATATTGAGTTTGTGCTACAAATCACAGTTTATGTATTTTTACTGCTCACTTAATTTAAGTTGCATTTTACATTGATTTATTTATATTGATAAAGATAGTAGTGGCTCCTGAAATTTTACTGCATTATATTTTATTATATGAAATACTATAATAGTATAGTATACAATTTTTGAATTTTGCAATTAAGGCTGGTGTGATAGCAAGTATGTTACAGAAAACTGAAAAGATCAATGAGCCCATAAGAATGTAAGTTTGGATTGATTCTAGTTTTTATCTCACCTACCTGTCAAGACCTTTGACGTCTGCAGTTCATTTTGTGTCCTATAACTTATGATATCAGGATTAGATAGATGTGTTGACTTTATGACCTAGACAAGTAGAGTACAATGAAATATTATTATCTGAAGCTCACTTAGCATCACCTGACATGTGGTGATTTGCATAAGATCTTTAATGGTGAACCTATAGGCAGTTAATTTTGTGGTAAAGGCTTCCTCATATTGTTTGCATTTTTTTTCCAATAGGGTGGGTGTATGGTTTCTTTCTGAAAGTTGGCATACCTGCCTCATGCTGAGCAAAGTGTGTCCTCACCTCTGCTACATATATTTGAGAGAAGTGGAGAATAATCCCTCAGTGTGGTTTTGGGGTGTTACTAATGAGAAGTATTCTCAGATACTTCTCCTTGGCTCTACCTCTCATTTCAAATGGAAGGCTCAAAGATGTGCATAGAAAAGTGGTTTTTGCTTACTTTATAAAACTAAAAGAAAGGAAAGGAATAGTGGAACTGTGTAATACCTTAGGTAGAAATACCTTGTACAAAATGTCAAGTTAGAGTTCATGTCATGAGTTTGGGAGAAGAGTGAAAAGATAAAATTGAGAAGTTATATAAAATTTCAGAATAACAGATCAAACTGGGAAATCTTGAGTGAATAAAAATTGTCACAGTAGAAAATTCATCTTTCTGGAGTCAGGGGCACTCAGTAATGCAATGACAGATTATGAAATAAAGGAAAGATAATGAAATCAAAAAGTAGAATATAGAAGAGCCTATACTGATGTTCAATTATCCCATCACTTCTTTACCTGGAAACAAGGAATGGATTCGGGAAGCACGCAGAATGAGTAACAAGATATAAAGTACCTTTTTGCCCCAGTCATTTTCTATTAGGAACAAAAGATTTGTTCTTTGACTGAAGAAAGAATTGGGCTAGAAATGGTAAATATTTAACTGTCTGAAAGTGCTAATACTCTGAGGCAGTTCTATGCAAAATATTAAATAAATAATGGGGTAAATGCCAGCTTTGTCTCCTTCTGGAGCCCATCAGCTGGATTGGTAAGAGCATTAAATTTTCTTTGTGAATAAACGTGGAAGCTTGATAAAAAGTTGAGCATAGTTACATGATCAGTTGATGGTATGAATAAATGTAGCAGACATCTGTGGATGAAAAGAGAATATTACAGACATGAAAGTGAGGCAAGAAGGTAGCCTGCAAAAGGAATGCTTTATTGTAAACATTAGCAAGAGAGGACTCCTTTTACAGTATTATATGTTTTTTTCACTAACGTGTATTTCTGCTGTCATTACCCCCCATCCCCCCCATGTACAGACCAGTTATAAGGTGCTTCATTGTGTCACTTACAGCTGAGTTTTTGATATTGTATATATTAATGTTTTTCAATGCATTTTTCCATAATTCGATAAATTTTATAAATTTTTTGTATTACAATCAATTCTGTTTATGGAAAGAAAGTGTTTTTGTTACCATGGTGGCAATGGAGATAATAAATTTGCAGAAGTTTCAAGAAATTGAGATGGCTAAGATTTGAGGATAAGCGTCACATTCGTTCATAATACTAGATATATGAAGCGTTTCTCTGAATCTTTCACAATCCCCTAACAAATGATCTACATAAAACCTTTTTCTGAATTTTCCAGCTTTAAAGACAGTCTGGTTTTTTTGAACAGTTATTTTAAGAAACTTAATAATGAAGATAACTTTGTTCCTTGAACAAAAGCTTATAGGACTACTGTGTGAAATATCTTTCCCATCTCATCTTTTTTTTGCTATGATGTATTTTAGACAAGTAGGTGGGTGTGTCAGGTTAGGGCCAATATTTTAATATATACAAACCTGTACTCAAGACTGAAAAATTGAAATATTTCTTCCTTAGCAGTTGGTTATAAAAGAGTTGAAAAGTCTTCTTGAATAAGTTTCAAGATCTCAAATATGGGCCATACATGGAATTTTTTGTTATCCTTGAAGTGTTATTTGGTCACAGAAAGTTAAGTCATGATCCGTGTCATTAATCATGGATATTATATTTTTATGCTGCACTTTCCCAAATTTTTGTTAGCATCAAGCCAGCTTTCTATAGTTGCACATTTTAATAAGAGTTTTAAAGTGTTTCCTGTAGGTGTAGTAGAAGTTTTTGTATGATCTGTTACATTTGCATGACTTTTTATGCTTGTCCATGATGAGTTAAAAAACCACTACTACACCAAGTATAAGCTCTGTTACAATTACTGCCAAATAATGTAAAATAATCTCTAGTCAACCTGTAAAGTGCAGAATTATTTCTTCTTTTCAATGGCTTTTTGACCATCATAGTTATTTTTCTGACCTATGTAAGGAGAGAAGCTAATGTACAGAAATTGCATAAATAATTCCTAAGTCATTACATATTTTTCTAAGTATGGGATGACAGTAGGTTCAGAATATTAAATCAGTATTTGGAACCTGCTAAAATTATACTGTAAAGTAATTGACTCATAAGTAGATTTAAATGCCATGAGTCTAACTATAGAAAATTCTTTTACTGAAAAAGAGTAGATTTAGATTAGATCTCCTATAAGGAATCTTGGAAGTCAGGATTTCCTTTGTATTTTAGTAAGAATTGAAGTATGTAAATAAATCTGGTATCATGTTGTTTTAATTTTCAGTTGAAAAAAATACTTTGGTGTGACATGGTAAAACTGACTTTTTCTAGTGATTTCTAGATTTTTGGTTTTATTTTTCTGTTCTGACTACATTTTTTAGATTACAAGCATTATTTACGGTTTTATTCAAATGAGGCATCCATTTTAATTTCTGCATAGTCTCTTTTTTTCTCTAGAAACCTTATCCTATAATAAGTCTAAAGGGAAAACTTTCCTTTTTGTTCTCTTCCATTGCATGACTCTGAAAACACCTTCTACAGTTCCCATAGTTAAAGAAACGCCAAACAGCACAGAAAAAGCAAGAGATAAAATCCTGCTTTACCTAGTGCTCACTGAGCCTGAATGAAAATTTCAGGAATGGTCTGGTAATCCTTCTAGACTCTACCAAAAGAAATTGAGTTAATGAAATTTCAAAGTTTCAAAGCCATGATCTGCACGTAATACTCACAGAGCCTTTTCACTAAATATACTATTGCCTTTGTACTAGCCTTTTCTCTCAGTGTAATTGGGTTTTCTAATGACACTGTGCATGTATGAATTGCATTTAAAAAAGAGGCATCTGGGGTGTACAGGAAGGATTAAATTTTAAATATAATCTCATATTTAGTGTTTATTGTAATACAGGCTTGGATTAATCTATTGCCTGTGCTGTTTTGTGTGTGGTTATTTTGTTTTTTTAATGGCTGCATTTGTTCAGATATTCTACTCCAGATAAAAGTTTAAATAGCAATTGTACATATTGTTGAGTATTAATTTACTTTTTTCTATATTTGGGATAAAGTTTTTTGTATATACATGACAAATTAATTATGAGACTTTCTTAAAGAGTTTTTGGATCCTCCCCACAGCACTGTGTGGAGCTGTATTGTATAAGCAGAAGGAAGAGGGAAATAAATTAAAACCCTGTAATTCTCAAGCCATTATTTGACAACCAGTTCATTCAGAAATCAATGCAATGAAAGCTTTTTAGGGAGAAGGGAATTCATTTTAGTTTGATCATAAAGTGGGAGAGTGCAGAGAGAGGTTTGGGGAAGGGAAAGGGGCTATGTAAGCCTCATCCTCTATGATGATACTGGAAGAAATGTTTTTCACTACCACTTAATTTTATTCTGAAGTTCAGTGTGGATCACGACATGTTATGTGCTCTGGATTGAGATGAAAGAAGTCCCACTTGAATGATTAAATGTTAAAATACATGTCAAATTATAAGTGAACATATGCTGGGGAGGAGAAAAGCTAAGGGAATAAAAGGGGAAATACAAAAGTTTGTCTCTTCTTCTGAAATCTGTATGTTGTATTGCACAATAATAATTATAAATTTGCAAAATCTTAGTGATATTTAGCGAAAGTGGAAGATGTGGAGTGGCTGTTAAAATGGGGAGGACTGCTGTGTGTTTATTGATACCTTTGAGAGGTATAAGAGACCTTTGGACGTCAAAATCTGGTTTCAAAGAAAATAGTTCTGCAGCTCATAATGCAGGCTTCATAGGGTTCTGAAACTCTAGAAGTAAAATTACATGCAAATAATTGGTAACGATAATAACAGAATGGTAATTGAATTCTTATTTGGTTCAGTTTTTTTGTATAAGTATTTTCAGAAAAGATATTTTTAAAGTAGGCAACTAAGACTACTTGGTATCTACAATTACATAGACAAACTGAAGATTTTTTTGCTTTCTGAGATTTTTTGATAGTTCTTTTGAAATTTTAGAAAACTACTGGGTAGGTGTAAATTCCACTCCCTGCTCAAGTTCAGTTATTTTACCAAACATTTTATATTGCTTACTACATGGTGCTCAGACTAGGGTTTAGAAGACAGATCTCCATTGATGTAAGGGCTTTGCTAGGTATTTCTATATTGCTCTTGTTGATGGCTTATCCTGGTTCTGGCTCAGATCAAAACATTGTGTTACTCTATACCACATTACATCATTGCCAGGGGCAGGGAACAGCTTCCAGGAAAGAGGGTTGTGCTTTTCCAGTGGAACATGTGTGATTGCTGTGGCCAGATCAGGCTTCTGCACTCTCCTTTTTTGTACAATTTTGTTATTAATGTTGATGTTGTTACTATTTATTGTCTTGTATCACTGCTGTTTCCAGTGAATTAGTCTTATATCAACCCATGATCTTTTACCTATTGTGTCTTCAACTCTCCTCTCTCCACCGAGGAGAAAGAGGGCAGGAGAGGGAAAGAGTGTGGGCAGCATGTGGTTTTGGGCTCTCGGGGTGGGGAGCGGGGGCATGAAATTGAGGATTACCATTCCTAAACCATGACATGTTTAAAGAAAATTATTTTATTTTGTAGAATATAAAATTCAACAAAACTTGGAAGTTGCTCTTATAGTATATTCTGTAGCCTGAGTATAAGGCATTCTGCTGGGGTGAAACTGCCCAGACAAAAAAAACCCAAACAACAACAACAAAAAACCAAACAAACCAACAAAACAAAACCAAACACTTAAATCCATCTTTCACATGTTTGGGGTTTGTTTGTTTGTTTAGGTTTTTTTTTGCAAACTCTTTATCATTAACATTATATGTAGAGGGGAAAGCATTATTTTTCTTTTTTGTGAGTCCAAATGAAAGCTGGTATCATTACTATATTACTGCGTGGACTTCATTCTCTAAATGTGAGTATAATTCATCATCTTAAGGAGTCTTCTGATGAAGATAGACACTAAGTCAACTCCAGATGAATTTGAGGCTATTCCATATGAGCACAGAGGCACTCAGGAAACATACTTTCTGATTGGGGCTATTTATGGGCCTATGCTTGAATTTGAGGATGAGTGCTTAACATGAGAGTTCTTTCAAACCCTGTTTTTGTTTCTTAACTTTTTTTTTTTTTTTCAACTTTGTGCTAGTTCTGTGTTTCCAAAAGGGAGATGGTAGCATTATTCAGATGGCTGCAATGTGCCTGTGCATCGTACTGATGTTTTTAAAGGGAAATCAAAACTTTCATATGTGGCTGTCAGAAGCATCTTTATTTACTTTGGCAGTCACTTCACAGGGGATTTAGTTTAATGTCTGCCACTGACACATCCTGTATTTTATTTTTTTTTCCCGTTTAATTCCAAGATCATTTTGCTTACTGCACTGATTCTCAGTTGTTTATTTGTTGGCTAGTACACTATAGTCACTCAAACATAATTTTAAATTGCTCTTGGAGCCTACTTTCTTTCTTGCTATAGAGACACGTATATTTGCATTACACCTTTTTTTTTGTCTGTTGTAGGTGGTTTTTATTATTGTCTCAAAGGAAGAAGTACACATAAGATGTCTTAGATCAAGAAGGAAAGAAAGCAAAGGAGAACAGAAGTAAGGGAGTTTGAGGAGCAAAAGGGGAACTGAAGAAAAAGCTAGAATAAGCAAGGAAAACATTAGAATTATTTGGGACATGTACACAAGGAGAGTTCAGAGAAAGGAAGACACATTCATCACTTACCAAAGCATTTTGACTTTTATGTTTGGAAACATTCTACTCAAATAACCTCCAGCATGAAATTGCACCTTAATAAATTCTGTAAATGGGTGTAATAATCATCTGGTTGCAATATGTGACTCAAAGAGGGACTCCTAATTATTAACTAAGATTTTTTTTTTCCTGTGAATTGATATCATAAAGTTGTTATCCCAGGCAGAAGCCTCAAACTAGTAGAGATGAAGTAAAATAACATTTTCTATCTCTCTTTTATTTGTAGATGCTTGAATAACATGGCCTTGATTCTGTGGATGGGAGTAGGGATAGGTGTGGGTGTTTGTTATTTGACTTCAGTAGCAAGGAGGTTTCTTCAGGTTTGCTATATTAGAGCTCTCTTTTAATATAGAAAATATGTGATGTCTTGTGTCCTGGTTTTTGTTGGTTTGTTTTTGTGGAGTGTGGTTTGGTTTTTTTTGTTTTTTTTTTTGTTTGCTTGTTCAGGTTTTTCCAGGAAAAAGAGAGTGAGAGTAAAAATGGTAGATTAACTGGTCCTTACATGATGATGTTGACATTTTCAATCTTTAATTGTAACATTAGAGAAAACACACTAAAAGCAGATAACTTCAATACATGTGTTTAGATATTTTTCTGGTTCTTCTGAAGCTGTTTTCTTCCCAAACCACTGTCTTCCTTTAGAAAACATAAAACTTATAGTATTATTATGATTTTCTGCAAAACCAGTTGTGAAGGCATAGGACCTTTATTGAGACATCAGATCAGGAAACAAATGTATTAAAATAACAATTCATGAACATGTAGAATGGATTTATCGAATAGACTATGAATAGGATTTGATTCCACTTTCTTCTAGTCCATAAATGAGTATTAAAGAAACAATTTTTTGCTTATATTTCTGACAATTTCACCATGTAGAAACACACAGTCATACTGTATTTCTAATATCTGTTACAGTTTCCTTATCTCTGTCATGGTGTGTGATCTCTTGGGTTCTTTTTGTTAGAAACATTCACTCCTCTTATTATTATCATCATCTCTGGTTTACATCACCAAATGATTGTTTAGAAAGGAAAAGAGGGTTTTTTTATGTTTCTGAAAAGATGCATTTTAGCGTGAATAAGTACATGCTTTTGTTGCTCTTTATTTCTAGAATTTCATAGAAATCATGTGTTTTCTACCTTGTCATATTGATGGGAAACAGAATTAGGTACAGATTCATAAAAAATCTTCTTGGGTAGCACTACAAACCAAACACCTAAACTAAAAATCTCCCAAACGAACATCAACCAAAAAAACCCCAACCTTGGTGCAAAAGCATAATTTCCGCTCCTCGGGCATTGTGTTAGTACAAGAATAGACACTAAGCAGGAGTGCAGAATTTCAAAGCTATTGTAATAGCAGGAAAAATCCATTTGCTGTCTTTATCAGAGAAATTATTATTGTGATGTCTGTAATCAAATATTTTTCATATTTAAAATAATCTATTCAGGCCTGCATTCTTCTTTATGTGACTTCTATGTAGTTACTTTATTTGAATTTCCATAGTACACTACAAAATATATTTAGCATTGAGTTCTTCCAGCTTTGTTCAAGGGAGCATTGTACTATTGCAGAGAGTGTTAAATCTATAATCTCCTGAAAACTCTGGGAGAAATGGACAAAAACCACTCAAAATCGCATTCTCTTCTTAAAAACCTAAAATAAAATGTTATGCACAAGTAGTTTCATAATGATCAAACATGGAACACAAAAAGGATGGAAGTTTTGTAACTTGTGCCATAAACCAGAATTGGATTAATAGAGTTCAGAGTTTTAACACATAGTTGAAGGTCCTTTCTAGAAACTGGCAGTTCTTCAGTCTGAAGTAATTGAATTGTAGAAGTTAATTTTCCGTTCCCTACTGCAGAATTCTGACACATCCAGAGAAAGTCTTTCAAACTGTGTTTATCCCTTGAGAAAACATTTTGAAGGAAAATTATGTCACCCACACCTCCTCTGGAAACCAACACAAAGGTGCATCCATACTGTGCACTTCTTGTTACAGGCCTATAATGAAAAAGCAGGGTTCTCACCCCTAGGACATTTTTATTTTCTCTGTAGATCCAATAAATTACTAAGCATAAAGTGAGCACTGATTACAACCTCTTGATAAACAGTAACAAGGAATCAAAATTATGTCATACTGGATTTCATGCCAGTATCTATACTAGAGGCCATATGTAGCTAATAATATGGGAAAGCCAAAGCCCACCTGGAGTTGAGTTTTTCGGGGGACATAGACAATTTTACAAATACATAAACAGCACAAGGAGCAATAAGGAAGAGGTATTTGTCCACCTTGTTGTTGAATATTTATATTGACAGGAAACAGAATTAGGTGCAATTCCATAAAGAATTTTTTTGGGTAGTACTAAAAACCAAAAACCTAAATAAAAAATCTCCCAAACTAAGAACATCAAAAGTGGGCCTGTTTCTGAATGTATCGCATAAACTGCTAACAAAAATGTGGTAAAGACAAAGATGCTTAATGCCTTTTCCTGCTCAGTCTTTACAGGTAAATCTGCCTTTAGGAATTATAAGAAACATATATATATGTGTGTATATATATATATATATACACACATATATAAGTCCATGGATCTTGATAGATGACACTTACAAGTGCTGAGGCAGCTGGTTGATGCCACTGTGGGGCCACTTGGTTGTCTTTGAAAGGTCATGGGATTCAAGAGAGATCCGTGAACACCGTAAGAAGACATATGTCACTCATATTCAAGAAAGCAAAGAATAAAGACCTGGGAACTACTACTGGTCAGTCTCACCTTAGTGCCTGGGAGGGCAATGAAGTAACTACTCTTGGAAACCAAGAAGCAGGTTTTCAGGAACGTCACTGTTGACTTATGAATGAGAAACTATGCTTAACCCCCCTGATAGTCACCTACAGTGAGGTGACTGGTTTAGCTGACAAAGAGAGAGCAGTAGATTTTTTTTACCTGGACTTTAGTAAATTCTTTGACATTGTTTCCCATAACATCCTTAGATAAAGCTAAACATGGATTAGATAATTAGACAGTGAGGTCGATTGAAAATTGACTGAAAGGCTGGTCCTAGAGGATGATGATAAGTGACAAAAAGTCCAGGTAGAGGCAAGTCACTAATGAAGTAACCCAGGGATCAGGGGTGGAGCCAATACTGTTTTACATCTTCATTAATGAGCTAGATGATTAGGCACAATGTGTTCTCAGCTAGTTTCCAGACAATAAAAAACTGAGAAGTAGCTGATATATCAGTTGGGTGTGATTCACCAAGTTCAACCCAAGTTCAGTGATGGGCAGAGAAGAATCTCATGAAATTCAAGAATGGGAAGTTCCTAGTTCTGCATTTGGGGAGGAGTTACCCCAGGCACTGGTACCAACTAGGGCTGGCCATTTTTAAAGCATCTCTGCAGAAAAGAACCTTGGGATCATGAGAGACACCAAGCTGGCCACGAGGTAGCCCATGTGCCTTTATGGCAAAGATCACCAACAGCTTCTCAGGCTGCGTGTAGAAAAATGTTGCCAGTAGGTAAAGGAAGGTGGTCCTTTTTCTTCTGCTTGGCATTGATCAGACTAACTCTGGGAGTGCTGGGTCCAGTTCTGGTTCCCCCAGTCCTAGAAAGATATGGATTTAACTAGATTAAGTCCATTGAAGGGCCACAAAGAAGTAAAAGCAGCTAGAGCATCTGCAATATAAAGAGAAACTGAGAGAGCTGGGACTGTTCAGCATGAACCAATGAAGGCTCAAGAGGATCTTATCAATTTAAAAAAGTACCTGATAGTACCTGATAGTGAGGGAGAGCTCATGTCAGTGGTACCCAGTGACAGGAGAGGCAATGGATGTAAATGTGAAAATATGAAAATATATCTGAACACAAATTGCATGATTCCTTAAAAACAGCCATACAGACCTAGGAAAGGAATAGAAAATCCTTCCCATGTAGGTGTTTCATCATACCATTATTGCTTTAATTTAATCCAAAACAGCAGTCTTCTATTCTCAGTGAATAAGAACTCACTGAGCTCTGATACAGTGTAAGACTAAATGTCATTGACACGAAGAACCACAATCTATGTCTCATCAGTTATTACTGTAATAAATGGATGATTTATGACAACAATAAAAGACGGAGCCATTGCTCCATCTACACATAGACAAAAGAGGAAAAGCTGAAATATGAATAACCCTATTTATGCTTCATAGTTTTCTTGCCACAGAAACCTGGTCAATGCTTCAGTCAGTCCTGTACATAGCAAATCAACCAAAGGTTTATCACTCCCTAGTCTTGCTAGGGTAAAGAACCTGTTGTCAGGAGCAGTCTAAGATGATGGATAGCAAGGGCAGCTTGTGTGCATCAAGCTGAATGATAAGTAGCACGTTAGTGTAGCACATGGATATCGTTAAATTAGTTCTAAGCCTGTTCTAAAAACCTCAAGCCAAATCTAAAAACCTCAGTGGTGGTTACATAATATGGCATATATATTTTTCCTTGACTGCTTCATAGAGTGTATACATACAGTCCATAGTCATGAAAGAGATTAGGCTTTTTTTTTATAGCAGATAACAAACTAGAATTCCTTTACAGCACTGCTCTTGCCACAGCCTTCAATGAGTTTTAACTTGAAGCTTCATTGAAACAAAAATAAGACCAAAAAAATGTTTTCACTTCTAATATTCAGTGTGTAGGATTTAGAAAACTTCCAAAGGGTCTGAGAATCTAATGTAATCTTCAGCAAATTATAAGCAAAGAATAAAAAAAGGAAAAAAAATTGCAAGATGAGAGCTTGAGAATAAATTAGAATTAATTACATGAACAACTGAATGAATTGACTAAATTTAAAGACACAATTATATGTCAAATTATACTGAAAATTAAATTGCTCACTGAAATAGAAGCAGCTCTCTGGAGGCTGTGAATGTTGTGCAATAGTATTCTGAAAAGCACCAATGTAAAATGGCTTTGTCTTACTCAATAGATTTATGGAAATGGAGAACCACTTGGATTCTCTTGCTGACTGAATGTCCAGTAATTTTGTGGCTTGTCTCTTAGTACTGAAGTGTAACACACAACTTCAGGAAAGTAGGATGGATCATTAAGAGGATTCTTGACAAAATTCAGATTAATTTGGTGAAACTCACTGTTAAGGGTCATCGGCATAAATGCCCGGGATGCCTTAACTTCTACTTTTCATGGCTCTGCTAAGCATGCACATTTCATCTTTCATAGTGGTTTTAAGAAATAAAAAAATGCCAATGAAGCTGGTAAATATTCTGAAATATAAAATATTATTTTTCTACTCTGTTATATTTAGTTTAAAACATTTTGAGTATGTTTTAAAACATGCTTATAGCTGAATTGAAAAAGTAGTTAAAGAGCAAATGCATCATAAGTTGTGTCACTAAGATGACTGTTTCTTTCTATGGCTATTTTTTTTTCTCTTTAATATATCTTAATATGCATAAATGTGTAGTATTTATTTATATGTGTATCTGCATCTGTGTATCTTCATTGTATACAAATAAAGAAGGCAGTATTTAAAGACCACAAGATAGTTTTGATCTATAACAAATAAATTGAGAACAAAACAAAAGCAAAATGGAACCCTAATGATGTTGAAGTGGTAATAAGAATTTAAGTGAAGCAAAGTCTTTTGTTGATTGTTGTTACAAGAAAAAGGAGAAGAAAAATCAATAATAAAGAATAATGTGTAGATAAAACCTCTCGGGGAGGAAAAAGTGGTTTTGAGCTTCTAAGGGATTATACTGTAAATAGCTATGAACAACAAATTTTGAAGTTGTTAAGCAGTAGCTGAGTTTTCCACTAGCACTTAGTTCCCAGATTATTTTTAGGTGTATTATATCTTATGAGGGCTGTGTCACAGAGACTGGGGAACAGATTCAACAGGGAAGGATTCATGTTCTAAAAGACAGAGTTCAGGCTTTTACCAAATAGGAGTCATCCCTTCAGCATGTTCTGAATTGTTTTCCTATTCCAACATAACATTTCTTTTGCTCTGGATATCAGATTCTAGCTTTTCTTTTAGATAAGAAAACAGGAAAAAAAAGAAATAAAGCATGAGAGGGGCAGGCAGGAGGAATATCTGCAGGAGGAAGGTCTGCTGTAGTTGCAAGGACTGTCTGATGCTGTAATGAAGGATGGAGGGAGAGGGTGCCAAACTGTCTTTCGGTGCTTTCAGGAGATGAGGTTTGGCAGAGGAGACAAGATGATAGAACTCTTCCATCCCTATACAAAAATGCTCTTTTTCTCGTGTCAAGCCTCTAGAGGAAAGCAGTTCATGAGAGGTTAAGTAAAAATGATCAAAAGATAAAATAATCCAGAAATTTTAATATTGCAGTAAGCAAGGATTGTAGTGTTTTGGGAGCCATAGTTTGGATTTTAATTAATAGTAAATATGGGCACAGCTCAGATGTAGCTATATCACATTTCCAGTGTTTGAAGACTAATAAAATTACGTTTGTAAGAGCTAAAAGTTTTGTTCCAAGTCTTGTGTAATTGTCAAACAGAAGCTGCTGAAAACTGTAATGCCCTTGAAAAAGTCCTGCTACCAGGTAACCTTTACTAGAGGCACTAAGGTAGGTATTATTAGTAAAAGTGGTGTATAATCCTAGTGATTGAAGCATGATCCTTGACAGTTTTTCTGCTCTGGTCTCTAGCTCTTCTAATCTGACATGAGCAAGCTGCACTAGGCTATGAGTCACTTTGAAGAATGATTCAGAATTCAGATTCAAAATACATGGGCTCTGTTGCAGGGGTGAGTGGGAAATCTATATCTGAAAATTCTCAATAAGGACTTTATATACCTTGGTAGGACAATTTGTTGACCTTACTCAGAAGTTGAAGTTTGGATGCATCTCATTATACTGGAGGAGGAATAAATTGACATAAGAATGGTGAGAAAGAAAAGCATAGTCCCAATTAAAACAGTTCATTCTTTTGTAACTCAGTAGCTTGAAATACCTAACATTTTCATGTTTTGTTTCACTGACATTTGTTATTCTTGGCTAATAAGATCTCATAGCTCTTTAACCTTGCTCATTGTTCCTGTGTCTTTCAGATGAAATCAACACAGATTTGTGGTTGAGCCAGAAGAAAATTAATTAAATTCTGCAAACAAACTTTTTCTAACTTTGTTGTTTGAGGAGTTGCAGATGGCAATAAGGGATTTTTTCTGATATAGGAAATAGTTTGGTCTTTACAATCATTAGTATGACTTATACGAAATAAAATGCTGTATAATAGTATAACTATATGAAGTGACAGCAGCCATAGGTTTGCAACTAGTCAGCCATTTTATAATGGTACTACTGTGTAGATTAAGTGCTTTGCAGTTCTGAAAAATTTATGCTAATGCAAGCAAACACATCCGTTTCTTTCCTGGGTCATAATCAAAGGAATCATAAATAAGAGGAATGCATAATGCAACTTAGAGCTGAGCAAGGAGTTGCTCTCTGAGTTCCTTCCTATTTATGTGCAACCTGCATAAAGGGGGTTATAGCAAAGATTATGGTCTTGCTCTGTTTTCTTTTTGGTCAACATATAGCTGGTGAGTTGTAGTTTTGCATGCTATCCATGCCACTTAAAATTATGTTGTAGTCAACACAGGATGTTAGCTTTGTATGAAGTACCACATATGAAAAAAGATTCTGTTGCTTGGCACTTGTTTCTATTTCAGAATTCTCCCTAGAATGTTGTAGAGTATTTTAATGTCACAGGTTGGGCTTAAATTCAAAATATGTACCTTTAAGTTTGTGGTGTGGTTGTTTCAATACATTGATATTTCCATTAATACTTAGTTGGAAATTTTGAATGTTAGAGAGAAAGCTAAATGGCATGTTCTGTATCAAAAATTGTTCTGAAACTGAAAGTGAATCCGCGTAATAGCAATGAACTTGCACACACTCAGGGTTTTTGTTTTCTTTGTTGTGGGTTTTGGTGGTTTTCTTTGTGTTTGGTTCTTTAGGGTTTCTTCTGGGGGGAGGCTGGGGTTGGAACTGAATGAGTGCAATTGGGCACACCTTCTTTGGTGCTGAGTTGTACAGATCTCCTGCAGGTCAAATACCAAAGAACTCGTTAAATTATTCTTGTCTTCCTGAAGCAGATTGATTTGAGGTCACATGTAAAGAAAGAAGCTTGGGTTTCTGGTTTTAATTGTGGATAATTTAACCCATGTAAATATGTATGAGGAAGAATGATGTCCAGAATGCCCATCTCATGTTTGTCTCAGAAGTTGTATGAAAAAGTCTCTCCTACTGCAATTAACTTAGTGTCTTTGCAAAAAAGTCATCACAAAAGTCAAAGGTTTTTTAGGAAATAAAAAGAAATTATGTAATCTTTTGACAACACATCAAAAGACCCAAGGTAGGTGGCTTAAAAAACAATGATACAAATTATTTTGAGGAGGAAAATAACTATCTTTAAAGCATCCTATTAAAGTGTAGACTTTTGAAAGACCAAAATATTCTGGATTCTTCCATACCTCATATCAAAATAACATAAAAACATTGATTAGAGAAGTTTTTTATTCCATAATGGATAACTTCAGAAATTGCATTAACTTGTTTGTTTGGGGGAACTATTGGATTGTGCTTCTTAGTTAATGGCGGTGACAATATAAAGCAATCATCATCTTATCACTAAAAAAGATCAAATCAGGTAATGAAAACTGGGTTTCCCTGCAAACCATCTTGGAACTACAGTGCCCCTTTTTGTGCCTGTCAAAGTGGTGCATGCATACATGGTGGTTGAAAAAATACCATTAATCATGACTATTATAAATTTTATTTATAATTTCTCCTGTGCTTAGTAAACAAAAGCTAAAGTCACAGAAATACAATTCTGTGGTGTACATTTATTTCTGGGGCAGAATGTAATTTTCCCACAATGATCTACAGTATGTCCTACATATCTATATCATCTATATCTATAGATCTCCGCCCTTGCTAGCTTTTTTACTAGATAGTCTACATAATTTCTGCACCTTATTGTTGTTTATATAGGTTCACCTATTCAAGCATATATATAATAATTATCTTCATGTGTTCTGAAAATTGGAAAGTGCAAGAGGAGATCTTTTTGGAACACTGGTCTGTTAGCCATTGTTAACTAGGATATCTTTACAAATCTCACTGATATATTGTCCGTGGTTTGAATTCTGTGTCCACAAAGTATTTTTTGAAAAAAAAAAAGTGGTGCAGATTATGCTGAAGTTATTTGAGAATGACAGGTGTGACCAGCATACCTCTGAGCTCAGGCTTGGGTTTCTTCTTTTTAAAAAATACCCAGTTGTATGAAAATCATTAGAAAATGTAAAGGGGGTTTGGAAAAAAAGTCTGTTCTATTCTGGTAATTATATGGACAACAAATAATGAGCATCCCTAATGTAAAGCAAATCCTGAAGTAAATCTCAATACAGCAAGGACAAATACACTGAAGCCACTGTGATGTTTATTGTTTCAGGCTCTCATCTCAAATTTCACTAAATTTCTTGTGCCCTTTGAGTGGCATTCTCCTGGAGTTGCCTGGTAAAAGCCTACCTGGTGCAGACTGGGAAAGATAACCTGTATGGATTTTCTCAGTGCCTTTTCTAAGTGGTATAGCCTCATTGCTAAAAGTGATTTTCACTGTTGAGAAAAGTCAGCAAAAGGAACTAAATTACAGGGAACATTTCAGCCTTCAGTGACAGAACTATTTTCCATTGGGGACCTTCCACTTTCTCAGAGTTAGTACCTGGAACAGATAAGTATTTAATTCTACTGCTAAGGTTGCAGTTAATAATACAGGTAATAATTACAGCAGTGAAGTTAATGATCTCATTTTGTGCAGTCCTAGATACTGTAAAATGTTGCTATAACCTGGATACATCAGATACTTGGTAATAGAATCTCCATAAGTTGTCTCGGATAGACAGAAAGAGAAACACTGAATATAAACTTAGAGTTTTAGTACAAGAATTGTATTAGGGTTATAAAAGTGTCTCATGGACAATAATGACTTTCCATTTATACCTGTAAGTTCAGGCTAATTATTTTCACAAATAACTGTATCAGTCCTATTTTAGAAAAAAAAATAGAATTGAGATGAGTTAATGCCAGTTTTTCAAAAATAGTGTCTTGATTTGGTTTTCTTTTTAGAGCATGCCATCTCTTAAAAAACTGTGTTTTGTCCAGGAGGGTAATTTTGGCAATATTCATGCCTCTCTTTTTGGCTTGGTTTGTGTGTTTTGTTTGTTTTTATTTTTTTATCACCAGGAACTCCGAGAGGTTCCCAAGCAATGTTCAATGCTGATATAGATAAGTGTATATTATAAGAATATATTACTACATTCTTTAGTTGTCTTTAATATTAAAAAAAAAGATGTTTAAATCATGAGAAGTGCCTGTCCTGACATGCACTAAAACTTTTGGATGTAATTCTTTGAGGGGAAAAAAAAGGTAGTTTGGAATACTGTACTATCCATATGGATAAAAACATGAGAATCCTACCTTTCTCAATATGTTCAGCCAAAATCAAGCTTTCAGAACAGTGAATCTGTCTTGGAAAAGCATGAGACTAAATTAAAATATATGTGTGTGTGTGTGTACATATGGTATACATTATATATTATTTGTAATTATGTGCATACACATAATTTATATGATGAATATAATATATAATGTATATATTTTGTATGTATACAAAGATTTTACATATTCTCTAAAATGAATTTTAGAGTTTGCTATCATTTTGGGAAGGAAATTTAAACTTTTTTTTTTCCCCCATTTGATTCTTCACAAACTCTTAAAAAAAGTAGCAAAATTTTGGTGATAAAAGTAATCAGATGCCTTAATAAGCCTTCTCAAGCTTATACTTATGCATTGTAGTTAGCAGGAAAATATATTCTGCATTTTATGACAGAGAAAATAAAAAAAAAAATTGTCATTTTATCTTCACGTTTCTCTTATGTATGGGAAAAAAAGTCTGTCAAAATGTGTATATGCTAATGTGCTATAGACTTTCAGTTCCGTAAAACAACTTTGTACAGGTTTAAATCCTACTAAAATAAGCATACATTATGTTAAACTGTTCCTTCTGGTGCCTGAACAGAGGCACCAGGCATGAGAGAAGCAGCAGAAAGTTGAAGTGAAGTGGTCAAGGGTAAACAGGTAGGTAGAAGTGGAACAAAATCCCCTATAATCTTAAAATTTTATTCTGTATGGTTGTTTGAACTGTGTACCTATTCTCTCCAAAGTGAAAGGTCGAGTGCCTTCATCTGAAAATAACAGAATAAAAAAAAAAAAAAAAAAAAAAAAAAAAAAAAGAGAAAACTTTATGTTTAAGAGATGAANAGACAGACATTCAGTCTTAAGAACTGAAGAAAAAAAATATTTCTAGCAGAGCTGAGACTGGATTTCTATCAAAAGAGTCTACTTTCTTTTTTCCTTAAGAATTTTTAAATTACATTCTCCATTGTAGTAAGACAAGAATTTAGACAACCAGAAATGCCAGATACATGACAAATATTCTATGTGGTCTCAGTCCATATATTAAAATCTAATACTTTTGTTCCTAATGATGATTGTCTGAAACAACTGAGGCAATATGTGTTAACATGAGGTGCTCTTGGGTGCATGAGGTTCCAGGGAATTTGTCACTTTTTCTACAAAATCCTAAAAATGAGATATTTTGGAGTTAGATTTTTTAATTTTAATTTTCTGAAAGATTATTATGGTGTATGTGTGTTAATTTCAGGAGATGTGCTTATTAGAAATGTCTTTCTGACATAGGTGAGAAAGCATTCAACAGGTTTTTTGACAAAGATTTATTAAACCATGTTATTTACTTGTACATATTTTCATGTGCATGTTCCCATATTGTGCATACAGGCTAGATAAAGGTTATGTATGTGTATATATAGGATACAATATTCCTGTTAAGCCAGGTGCAGGTCCCAGGTGGTGCTGGCAGGAGCAGTGAGGGCTGTGGGGCTGTGAGGAGGAACTGCTGCTCCCCATTGCTGTACACAGCCCGATCCAAGACAAGGCCCAGGCTGAAGCAGAGAAGGGCGTGAGGAGGAGGGAGCAACAGGGAGAAGCTCTTACAATTGACTGCAGCCCCTAATTCCTCATCCCTCTAACCTGCTCAGGGAGGAGGAGGTAGAGGAATTGGAAGTGAAGGAGGTGAATGTCAGCCTGGGGAGAAGTTGGAGGAGAGGAAAACATTTTTGATTTTGCCTTTGTTCCTCACCCTTTAAAGTAATTTTCCCAAATCAGGATGGCTTTGCATATGGTGGCAACTGACCAGCAATCTCCCTGTCTTTATCTCAACCTTCAATTTCTTCTGTTTTATTTTCCCCCACTGTCCTGTTGAAGGGAGTGAGAGATTGGCTGGATGGGTGTCTAGTAGCTTGCCAAAGTCAACTCACCACATCTTTGTAATGAAAATTAGAAACGAGAATAAAGTATTAACCTGACAAATGTTTTAAAGGCTTTTTTTTAAAGGCTAATTTCAACAGCACGACTCATGTCTTTGGATAGTGCTTTTCAAGTGATACTGAAGGCAATCTTGTTCAGAAAAGTGGGGTGGTGGTGTTGGTGTTGAGGCACCTTCAAATTAAATACTCGTTTTGTCTTCCATCAGTTCTGTTGCTGAATATATTGAGGAATAAGCAGCAAGTTGTGTCCCAGCAAGGCTGTAGGTCATGGGAGTAGAGACCAGAAATTATGGAAAGAACAGGGAAATAAAACACTTGTTTATACTGTTCATACTGTACTATACATTTATCTTTTTTCTTATAGTATATAATTAAACCTCTGCAAACAATCTTCCACGTTGTTACTGATGAGCTCTTAAATATTTAAATATTGTAGATCTATTACAGTCTGTAATTATTTGGGAAGAAATAAACCTTCCCAAATACTTGAGGGATAACCAGTTAAGTTATTCAATAAAATATTCTGCGTTTTTTTAATTATTAAAAACATAATGCATTCATTAATTATATGACATTTTAATCAAAAGTAGTGCTGTATAGTGTGACAGCTAAGTGCACATACATTTTAACAAAAAAAAAAAAAATCCCTGGCAGTAAAATCAGAGCTACATTAAGAAATTGTTTTCCTTTGTACAATTCAAGAGACTAATCTATAAACCTGCACATTACAAATAAGATAAATGTTTCCTTTTTTTCCTTTTTAACTCATGAGTAAACTTGGCAGTAGATATCCAGGACCCACTCTTGTCCACTCTTGTTATTGGATAAAATCTTACAGATAGAAATAGAATAGAAAAAGGGAAATATCACCCCATTTTTAAAAGGGGGAGAAAGGAAGATCCAAGGAACTATAGATCGGTGAGCCTCACCTCTCTGTCTGGGAAGACCATGGGGCAGATCCACCTAGAAGATGTGGTAAGGCACACCAAGGACAAGGAGATTATCTGAGACAGCCAGCATAGCTGTTGGAGTGACAGAAATGTTAGACAAGGGAAGGTTGACCAAAGTCATCTATTTGGGTTCTTAGGGCCTTTGATATGGTCCCACATGACATCATTATCTCCAAATGGGAGAGACATGGATTTGAGCAGTGGACTATTTGGTGCATAAGGAATTGGCTGGATGGATGCAGCCAGAGAGTTATGGTCAATGGCTCTATGTCCAGGTGGAGGCTACTGGTAAGTGTGTCCTTCAGGGCACCTGCCTTAGGTCCGGTGTTCTCTCATATTTTTATCAGTGATACAGATTGTGAGATCAAGTGCCCCCTCAGCAGGTTTGCAGGTGACACCAAGCTGAGTGGTGCAGTTGACACACCTGAAGGATGGGATGCCATGCAGAGGGACCTGGACAAACTTGAGAAGTGGGCCCATGGGAATATCATGAGGTTCAAAAAGGTCAAGTGCAAGATGCTGCTCTTGATTTGGGGCAATCCCAGACATGAGTACAGACTGGGAGAAGAAGTCATTGAGAACAGCCCTCTGGAAAAGGATGTAAGGCTGCTGGATGAGAGGCTGGACATGACCTGGCCATGTGCAGTCACAGCCCAGAAAGCCAAACATGTCCTGGGCTGCATCCAGAGCAGCATGGCCAGGAGGTCAAGGGAGATGATTCTGCCCCTCTGCTCTGCACTTGTAAGACCCCACCTGCAGTGCTGCATCCAGCTTGGGGCCCCCAACATGGGAAGTACATGGACCTCTTGGAGCAAGTCCAGAGGAGGGCTATGAAGATGAAGGCTTGGAGCACCTCTCTGTGAGGACAGGCTGAGGCACTTGAAGTTGTTTAGCATGCATAAGAAATGGCTTTTTGGAAGAGCTTATAGCAACTTTTCAGAACCTTAAGGGGCCCTATAAAAAGGAGGGAGAAAAACTTTTATATGGGCAGATAGTGACAGAACAAAGGACAATGGTTTTAAACTGAGAGAGGAATAAATTCTTTTCTCTCCTTTAGGAAAAAGTTCTTTTTAGAGTGGTGAAGCGCTGGAACAGGTTCCAGAGGGTGGTGGCTGACCCACCCATGGAAATGTTCAAGGCCAGGTTGGATGGGGCCCTGAGCAGCCTGAATGTAGTAAATGGCATCCCTACCCATGTCAGGGTGTGGATTTGGATAATCTTTAAAGTCCCTTGCAACCCAAACCATTCCGTGATTCTATAAGTAACACACTGGTGCTGATCCTAACCTATAGGACACTTAAGAAGTACAGTAATAGTGATGATAATGGCTAGCATAAAAAATGCAGGAACCTCAGAAACAGTAATTTAATGAGTGCAAAATTTACCAGAAAATTTGTATGCAGGGAAGAAAAATTCGACATCTGCATTAAAAAAACCCCCACAAATCTTTGTAGACACTATGCCATTTATACGTGTGTGTGTGTGTGTGTATATATATATATATATATAAAGTACACAATCCAGTAAGCCTATCGGTTCATTGGGTTGAATTCTTTTCATTTTAGTTCACAAGGTACTGTTTAATTAACCTGTTGACTCCCTGAGAACCATTCGTGTTTGTAGAAGTACATCAGAGGATGTTTTGTTTTCACAGAAAAAATTTTGAAAACAGAAATTATTTTATTTTAATGGAAATCAAGTAATATCTCAGAAATACTAATATTCAAAGATCTTTGGAGACAAAAATATCTAGCAATCATTTAGCAGAAACTTCATCACATTGCTAGATGTAAGCTAGATGGTTATTTTGCAAAATTGCTAAATCAAATACTTCAGAGAAATTTAACAGCTTACTAACATGTAGTTATTAATTTTAATGATTCAACAATATTTTAATGTAAAAGATTGTTGTTCTTTTTTCATCGAATTGCCATATTTCTGGTAGGAGTTCTGCCAGTTTAATTTTGCAGCAGGTGATACTGTTACAGGATTTGTAATATAGTGGTGCAAAGACATTCATGCTTTGAAATAGACTTTGAAACCAAGGTTTAAAATATAATCAATAAAATACTGGAAGAAAAGGGGATTTTTTAAAATCTTATTAATACTACTATTATAAATGCCCTAAGTGTTGGGTGGGTTTTCTTTCCTTGCCATTGTTAAAAATCCCTAGAACTAATTAATCCTGTTTCAATGAATGTCAAATATATGCTTTCTTTTGTTTGAGGAGGCCTGACGTTACAATAAGGACCCCGGACAGGAGAAATTATTTTCTGTGCATTATGTTAAATCTTTTTTGTGGTGCAAATCAGAGTTTGCACCACCTGGTGGTTTTGAGAGGTGGTTCTGGATCACACGAATTACATCTGAACAGCTGGTTCTCCGACTCAGAGACAGTCCAGCTCTAAACAGCCACAGTAGCAGTGTAGAATGTGTCTGTGTGTCTGGCATTGCCTGATAGAAAGATTAGATGTGTTCTGAATTCACACAGGGGTCTTAAGTCTAGTGCTTTTGCAAATATTTTCTTTTTTGGAGTTCCTGTTATTTACAGGTGACATAATCATTCACTAACCTTTCCTCCTTCTCCTCAATCTCCTTTCCACAACTGCACATGTCCAAGATTGATTAAGTTAATAATTTCAACCAGACTTATTCCACTAGTTTCTTATCTGGGAACCATTGAGTGGAATTGTGGGGTTTTTTTCACCCAAAGGCTGTTATTCTCACTGATTATTCTCTCTGCTTTTCGGTTCAGTATCTAGTTATATGTATTTCTAGATATGCCCTAATTCCTTTCTTAATTATGTCGTAAGCAGGTAAGAAGACATGGATAACAGTCTTACCATGCAACAAGATCACCTAGAGCCGTCACCTTACTTTTACACATGCTACGTAATCAACAAAAGGCGATGTGCAATACTGTCCTCAGTCAAATACACAGATTTAGAGAGCTGTTGTTTTCTCATCTCTAAGACTGTATTATTGCTGGCAACATCATGCTGTTTATTCCTTGCAGTAAAGCTCATTTTTCTCCATCTTCTCGTCCTCCAGCTGCACTTTCAGTATTCCACCTTAGAGTCTTTTTACTGAGTTTTCCTTCCACAACTCCAAAGCGTGGTTTGTTTGGGTTTTTAGTTTGGTTTGGTTCTGTTTGGTTTTGGAACTGAAGCAAAGCATTTTTAAAAATCATTCCACCAGAAACAAATATTTCTTCTTCCCTAAGCTCATAAAAATTCTTAATTAAAATTGGGAAAACAGTAGGATGAAATGTTCAAAAATATTTCTCCAGCTTAGTCAGCATGAAGATGCTGAACTAGTAGGGGAAAGGTAAAGAGAGATACAATGTATTTGAAATAGAAATCAGAAGTTATCAGAATATATTTGTGGGCTGGCTATGTGGCAGATGATAAAGAAAGAAGCAAATTATCCTGCATGTACTCTTCAGGGAAATCCATTGAAAATTAATTCAGAGAAGTGCAGAACCCAATCAGTAATGGCTCAATAATTTCAAAGCCTTGATATCTTTTTTTCTCTCATTCTGGATTCTAATGTTTTTTAAGTGTTCTTCATCCAGAGACTTGTATTTTAGCTTATTTGTGCTTTGCATTCATCATCTAAACAGCATTTCTTTGACTTTCAGGTGCATTTTTTGTCTGGAATGGAAAAAGTGAACTCAGAACTAGTTTCACTGCAAAGCATTCATAGTTATTGCCTTCATATGTTTTATGCAGAGTTTTCTGACTGTTAAAATCTTAGTAAATATAGAAATGTATGAAAGATACTCTTCTAAGACAAATCATAAGGTCTTATATTATTCTAACAGTTTCTTTTTGGAGCCACAAACCATTTCAAAATAAGGGTATTAAATTGTTTTATAACTTCCTTGCAATTTATTTCAAGAGTGAAAGAAGATATATGATAAATTATGTGTCATGCTGGTTTTGTATACACCATACTTTAGTAAAATAAATAAATAAATAAACAAACTGGGTTGGTATACAACAATATATCTTTTGTGCTACAGGATTTTTTGATTGTTGGTTTGGATTTTTTTTTTTAATTACAAATCAAATCTATCCTGTAGCAAACAACTTCCTCTGAACATATGCAAGGTTAGTGTTTTGCAAGAGACTTTTGCTCTGCTGTATGGTGTCCCAAATACCACAGGTCCCAACACATGGGAAAAAGGTAGAGGGTAAATATAAAAGCAATGCTCAGATGATGCCATTTACATGAGCTGCAGTGCCTCAGTCAAGGGTCTAACAATACTATGACTTTCAGATAAAAGGGTATCAGGGAGGACAAGAAAAGGGGGCACTTTTCTGTTCTCTAAGTTTTTTGGATACCAGGAGACATTGTTGAGTGATTTGCTTGTCTAGTAACCTTTGAATATATATAATATACCATTTTCTAGTCACAGTTGCCTTTAGCAAGGAATGCTATTGAACAATGACTTATTTTCTTTGAGTCTGACTGCTGCTACCTTTACTGGAGGTAAAAAATAGCCTGCCTTCCTTCCTGCCTCCCTCCTTCCCTCCCTCCCTCCATCCCTCCCTAGGATCTAGGAGAAAGTAGATTTCTACCATGACAGAATGATCTGGATTTTTCCTCTGCTCTTTTGCTCCTCATTCCTACCAGCAATTTGGTTTTTTTCTACATCTTCTGATGAAACTCTCCAAACACCAACCTGATCCTCCTTACGTAAAATTAGAGTTCATTGTTATATTTGTGGAAGTAGGTTTATTTTTTGTCATGTTAACATTTATTAATCTATAATGCTTTTCATGTGTCATTTTGTCATTCTGTTGTTTGGGTCTCTAAGAGCCTTCAACAATTCTTTGCAATTTTCTTTGTTCTCTTAAGTATCTTCATCAGCAAACCAGCTCACCTTGCTGCTTGTGTCTTACCCAGGTTATTGATGAGGATATCAGACAACACAGGGGTCAGAACTAGTTTGAGCCGAGGCTCTGGAGAGATTCCACTGATGACAACCCCTACCACCACACTTCCATTGTGCAAAATAGCTCTTTACATCTATGGTCTGAATTCATATCTTTAAATACAGTGCCTGCTTATTTTTCTTAAAAGCCTGAGGTAAGGAAGTTTATATTAAAATCTTTTGGAAATCGAAGGAAGACACAAGAACTTGGTCATTCTCATCCAAATGGGCTGAAAAGTCAGGTGACTAGAAATTTTGCAACATCAGCTTCTGTAAAAGAAAGGACTGTTGTCCCTTCTCAAGTCTATTCACCCAAATATTCACTATTTTTTTCCTATTCTTTTTCCTTTATCTTTTTAAAATTGTATTAATAAATCTGAAGTTCCTTAAATCCTTTTGAAACCTTTCGTAAAAACCAACATTCACATTTGCCTCCCTTCAGTCCAGATCTATCAACTAATTTTCTCTGAGAGGTTATACATCATCGTTAGTATTCATTTTTTTCTTTCCTTAAGTTTTTGTTAAGCTCTTGAGTGAGTGTCATCTGATTCCAGTCATGGTTGTTGTGTGACTAGTATGTGGTATTAAATGTTAGTATTACATTCCCTCAAAAGGCCAGCATATATACTTTGCATCCATCTACCTGAGGGTCAAGGACAGAGATGCTTTCTAGCTTACACAGCCTTTTATAAGATTTCAGGGCTTAGTTATATCCAGTCAAGGAAGTAGAGATTGATGTTGGGATAAAAGAGCCTCTCCCCTTAAACAAACAGACACCCAAACCTGGAGAGAAAAAAAACAACTCCACTCTGCTCACTCATGTTATTATTGTATCTCTCTAAAATGTGTACCAGATACTATCAGTTATTTTTAATTAAATAAAAATTGACAAAATAGAAAACCAGTTTGAGAGTCAAGCTATAGCTAAGAGAGCTCATGTTCATGTGTGGGATAAGTTCACATTCTATGCACTGTACCTTTTTTTGATGGAATCACTTATTGTATTCTGGTGTAATTTTCTGCCTTCAGGTGTAATTTAAGCAGTGAACATGTTTCTATATACACACACCCACACAATATAGATTTTTTTGTAGTTAAAGAGATGAGAAGCAGAGAATTAAGTGAAATGGTAGTATTGGATCCAACCCATTCTGCATTTAAATGTAAAAGAGAAATGAAATTGCTCTGTCTATTGTACATGGATTGTCTTCACAGTCTCATAAAAATGAATTCACTATTTTATTTGTACATTGTGCAAAAAAGCATGAAAAATCACTTCAAGTGATTTCTGAGTCACAATAACAAAAGAAGAAATGGAGAAAAAATCTAGTTTATTCAATATTTTACTAAAGCCTTAATTTTCAAAATACAAGAATACAAAATCCATTGGTTTTATTAATTGAAATCATTGTGGGGATGGGGAGTAAAAATAAAGTTTACAACACTGACTAGCCAACAATAAACTTCGGACTTTGTGTCACTAGTGAGTTTTCTCACATGAGAAAAACCCATGTTTTTCTGAAGATATCCTATCTAGAAATAACAAAATTTTACAGGGTGCTGGATGATTTATAATCAAATATAGTTGTTCTGAATTACATTTTTTATTTCATTTATTCCATGACTTTAGGAATCAGTTTGCTAGGATTCACTTCATAGGTAGCTTTTCACTCATTAAGCAGAGAATGCTTAAATCTGGTAGCTTATTTCAGGTGCAAAGTACTCCATTTTGCAAAGCAAGTAGAGAGTGAATAGGTAAATCTCTCAGTAATCCTGAAGGCCAAGTTTGACACATTAATTATATAACAATTGATATAAAACTGCTGCAGGTGGCAGCTCTGAAAGGAACAGCATAATGGGTATAACTAATATAAAGTAAAAATTAGAGCTGTAAAAACCCTGGAAGGAATGCGAACTTTTTTTCATGTGAAATCTTTTTTCAACATGAAACACTGTGACTTTTACCCAATCCATTCATATACATATATGGGCATGCATATGTGTATGTACATATATATATATATATATGAATATTTGTAGTAATCCCAAAGTGAAGGAATAAAGTTGGAAGGTGCAAAAAAATTTTTTTGACAATACATCGTTGCTTTCATACTTTATTAACCACATATATGTTTTGGAAGTTATACCAATTGAGTGTCATATCCAAAGAAAGAGGCTGCAGAGTGAGTTTACTAGCCTCTATTGCATGAACATATGTTTGCTTACAAGACTAACTAATGTTTCTAGTAAGAAAATAAGTAAAATTAAAAATTAGTTTCTATATGGCAATATGAAGTTTGATGTCATCTTTTAAAAGCCAGGAATGATATTGAATAGTTTATAAAACTTAGCCTATAATACTAAATTTTTAACTATTGAAGTTTTGTGTTGGGAGCTGTACTTTTTTCCAGATTTGTACAGTGCCAAGGAAAATGCAATTTGACTGGAATATCAATACTAAGAAATAACATTAGTGCCATAGGTATCCTTCTTGATCAACTGAGAAACGTATGAATGTGCTTCTTGTGTGCATGTAATTGTTTGTAGACTATACCTAAAATATACTTGTTCATCCTGTTTGAAACATTTACACAATAAAATGACTTCTATCTCAAATCCATTTGTTAGCAATGGAAGAACATTTCTACCATAATAGTTTTTTCTTTTCTATTTGTTTATGTTCAGTGGCAGAAAAACAGAATTTTACTTACAATTTTCTCAAGTAAATTCTTAAATATGAATTAGTATTTTTGAAAGAAATGGAAAAAATAAATAAGACTCTATAATAGTGCTTTTGACTTGCCAAAATCCTATGCAAAATTAAGTTTTTAGGAACACTTCATGGGCAGGAGTAGCACAAAAAATACTGGTTCAGATTCAGAAATGCTGTGCTCTACATCAAAATTTAGGGTATTTGTGCCTATCAGTGTCAACTAAAAATCTCGACTAGAGTTTTATACATAGAGAAATATGAGGAAGAAAAATTGTCTTGTACTTTGCAGCTTCTAAAAAGAGACAAAAGTTGCTGACCACTCGTACTTTGATCTGGAACATCCTCTCGTATGAAAAATAAGCTCAAACATCAATATAAAGTATGTTAAACAGCTGATTAATTGTCTCTCTCTTTGTCATCTCCCTCCTGAAACAACTTTTATGTCCCTATATACTAGATTCTCTTTAAAGCTATGTTTTTTTTGCACACATAAGAGGACAGAAAATAAAATGTCTTTTTAAATTGTCCATTTATTTTTCATTTTGAAATGTGTTCTTTTCTCCTCCACTGTCTACCAGGACACTCAGAAGACAAATTGGATTTTAGGATTAAAGGAAATGAAGGGTCAGAAATAATGCTGTGTGCATAATCTGACTACTTACGTAGCCCAAGCTGTGTAAACAAATCAGCTAATTTGAAGTTTTTCAAGAACACAACAAACACTGCCTGAGTATATAATGTATCTAGGTGCCAGCTCAATTCTAAAGAACTACTGTATGGCCAGCAAATGGGTAAGAACAAAAATGCAAGTACAGTTCAGTGCTTTCTGGGTAGGTTGGTTCGTTTACCAACAGGACAGGTGGTTCACGGTGAGACTGTGGGTTATGGCAGACCACTGGCTTGGGGTCCATTGCATACGAAACTGTGAATTGACAGCAAGCACCATTCTCAAACCACCAGGAAAAGGCAGTTTCACTCCTCAAACCCAGGGGGCAAGAAGGGAGACACCATGTGGGAGCAAACCTGGCAGGCATGCAGGGAGGAGGTGTAGATGGCAGCAGTGAATTAATTAAATTACAGCCTTGACAACAGTGATCAAAGCAACACTTTATCTCACATCAAGAGATTTAGCTCAAGAAATTAAACCCTTTGAATGGAGAGGTATTTGGGAGTGCTGTTTATTAGCTACTGTTTAGATTTAGTGCTTTCACAATGTAATTACTGATAGAGTCTCTGCCAAATCAGTCTGTAACAAATACATCATTAGAACTTTTAAACAACCCAATCACTTTGTTCCTAGAAAAAGATGATTCATCTATAAATGGTTGACAATCTTGTTTAGCTGTTATAAGAGTGGCAAAAACTGACATGCTATAGCCATTTAAATGCTGAAGACAAATTAATGCTTGTTTCTTTATAAAAAATAAATGTGATTGAACCTTTTATTGTTCTTACTAGTGTGTCACATCTGTTTCCTTTATCTGTTTTATTAATTCCTGCTATCAATGTGTTTTCCTTTTGTTTTCACAAAATATAGCAAGTGGTTATTTTTTGTGATCTGTGCTATCACCCCATAATTCATTTCTAGCGGTGTTCTCCGTTAGTGAGTTGTTGGTTTATTTTCTGTTTAAAATTCAGACAAGACTGAGGTCTAACGAAAATTTTGGTACTCAATCACAGGTTTATGTATTCAGGCTGTCTGTTTTTAAAGATAAATTCTTCAGGCGCCATATTCTGTATAACTCATCTGCTAGGTTTTCAGCTATTCTGCATGCTGTATAACATGAGGTTTATTTCCATAAGCCAAACAGGCTTTTTTCCCTTAGCAGTTCCATAGTGATTCTATGTGGCAGCTTCTACAGTCTCTGTCATGGAAAAAGAACATGTACTTACACAGATGTAGCAGGTTGATTTGGGGTTTGTTTGTGGGGTGGTTTTTTTTGGTTTTTTTTTTTTTTTTTTGGTGGTGGGGTGGGTTGGTGAGATATGCCTGAAATTAGGAAATTCTTAGTCCTTTTCATTATGTGCCACAGCAAATCACAGTCTGAGACCTGTCTAATTCATCCTTTTAAAGCACTCACCCTCATCAGAATGTCAGAGTTCACACTGATAGTTTTGTACTGTATCCGTTTTATTTCCAACTTACTTAAAGGTAAACGTGTCTCATTTCCAGCTGTACCTCCAATTGTACTGGTTTCTGTTGGGACCCAGGACATTACTCTGGCTGCCCTGGGTGGTCCGAGACCCTGGCAAGGGGCTCAGAGACCTTGGCACGAAGTCAAAAACACCAGTGCCTTTGATTTTAGTCCTTGGGAAAAATTGCCAACTTTGTGTGAAGATTTACAAGCCACAAGAGTTCAATTAGAATGATAGTTAATTATCACAGGGTGCAAAAGTAGAATTTTGAGATTTTAGAATAGGGGCTCAAGAAGGCAAAATGGAGGAATCTGGGCATATCCCTGTCCTTCTGCTCCTTCTTCTTGTCCTCCATCTTCTGCTGTGATGGTGGCACTTTTGGGTTGGTTTAGAGTAGAAACAGACTGTCTAACATAGGTGATAGGTATTGGTATTTTATTGTAAATATAGTACACGTAGTTGTTAATATAAAGAGTTAACGCTGCCCCAGGGTCAGGGAGTCGAGGAGTCTGCAACGACCTGAGCAGTGACAAGAACCCAAGCAGGGCAAAAGAAAGAATGTATTAGATAAGAAAGAATAAAAAACCTTGAAAAACAGAGCTGATGAATCTCAACTTTTTTGGTCGCGGGGCTTGGGAAAGGGACTTTTTCTGATATCTCGGGGGTCATTTCAACCCAAAACAAACCCAAGAGGTTTCTTCACACATCTCTGCCTGTCTTCATGTCTCCCCAGAAATCTGCACACTGGGTACTTTTAATTCTCTGACATGTAATGAAAGAAGAACTTAGTATTAAAAAAATTATATTTTTCAGTAATTTTTTTTCATAGATGTTACTGGTTACTAACTAAAATTAAAACCACAATCGATAAACCTAAAGTGCCAGTATATTATCATATGCAAACAAACCTTTAAATAACTCCTAAAAAAAATCTGTACTAGTAAATGAATGACATCTAAGTTCTCCTATAGGTAGGATCTAAATGCTATTATGTTATAAATTCAGCCTGTTCACCATGAGAAAAAAAGACTTTCACAATTCGACTTGATCAGGAAAGCAGTTGCGAGCTGTGCACTGGCGTCATGCATTGTAAAATGGGAAGAAGTTATAAGGGCACAAAAAAGAAGTAATACTAATGAAATCAGATAATTAGGGTGAAATATCTGGTTAGGGTACACTTCTGAACAATTTTCAAGCTTTAAAATGTGCTAGATTAAGAAACCTGATACAGTATTTTAAAAAGGACTTAGCCTTTTTTTTTCTGACTAGTACAAAAGATGGAGATTTCAAATAAAGTTTAAATAACAAAAAAAATAACTTCAACTAAAATTTTTAGAAGAACAATTTTTGTTGTTTTTTGATACATGAACAAAAGAATATGAAAAAAAACCCTCACAAGTGCATAGTCTCTTATTAGATAAATTAGAAAATTACAATAATTTAATCACACCTATTGTTCTTAAACATTATCTTCAGGGAAAAACAAAAAGAACAAAGAAAAAGAGTTTTTACCATCATGGTTTCAAAGCACACCTGCAAAAGTTTTATTCCCGAGTTCTAGAAGTATGAAGGTGACAGTTCTTACATTGGAAATGGCCTGAGAAATAGATTTAGGTTACACCATAAGGCAAACCAAAAGGGGTTATTTTGTTTTTCCTAGAGGCAACAGCAAGAAGAGTGTTAAGGTAAGTAACCCCAGCATTGTTCTCCCATTTTTCTTTGCCTTCAAGCACTATACCAGCTTCTGTAATTTACTGTCAATTCTGAAGACAGATAATGATGGAGTAGCATAGGTAAATATCACAGTGATACAGGTGAAGATAGGTCAAAGATCTTTTGCCCAAACATTGTTCCATTATTTTTGCATCCAAATCTTTGAAACAGTTATATTACGTTGATAGATAATCTTATTCAAAGATAATAGGAAGAAAATTACTATTCATGCAACTGAGTACAATGCAGCACTGCATGTCCTACGTCCTGTACACAGCTGTTCTCCTTCTCAAATGAAGGACTCCTTTACTTTTTCCATTTCCCCAGCATGTTGTGTGTTTTTGGTTTTTTGCTGTTGTTTTTGTTTTTTGTTTGCATGAGGTTTGGGGTTTTTTTAATATCTCAAAGGAAACTGCTTAGGGCATATCAATATGGAGTATTTATTGTTAATTTAAAACGTATTCTTGCTTCATGGTTTACATTAGAAAGAGTCATTCCAGGCCTTTACAAATCTTTCTAGGAAAATGAGTGATCTTTCAAAATTTACTGTTGAACCAGTGAACAGCAAACTGTTGTTCTTAATATTAGTGTTGTTCATGCTAATAACCTAATAATAAACCCATTACACTGTGTGGCAAGGTATCAGCTCATTCAAGACTGAATCAGAATCCAATCCTGATGATGGGAGAAGAAAGTCAAACATGTCCGTCACTTTTTTGAACAAATAGTAGTTACATTTAAAGATGCTGTATCATGTTCTTTACAGCTGTGTGTTTTGATGGGAGCAACTCTATACTTCTAATTGTTGCCAACATAAGGAATGTCACAAAACGATAAGACATCTAAAATTTTAAGTCTTTCTGATTAGAAATCAGTGTTTGGTTTAGGCATATGTTACATGTTTCACAGACACCACTGGAGAGTATTTAATATCAACCATTTCATAAATGATCCATTAGGGTCAGACTTCATGATGACACCTGGGAGAAATATGTGTTTGTATCTTTGCCGTTTACTCATTCAGCTTTCTATCGTGTTGGAAATTAAGAGCTGTGAATTCTCCAGATAGCTGTTTGTAGTCAATGAGGATCCAAGTTGTAGGATGTTGGCTGCTGCAATTTCCAACTTGTCCACTATAGGAGACCCCATTTTCTCTTTCAGAATCTCTCAGCTTTGATTGAGGGCTGACTGTCTGGAGGGAGAAAAGGGAGAATTGTACTAAACCATGTTTACCATTGTTTTGGCAGCAGACCCTTTCTAAAATTTGTATTTTTTGTATGTAGATAGCATTTTACCTCTTCCAGACTACCTTGTGTCCCATACCAGAACCATCTTCTGTCATCTTTATTGGTAATTTGGCAGCTTCAGAGTGATATTTTTGCTAATGATAAATTAAACCACATCATCTTCCAAACAATTCCGAGCTGTAGAAAAGTTCATACTGAGAGCCAAATTTGAAGTGTGACATTTGTGGCTATTTCTTGAAGGACCTGGCATTTCCTGTAGGACAAGCTGCTCTTTAGAGCCTACCTGAGAAATGTGACATCAGTCAATTAAAGAAAAAATAACAGGAGATGTGTAATCACATAAATTACAATGTAATCATGCAACTCAAAAGTATTCAGGCGAGAAAAATATTAACTATTAAATTACATTCCATGACAGAAACAATCTAGTATATTGGATGTATAACTGTTTAAGTAAACATAATTTTTGAAACTAACTAACGTATTTAAAAAGAAAGAAACAAGGATGAACCTGTTAATACTTTTCAAAAGTTTTGGAAGAAATCAATCAGACAGAGATCAAAGCCCACTGATGCTGATGTCAAAATGGGATGAAATTATCCATGTCAGAATAATGATGACATCATTTTTAGCTCTAGTTTTCCCATTTTAAGTTTGTACTTATTTGTCCTTATGATTTTATCTCCTTGTTTAGAAGAACTTTTTTTACTATATATATATATGTGCCAAACCATGTACCTGTACATCAAAATCTCTCTGATCTTCTCATGAGAAGAATTAGGATTTTTCTTAGTATTTCACTGCATAAAAATTTTCCTGTACCTTGGATCATCCCCATGTGCAGGTGAAACTGCAGAACTTACCAAACTGCTGTATAAATTATCTTGCAAGTAGCTTTATACAGATCATATTTTATCTAGAATTTTAGCAGATCTTCCTTTTACTCAGGTACATCTGGGACGAGTTTTTTTTTAATTATTTCGTTATAGCATATGCAAGAATCATCTGCTTATCCTCTCTTAAATCCTTCTCATACAGTTTAGAACACTCACTCTTTTTCTTCACTAGTTTTACATGTGTTCTTAATTTATACATATGGGATATAGCAAATTATATAAGCATATATGTATCTCAAGTGTACCTAGTTTACCTAAGAGTCTTAATTTCTTTGTAAAATGGCATCCACTTAGAATTAATATGTCCATGATTTTGTGTCATCGGAAATTCTTATTTTTTTTTCCAGATAGCTCATGTAAATATGCATAAATATGTGCAGAATATTGATTTTCATTTTCCCTGAAGGACCATATTAAAATATTTCAAGTGAATTATTCTTCCTTTGCAAATACATTTTGAGGTCTATCAGTGAGAACATATCAGTCTTGTCAAAGGCTGCAACAGAGACAGTAAGCACTGCCAGTGATAATATTTTTATTTTGGTATTTAACCAGAATGGCTCTAGATACTCCAGGGAAGCTAAAAAGACGAAAAATCGGTTTACGTTTTCCTGTCCATTAAAGAATGAAGGCATCAGCAATCTACATATCCTCCAAGCAGGAAATCTAAGAGACAAAGATGTCATATACAGAGTACTGTTACTTTTATCAGAATTGCACTGTTCTTCATATTAATTATTCCTTAATAATTAAAATAAATCAAGCACTCCTGCCTCTTTCCATAGAGAATTGAGAAGAGCCAACAGATTTCTTTATTTTTAAGATAAAATAATTGTTGATGAAAATCAGCACAGATACTTGGATAGATTATTATTGATCCAGATCTATAGGTCAGCTCATGTGGATGTTATTTTCAGACTAGAGCTATGACAATGTCTCTGGTTTAAAGATCTTACAGACTGCATTAGAATGCAGGCTTCTAGCCTGGCATGGACTCAGCCTCAGCAATTTCATTGATTGTTTTTTGTAATTTAAAATGCAGTTCTAAGATAAAAAAATAATGATTTCTTTTGTCCTTACAATGACTTATAAAGCCATAAAAAGTAATCTCTCATCAGTTTATGCCATTTTTAGATGTATGCATTTTTGCTGCTTCCCCTCCAAAACTAGAACTGTAAGATTGCTTTGCTTTGCTATACCTTTATCAACTGGCGC
Organism: Hylia prasina; assembly: GCA_013397195.1. Taxonomy (NCBI): domain Eukaryota; kingdom Metazoa; phylum Chordata; class Aves; order Passeriformes; family Sylviidae; genus Hylia; species Hylia prasina. The sequence continues at coordinate 93,402 of VYXD01016281.1, forward strand.
ACATCAAACGTAAGCATGGTAATTATTGATCTCCATGACAATATTCCATTACCTATCTAAGCCTAAAATAGATCATCAAATTGAGTAATCTCAGTAGTGTTTTCTGACTGCATGATCCAATAACTGGACTACATAGTGAGAAACAATATAGCAATTCTATTATTAAATTATTAAGAGGCAAACAAGTGTGAAACTGAATGCATTTACAGCAGATCAGAACACTGTATTATTTACCACTGTGTTTAATCAGCAGTGGTTGATAACATAAATCAAGAACTCCCAATTCTAAAGAAAGATAAATTAAATAAAAAGCCTTTATGTAGATCTCTTATGATAACATCAGATGATTTTAGTCAACTGTGTAGATGGTGCAACAATTGAAATGCTTGACTAATGCATCTCACTGTCAACAAGATGTTCTTTCAATGTGCACAGAGGAAGATTTCCATAATTAAGACCATTTTCATATTGAATGTGCTTTTTTCTATGTTTCGGTGAATATAAATTTAAAATTACATTCTGCATAATAGTAAACAGTTGACTTCATGAAAAATAGGACGTGTCCCCCTAGGTTTGCCAGAATTATATTGTTTGCCTGAATTGTTTTGACTTTACTAAAACTACTGATGTACCCAAAATATAAGCTGACATTTGATAAAAAAGGAGCTGTGCTAGAAGAGTGATGTTAAAAAGTTGTATTCTGTAGAGATGGTAGCTGAATAGGTTCCAGTTTGTATTTTGCAATGTGGCGTTGTGTGACAGTTTCTGTTACTTTGTTAGATGCTGATATAATTCATTCATTTTCAAATCTGCAGTTTGATCTAGTGACTTTGCTTAGTTTGAAAGCACTACACAATTTTTTTTTTTTTTTTAGTAAGTACTTGTACTGTACTTATTCTTCCCCTGAAGCATGCAGGAAATTCCATTATCTTTTTTCGCTTTGCTAACAGCCTTTAGTAAACTGGACTTTAGTAAACTGGCTAAAGTTTGTTGCAAATGAGAACACCTTAAATGTCTTGCATTGCCATTAAACTTTACAGAGCGTGAACAAAAGCCACACTAGGGTGGCAGTGACAGTTTGTTCCAAAAGTGAATGCAGTAGAAATTGTTCACTGTCACTAGTCTGAAACATTTTTAATTACAAAAAATAATAATAAGGGGGGAAAAAAAAAAAAAGGTAGAGCCACACAGACTTGTACATAATGGAATGAGCAAGCCTAGGAGGTGTTATTGATCATAATATTGCTTGCATTAAATTGTTTTGGCTCAGCCTGCCTCTAAAAGCAGTTGTCACATTGAGTTCTCATCTGTCTCTGTCACTTTTCTTCATTTCGTTAAGGAACTGCCTGCAAGCTAAGGACAGGGTAAGAACACTGCACTGCAGTTTGATTCCTTAATTCTTTTACAACCTGCATCACTAGTGCTTGGGGAGTGGGCTCCCACTGGACTGTCATGTCGTGATGTTAGCAGTAAACCTTCTGTCTTGGAGGTATGGATCACAGAAAGGATCAAAATGCACTGTGAGTATTACAAGTTCCAGTGATGAATGCAAGTGAAGGAAGAAATTACAATTTGCCATCTTCTATTTGCAGCAGCTATTGCTTGAAAATATGTGTAAACTGGATCAAAGAGAAGGAAGAAATAGAAAGGTTTGGTGAGGAAGCCTTTGGGTGGGAAAGTATAATATTTTATCATGAAACTTGAGCCAGATCAGTTATTTTTCAGTAATGTTCATCTCTTCTTTCATGTCGGAGTAACAACATTTTGATCTGTTTTCTTTGTGTGACATCCCTTTAAAAAACAGACAGACCTAGAATAAAGCCCATTTTCTTCGTCAAAATAAGCCATTTTTAAAAGCCATGCATACAAGCTGTTTTCAGTCCCTAAGTAAGCCACAATGAGATGAGAACGCTTATTCCTTGAATTTCTAACAGTGATCATGACATTGTCAGCAGTTTTCTGCCCACATCAGCCTATTTCCTGAGTTTCCTTACAAAAGAATGATGACCATTGTTTTCTGTAGTTGTCCAACAGTGTTTGAAAATAGAGAGATAATTGTTTATTTTCTCCACCTTCATGTTCCCCTTGCATTATTATTATTATTTTAAATACAAAGCCCATCTGTAAAGGTTCATTATAAGAAAATTAATCCAAGATCCTAATTTGGTGGTGTGTATTTGATGTCCAGCTAGTAGAAAAGTTAGTTTTTAGTTTTTATTTCTATTTTAGACTAGGAGACAGAAACAGCTTATTTTACAGTGGACTTCAAAAGGCTGTGTAATATGTCAATTGTTCAAGAATAAATCTTGGCACCAATGATGTCAAGAGCCAATTAGTCCTAACTTCTGCAATGATGAACAGCTTTTAAACTACAATAAACAGTAATATTTATGGCATGCTATGTAAAACTTGGCTGGAGCTGAATATGTGGATCCTGAGCTTTGGGAGGTGGTCCTACTGGCAATATTATCCATCTCCTGGAAATTTTGTATCATGAGTGAAATTCCTAGTGGCTCAGAAAAACAATGACATAAACATGGTGTGTCATCATCAAACCTGGTTTCTAGCTAAACTCGTAGTGTGAGTCTGTCAAAATGAGTATTGAAGAGTTTTAATGATTTGTGCCACAGTTGCATTCTTCTTCTCTCATTAGAAAAGGAGATTACTTCTTGCCTGTATCAGAGAATCCTGTCCCTGGAATGACCATTAAAGACACCCTGTCTGGGTGAGCTCAAGCACTGAGTAGAAATCATGTATATATGGCCTGCAAATACAGCCTGAGTGCTCTGCATGCACTCAGTGTAGGCATATTCCCATATTCTCTACATGCAGCTGGCCTCTCCATTCTGTCTTGATGAGTGGAGAACCTGGATCAAGATGCTCTCACACGAGTTATAACTCCGGCTTTAGTGAGGGAGGAAAGCAGCACTCTTTGAAGGGGGTGGTTCTTGGCTGTGGAACTTATTTCTTTTCTATTTTTCTTCTTCTGCTCAAAGTAATGTCAGAGTGTTGCTTTTCAAAACCAAACCATTTCTTTTCATCTGTGAGACAGGGCTGTGCTGAAAGGAGTAAGGTCACTCACTCAAAGACTCAGCATCCCATTGGCTAAGTTTGGCAGTTAAAAATACAGCCATTGATGCCTTAGCCAGACAGATAATTAGTACATGAGGAAAAAAAAAAAAAAAAAAAAGAGAGGGGGGGAGGTTTTAGCAGGGTTTTTTTTAAAAAAAAAAAAAAAAAAAAAAAGAGAGAGGGAGATGTTTTAGCAAGGATTTTCTTAAAAAATAAAAATAAGTAAAAAAAAAAAGAAGTGATTTTCAAATTACTTTAGAAGATTTTTCATATGTTGACCTATCAAAAGAGTTTTTCCAATATTGATACGTAGATGAAAAATGTTATAGTCTTCTAACTATATTAGAAACATTTTAGTTAAAAATAAAATCTGTTTATAACACTGGTATGGTTTTGTTTGTTTGTTTTTCTCTAATGATTTGAGTGAATGAGGTTTTAGAGAGAATTTCAAGGAGATTATAACCCTACAACATCTTACTGGGAAAAAGTTCCACTTGTCCCAGTGAAATCTTAAATTTGGTAACATACCCTCATCATATTTATATTATAATGCCACTCAAATGTGCATGTTGCTTAATGATTTTTTTCCCTAGATCTGGTGTATTTCTAGGAACTGGACATCTATTTACTATCTATGTGTGTCCACTTTATTTCAAGAAAGATGAGCTAGGAAAAAAGTTATTTTTCTACCCAAACCATAGCCTTTTACAAATTGCCTTTGTCATCTTGATTCATTAAAAGCAGAAGAAAAAGATATATGGGGGGAAAAGGCTTAATTTAACATCTCCATTTCTTTTATCCATGTGCTCAGCCCCTAATCCTGTTTCTGTGAACTCAGAAAATAAGTAGATTCCTTCAAATTACAGCATTATAAACATTTTCTGCCTTACTGATTACCACAAGTATAAAATCCCTGTTTATCATGTAGACTATTCTGAAAGCAATCAAAACCCTGTCATTGTCAAGGTCCATGACTAGAGGACAGAGACTGTGGTATGTATGGAAAATATGTAATGCTGCATCTTCCAGTGTAAACAGGAATTAATCTTTGATATATTGAGCATATTAATCATAATCCAAATAGCAATTCCACAGTAATGCAACTGGAGGAGCCCTAAAGAAAGGAGTCCATCTACCATTAAAGTGGTTATTGATTGAAGGTTAATGTTGTGTGTCTAGGAGATCACTCTGCATCCTTCTTTTAATCAAATAAGTGCAGAACTGAATGACTGACTAAACTGCTTGGCTAGCTATTCATCTTATTCAGTATGGGATATCAACATTGATTGTTTAAAGTAATCCAGTGACTAAAAATCTACAGCTTTATGTCAACTGGAAATAGTCATGTATTCACACATACCTACCAGAAAAAATTTGATACTTTTTGTACTTTGTTCACATTCAAGCGGTGAATGTCTACTGCTTATTCCACTGTAAAAAAGGTTTCACCTTTTTTTCTCTGCTGTGAACAGAATAATTTATATTCTATTATATGGTACTGTGTATGTCTGTATAGTATTCATATGAAACAGAGTGATAAGGTTGGATAAATGCTCCAGAGGGATGGAGAGATGGAGGTGGCCAAGGGAGCATGCTCAGAGATAGGAAGGTTCAAGTCCTGTTGGGCTGCTGGCAGCAGCTATGCAGAGCCTTCAGGTGAATGCAAAGACAAGCAGTCAGCACACAGCACAGGACGGACAGAAAGGCTGCTAAAAACAGGCAGTGGAAATACAGATAGGTTCCCAGAGTGACAAAATCAAGACATTTTCTTGGGAACACAGACTGTGCACAGATAGCTGCCCCAGTCAGGAAAGCTATTGAGTTGCTGAAATTACACTGAGCGTGAGTCTGGAGCAGAACTTCCACTGCTATGGCAGAGGGAGAAAGGTTTCCCTTCTATTTCTCTTCTATTTTACTAGTCAGTCAGAGTTTTCTGTACTTTCATAGTAGAAAGGGATGATGAAGAGCTGAAATCTAAGCACATAAATTAAATGGTTTAGTCCCTAAATGCTGAAGGATTACACAGGCGTTAACACGGCATTTCAGAGCACATAAATGAAAAGCCCAATTAAAGTCTGCATAAAGTAGGTTGTGTAAATATCATACCAGTCTAGGACTTGACAGTGTCAACTTGTCTGCTGATATTTCCTCTGCTCTGGTATATTCTCAGTGGATTGACGATTCATTTCTCTGTTTTTCCAGCTTAGGCCTGACCTTTATTCTTCAAGGGCCAAAATGAATCTTCTAGAAACATCAGTAGTGAATGTCTTGTGCATTACTGTTAACACATAAAGAAACCTACGCGAAGAAGTGATTCTAAATGAGTTTTTTGTTACCATCTTTTTGTTGTGTGGTCTGAATTTGAGCTTTTTAAGTTATTATATACTAAAGTCAGTGACTTAAAAATTGCAACATTTTTTTTTCCTATCCTTTGTGGCAATAATAACTAGTCTGTATAAGTATGAATGTCATGTGCTGTGTATCTTTTGAGTAGTTTAGTTGTTGCATGAAATAATTCACAGAACACTAAACATTAGTCTGTCTGAGTAAAGAACCTGTTTCTATTTACATGGTAATGAAACTTTCTCTCAAATAATCAACAAGCTAATGAGACTTTCTGAATAACCCTGGACTATACGTTGGTTGTTCTTGTAATTTAGATCAAACACTGCTGATAAATAAAGCCAAAAATCCTTAATTGAATGTAAACATTCAAACAAGAAAAGAGAGAAGAAATTAGTCGGAGACAGAAATGAAAGGAAAAGGACAAAGGACTTCTGAATGGAAGCTACTCCAGCCAAGATGATTGTGTAGGAGGCAGAAATACACTGCATTAATGTCTATTGATTCAAGCACAATGAAGTTTCTCCAGGCACAATAAAGTTTCTCCCTGATTGCTTACTGAGCTATATAAAGGCTTTCCAATAGACAACGTATCAAGATTTTTCACTGAAAGTGTCTGCATTCAACATCATCTCTCCTTTTCTGTACTTGCTTGCTCAAATATCTGGTGTCAGATAAGAATATATACAAACAGCCTCGGAGATTCTTTTGCTTTCACATCTCCTGTAAAACAAGCTTTTCAATGTTCTTCATGAGGGTGCAGCATTATAAAGACCAGCAAAGGCTCCAAGGACTGTATATATCTGAGTACATTTTCTAAGATAGATGCAAAGTTATATGTTCATAGAATGCTTCTTTTTTATTTATATGCATCTATAATGTAGCATGTGTAGAGTTTTCGAAGGAAAAAAAAAATTACATTTGAAAGTATTGACACTAACCTTGAAGCCCTTCGCTTGGCCACTCCCTTCTCCTTGATACCTCTAGGGCTTCCTACTTTCCCACATGGCCTATTTTTTAAACACCTTTCTCTTTCATCATTGCCAGTTATCCCCTGTCGTCCGTCATATTCAGGGCGATTATGGATAATGCTGCCCATCCTCCTTTTAGGCAAGTGCACTCAAAATGGGGAAAACAGTTATTCCAGCAAATGGCTGTTTGATTCTGCAGCTGAATATATGGGAGAACAGAGAGCGGCATAAGCTGAAGAGAAAGTGTTTATGATTGTACCTTGAAACTCCAGACAAAGATCATTCTTGTATAGATAATATTAGCATCATATCCTTATTTAGAGAAATTTTTAATTTCTTTACCAGTGTGGTGACTTTGGTATAGAAATGCTTCATTAACAAATGTCATCAAATTAGAATATTAATTCATAAAAGAAATACAAGAAAAGTCTATTGTTTGGTAGTTTGTTTTTAAATTTTAAAGGAAGTAGTAACTAGTTATTAATATACATTTTTAGTGTATTAACCTACATTTGTCAGTGTTTTCTGGAGAAAATTTTCCTCATACACAGATTTAAAACTAAGTTTCTTGTATATTATGCATGCAAGCTTCTGCCTGCTGCATGTATATATTTTGCACAATGATGTGCTACTCATTTCTCAAGACATTGGAGGATATTATATACCAACCTAAGGGTTTGGTCATTACCTTGATACATGAGATTCATTTTGGTGGTTGTGAATGTTATGGTTGCTACAGCTGTGTGAATCATAAGCATATTTTAAACAGGAACATAAAAGTTAATTTTTTTTTTAATACAGTAGTGTTATCCTGTGGCCATTTGTCTGTGTTCTTGAGTAGTCTCTTTAAACGTGTGGTGCATGATAGTCAATTGAGCAGAAATTAGATTAGTTTTCCTCAGCAAAGGTAGAAGTGTCTGTTAAGGCACACTTGGCACAGGAAGGACATGAACCTGTTGGAGTGGGTTCAGAGGAGGACCATGAAAATGATCCTCCTGTGAGGAAAGGCTGAAAGAGTTGGAGATGTTTAGCTTGGAGAAGGGAAAGCTCCACTGAGGCCTTATAGAAGCCTTTCTGTATCTGAAGGAGGCTTATAAAAAAGATGGGAACAAATTTTTTTAGCAGGGGCTGTTATGATAGGACAAAGAGTAATGTTTTTATCTTGAAGGAGGGCTAGACTAGATACAAGCAAGAATGTTTTTACGATGAAGGTGGTGAAACACTGAACAAACTGCTTGGAGAAATTGTGGATGTCCCATCTCTGGAAGTGTTCCAAGACCAGGCCGGATGCTGTTCTAAGAAATTTGATCCAATTGAAGATGTTCCTGTTCATTGCAAGGAAATTTGAACTAGCTGACTTTTAAAAGTCCCTTCCAACCCAAAATATTCTATGATTCTATGATATAAGAACATTTTTTTCAGCAGAGAATGAGTAGCACTTTTCCTGCACATGCCTTGTGCACAGACAGAGCTCTGGGCTGAAGGAATTGCAATTTCCAGATGAAAGATGGGGAACAAAGACCAGGAGACCCTGAGTCTTTGGCCTGTAAACTCTACTGCCAAATTTGAAATTGACAAATTATTACCTCTCTTACTTATGAAAATAAACTCATCCTGCTTCAAAGACAGTTTTGAAAATGATTCAATTATGTGGAAAGAGATTTCTGATCCTTGTCACCTCTTCTGAATCCTCTGTATGATACAGAGGCATTGGTCACAATCTCAGTAGCTGAGTTGTCACCAAGGGGAAAATTATGAGTAGATAATGACTCAGTACATCCATAGCTTGCATACTGCCTGTACTGTCTTAGGAAAAAGTGGTTGTGAGAAGACAAAACAAGGAATGGAACTCAACACATGATTAGTATTATTTGTGTTCTGGCTTCTCTTAGAGAGTGGAGGATGTCCTGTTAGTAAGATCAAAAGCATTACAGAAATATCCACAGCTATTTATTTATTTATTGCAAAAAAGTTATTAGACTGGAAAGAAGAAGGGCCTT
>VYXD01016281.1:101810-133530 GCA_013397195.1 Hylia prasina
ATTTTCATAGTTAAAGCATCATTTGCTTTCATTTGTGATTCACGCTCACCTACATCATCATTAAATTTATTGTTGCTGTGGTCTTCAGATTTGTTTTTACAAAAATGTCTTTTGGTAGCTCACACAAAGAAAACACCAAGACCATATACTGCATTATTAAAGAATTTTGTCTGAGAGGAAAAGAAGATATTATAAAGAATGTTGTACTACAGGGTTGTTTATCAAGAAAATTGGTAGAGCACACAAGAGCCTGAACAATTTTATTTCTCTTTGAAATTAGCTGTACTTTAGCAAGAGTTTGGACAGATGGTTTTTCACCCATCCTATATTTTTCTGTGGAAAAGGCTTGATATGTGTGGAGATAGTATTTTTGTATTTATGATGGTTTATGCAAGAACTAAAAAGTTCCCTTTGCTACATCTGCCTTTGTCTTTCAACACATATGTTCTGTCCTTCAGCTGCATTAATAACCTTACTACTGTAAATTCCCTAGTAGGTAGAATGTTATTTAGCTATCTTCTAAGATCCTCAAGTGAATATTCTCTTCCAAAAACCAAAATCTACAAGACTTCTGAAGACACAAGTTGAGTAAATATGTAAAGTCTTGATAAGATTCCTGATTTTGCATAAAGTAAGGGTATATTTAAGGGCAATGTTTGAAATCCATTGGAGTTTGTAGGTCATTCAGCTAATTTGGACTCTGAAGTCAGTAAATATTTTGCTGGAATTTTAATATCTTGTCTACCTTTTTTGTGAATTCTTTACTGACTGTTACGGTTCCTGCTGCTTCTGCTCCCCTGAACTGGTTAGAAAGCAAAATAAAACCTGGAATCCTGCAGAAGGTGTTCAGTTTCTTGTGACAGTAACTGTTCAGTTGACTAATTGTCTCTTTCACAAATGAATCCTGTTCTCTCTAGATGATTTTATGGCAGCTAGATGCCTAATGAAACAGAGTAAGAAATGTACTGACAAAGGTTTAGAGGACGAAAAGAATGTGAGTCATGTTTTCTTTTGAAAATAAGGAAGCATTTGAAGTGCATCAGTAGGAACAGGCAAGGGAGGAGAATAGTACTGGATGAAAGTCAATTGCTGAGAAGTTACCTGTAAGTGTTAACACTAAACTTGTTCTTGCCTTAGTTGGATTCTTATTCTTTTTTACTACTGTGCTTGGAATTGCCTTTACTGCTTGACATTAATTTATCTCTACTATATTTTTGTTATATATTTCTATTGAGTACTACAGAATTAATGGTACAGAGACCTTTAGTGAAACTACCTGTTAGAATCCTAAAAGGAGCGCAACATCTCACAGCCCATCACTTAAAATTCCTGTCTTGCCATATTAATGAGTCTCAGACACCATTAGTGCACCAGGAGGGCGTGGGTGTCAAAAGCCCAAGTGCAGCATAAAGGGAATGGACATTCATTTGAGTCTTAGAGCCCCACAGACCATACAGGTATAAACTTAGCTGTAAATTGACAAGCAACCTTGCTTGTCCTCAGGCTGTCTGAAATCTATGAGAAGAGAAGTTTGTAGTGTTTTGAGGGAAAAAAAAAGCACTCTAATGGATTGCCATTTGTTTAAAATCCAGCTGTGAGACTGTGTTCTGTGTGCATACTTTGTCTTGCTGTGGGATGTTAGATGAATTTAAGCCCACTGGCTATAGATTTTCATAGCAAGTCAACCACGCTTTTGCCTTGTTCAATATTGTCCAACACATATTAAACAGTTACCAATGTGGGTTTTTCTGGAGGAAGATTAATAGATAACAGTGTAAACCTTTATCTGAATATTAGTGAATTAAGATGTTCTAACAGTTTTGTTTTCCTGCAGAATACAAGTAGTCTGAAACAGTCTATCACTGTCTCTTTTGGAAAACAGGAAAAAAAGCAATTAGAAAGCAAACTGAGGGATTTGTCTTGAGTGCTCAGATTAATACTCTAGTATTACCCTCAAGTACCCTGCAAATGTTGACAAGGTTCTTCCTAAAGATTAAACCATTGTTTAGTAGTCGTGTAGTACTGAATTAACAAGGACCATACAGAAAGTCTTTTCAAAGCTGATGCTGTAAGATCAAAGTGTATTAGCTTCCTTTTTTATTTTTTTTCCTCTGATTACTTTCTGTGCTTTTGTCCTCTGCCAGAAGCAAATCAGAAGCTCTTCCAATTGAGAGTAAGTCTGATGGCATATCAATAAAGAATGACAGCACAAGAGGTTTCAGGTAAAAGTAGGTTATTCCCATTCAGATAATTATCACTTGTCCATCAGAACAAAATTTACCCTACTTTTATATTTCTTGAGTAAGGCATTGGAGTGGGATACTGTTCCATTGACTTTTTCCTGAGTTTTGGGCAGGTCACTTCCTTATTATCATGAATTACAGATCTAATTACACTTAACTTCCTGTTTAGAGATTGGTAAAGAGAAAGTGCTATGTAGTTGTTTAGTTTTCTTTTTAGATTTTAACCTTAAACATCCTTTAAAATAGTTTTGTGCTGTATGTAGCTCATTACAAAGCATGGGTAGTTTTATGGAAACTCACAGAATTTTACCTAGAATTTAATACAGTTAGTATATATGATTGCAGAAATAAGTAGATGATTGATTTGATTTTTATGTCTTTCTTTTCCCTTGAAAGATCAGTTGAATTGGTAAACCAAGTAACAAGGAAACCAGGATCAACATCAGTGGCGATCCTGTACATTACAGCTGGATCTCTAACAGCGAGACTTCTGCAAGTTCTCTTTCATATTCTATTTAAGGCACTGATTTTCAACTTGATTGTCTTAGATTTGGCTCTGTTGCACACATCTTGTATGAGTTTTGACAAGTTCTTTGGTTAAACTTTGCATGTATTACATGGTTTACATTTATAAAATTGGGATAAAGATGATTATTTTTCTGTTTGGTGTACACCCCTTGTACTGCAACAGACAATGCTTGTAAATAAGACGTGTGCTTGTGAAGGACAGAATTCTGAATTGAAATAGTGCAAGCAAATATAATCATGAGATTTCAGGTACCTGGTTTCTACCAGATCATCAGGCAGAAGTGATTATAAAGTACTTCTTCCTGAAAAGAGCATACCAGAAAAAAACTACAGAATCTATTTTCCAGATTTCATAAAGCTTTTCCTTTTTAGAATGATTTTTGTGGAAATTTTCACATATTGTATTTTTTCTTTACAGCTTACCTGTCACTAATTGAGATATGGAAATATAGAATATCAGTCAGGTTGTTCTGTAACTGGTTCTAGGTTTCTCTGCATTTTACTCAAGGAAAATTTCTCTATAACCATAAATTCTTGAAAGATTTACATAGAAAACCAAGAATAGCTTGTAGAGCAAACATAAAAAAAAATCCTCAATGTCCTTTAGTCTCTACTAAAGAAGTTAAAAAGCAATTGCCCTGCAGTATCTAGGACTACTGGTCTTAATTTAGTTAGAGGAGATCAGCATAAATGAACACTATGAGTGTTCTTTAGGCCAGGATGAAGAAAATCATTACAAAATGAGTCTAAACTGCTGTCCTCTCACTCAAAATGGCTAGAAAAAATCCACAACTCTGATAATCTGGATTCCTGTGAGAGACATATTGAAAGCTAACAATGAAGAAGAAATATAGATGCAGGATATTCTCTGTGTTTTCACATCAACCCTCAGTAATATGGTTCACGAAGTAATGACAAGTGGGGTTTCACTTGCAATACCTAACACGGTGTTTATTCAAATGAACCTGTACAAATGTGAAGTGCACCTTATAATATAAAATACAGAAGATATTTTTATATTGTTCCTTTTGTATCCATCACCTTTATAGTTTCTTTGTCCTTGGTACACAAATTCCCTTATAAATGGCTGTCTTCTAATATACATTAATGCTTTGACTTTGTATTGCACTGGACAGTTTTAACTTGGTGTAACCGTGGTGAAGGTAATGATGATGCCACTGAGAAAGTGGAAAAGCTCAGTAGTAACTCATACACTGAGTCTCACCTTTTTTCTCTGAAATTTTGTCCAGCTTGGACTGTGCATGGTAAAAGTTTGACCATCAAAATAAAACACAGATGTGGTGGAGGCCACCTCCAACATTTTGCATTCTAATAGTGAGATTTTGGCCTTCTTCCAATTCCAATGAACACAGTTGCAATTAGTCTTTATTATCCAGAGGAAAAAAAAATGGTGAATCATAGCTTCATATCCTAGAGTGTTTGTTATATAATACATATTAAATTTCATTTGTATGCTGTATGCATATGTTTATTATGCTGAAAGCTGATTACCCAATTTCTTCTAAAGTCTTTGAAGGCACTGTGCCAGTCCTTCCTAAAGTTTGCAAACATATTGTTTTTGACAGTCAGGAGAGTTTGAGATTTCTGTATTAATTACTCTGTTTACATAAAAATGAGCTTTATACCATTTGTGTATTCCTATTATACATATTTTAGAAATTACAGAGTAATTACAGCAATTGCTTAAACTGCATGTGGTGTCTAATTTAATTTAATAAGATGCAGCTACATCATTTTTCACATCTCATAAAACTAAATATGTGAGACAGTGAAGTCATAATGAAGTGTTGTAACAGTATATAACACATAGAGTTCTAAAAATGTTATTCATTTACTTAATGATAATTATTCATATAGTTAAGAAACATGGGTGTATTTGTCTCCATATGTAATGTGTAAAGTATGTGAATGATTATTACTTCTCACTTTGTTACTTTATAAAAGCAATGCATGTCACCTTTTTTCTCCCACGTAGGGCATAGACTTTTCCAGTTTCAGTCCGGTAATATTAGCTCTAGCCTGTGGTAATGCATTTTTGTAAGCCAAAAGGGCTGGCCATTTATCAGACTTGACAAGTGGTGGCTGAATAATAACTTTCCTGTAACGCAGACACTTTCCTGAATGTTTAAGTGCTGATGGTTTGAACATTACAGCTCACCAAATTTTAATTGATTTGAGGTTCACTGATTCACTGACCTCTAAGTAAGTGCCAGAACATACTGGGGCTTTATTTTCTTTTAGTTGTCTATCCACATGAATTTACAGTCAAGTATTTGATCCTCCAATATCTTATAGGTACCCCTGAAATGGACATCCTGCTCAAATATGTAAAGTCTTCTCTGCGCAAGAGACACACAGCCAATACATCCAAAAATACTGTTTTTAGCCATGTATGAAGTACAGGAAATGTAAACATTGCTTGGGGAGGGATGTACCTGAACAATGAGACATAATGTTTCTCAAGACTTGTTTGCATGACTTAGAAGTGTAGATTTTACAGCCAGACAGTTTCAGAATAAGGATGAGATTATAGAATCTGGTATGTGTTTGAGCTAATTCTGCATAATTATGCCAAAGTTTGACTGGCAGCCTGATCATTTTCCTCTCATGCTTAATAGCCATAATTCAAGAGTTGGTGAAAGGATCATGGAAACTTGTAGCTATGTCCTTTAGTTCCTGAACCAAGAAGTTTCATTTGTAGTTCCTCGTTCTTAAAAAAGCTTTCTGCTTTACATGCACAAATTCCCCGAATATTTTTGAGTTTTTCAGCTTCTTGGATTTTTTTCTCATTTTGACTTGAAGACATGTAGACAATCCTCCCATTAACTTCAAGGAGAAATGAGAATAAAAGCTCTTCTGTGCTCTGTGACCAAATAGGAGGCACTGTAGTGGCAAATACCTCCTCTTGCTCAAAAATATGAGCAAAAAAAGATTTTTTTTTTTTCTGTTTCAGAGCAATCGTTCAGAAATTATGTGCTTTCTTCAAAGACATCTGTGAAGATGGAAAAAATCATAACATAAATTAATGAATGTATTTATATTTTCTTGTTGTAAATTATTTGTATCCTTGTATGCTATCATTTGTGTTTGGCAAAGGCATTTTATGTAACATTCTCTGTTGAAATTGCAGTGATCTATAAGGCTTTTTCTGGAGCGTTCTAGGCCTTGTTCCCCACGAGAAACCTCCAAGTCAGTAATAGGCATTTGGGCAATAAAGGAGGGGCCTAAATATTGTCATTTAATTCATCTAAGGTAAAGGAAATATAGTGAAATAATATCAATTTTGATTTTCCTTATTGAAGATATAATAGTTTCAGAAATTATTAGAAGAAACAGATTCAAACCAGAATAGATAAGAAGCGCTCATTGTATTGCAGCTTTTCATAGCTACTTTCTGGAGAACAGTGCAGTCTTGTCTTCCTCTCTCCAGGTCTTCAAATGATGACATATTCAAAGGATGACAGTATCCATAAAGATCAGCCACTTCCACGGAAAATTCTTACACTGAAGAAATAGCGAGTACCAAAATAAAACAAAACCATAATTTAGACATTTAATTATTCCTGCAGTGTATGGAACTTTTCCTAGCTGCATAAAAACTTTGCTCTACTCAGCAAAACTACTTTAGTTATTTCTGTCTGCTTTGCCAGATACTCATGCTGCTTAGCGAGTTGATGTGTACACTTGTGACATTTATCATTAATGAAGCCAATCACTACAGAATATATATATATAATATATATACACATATATATACACACATACCTAAAATGGAATAGGCAAGCTCTAATAAGTGCGATACTTCCTTGCCAGTTATATGTATTTCAGATATGAGAAAAATACTTTCATATTCTTCTTGTCCTCTGTATTGATATACCTTGGCCTGAATTTTAGTGGATTTTGGCTTTTTTTTTTTTTTTTTTCCCCCCTCTTGACAGCACCGGAGTGCTGTGTGTGCTGACTTAAACATTGTGTATTAAAATTCACATAAGACTGGAGTAGTTAAATAGTGGACTTCATGATACAATAAGTCATAATTAAAGTCTATTTGATATTTACCTACCACTGCAGAAGGGTCCAAGGCCGGCAGTTTCAGCATTTGTTGTCATTCAGCAAGGGGCTCAGGAATGAGTTGAATGTCTGTAATGTGGAGCTGGCTCACAACTGGACGGTAAATAGTAGAATTATTGACATGGTGTTCAGTCTTATTAATGTACTGTACACTGTGGTTTTCCCATTTCAATCCACAAAATATACCAAAGACAAGAAGAAATACGTGATAGAAAAAAAAAATACATATTTTATTACAGCTAAAGGATTTTGTTGATTTTCCAAAATATTAGTATTCTGGTTAAGTAAAGTGGAAAAGTCTGAGTGTATAACTAAATATATGTTTAAAATCTGTTTCCAGTTCTCTCATTTAAAGCTATATGATCTGGCCCAATCCTAAAGACCATCCATTTTATCTAGGTAAATAAAATATATTCAAAAATAGAGTAAGATCCAGGGATGCAAACAGTAGTATTTTATATTTACGCCTTTTAATTTTTTTTTCTTACCATATAGTAACCAATATCATCTCTTTATGCCATATGGAATCTAAACTCCAATAGGGAAAAGTTTCAGATAAATT
The DNA here is from genome assembly GCA_013397195.1 of Hylia prasina. NCBI lineage: Eukaryota > Metazoa > Chordata > Aves > Passeriformes > Sylviidae > Hylia > Hylia prasina. The sequence continues at coordinate 109,236 of VYXD01016281.1, forward strand.
CTTCTTTACCTTTGTACTCCTCGTTCTAGACTGTAAAATGACATGCAGGCTTGCTTTGCTACAAAATAATTTTACATCCATGGTTTGTGCTATCACACATTGTGTTTTAAGCTTTTGTGAGACTGTTTGTAGTATCCGGGTACAGAAGAGTCCCAGTCCCGAGTGTGGAGAAGGAAAGGTTTATTGGGTAAAGGGAAGACTGCTTGGAACTGAGCCCCCGAGCCCTCTGTGCATCACCTTTTATTGGTAGGTGGGCATTTGGGCAAGGGGCACGCCCAACCAATCAGGGTACCGCATGAGACTCATTACATAATCGCAAACCAATGGGGCTCATAAATGGGAGGAGGAAGGGAAGGCCAGGCCAATCACCCGACGCCTGGCCTCGAACTTTCTGGAAACCAGGGACGTCCTCTGGGTGACTGACAAGGACCAGGGAAGGGCTAACAAATGATGGACATATAACGAAAACTGAGTAAACAACCTAAAGGCGGGAAACAAAGGCGGGAAAGGGACGAACCAACTCAACTCTGAGGGAGAGGATGGGGGGGAACTGGGAAAGCCCAACTGGGGTACAAAACTTTTACATTTTCACAACTTATCTTAAAATTGTACAGAACTTACATAAAACTTTACAAACAAATTCCCACAACTGTTGCCAAAATAATACCAGTCTGTGTTGGTAATGGGCTTGAGCATGTGTTTTTATAACTTAGCTGTAATTTTGTATTGCATATTTTGGTAGTATCTTGTAGGTATTCTATTCTGTTTTAAACTTGTCTATTATATATGTGTATATATGTACTNTTTGGGCAAGGGGCACGCCCAACCAATCAGGGTACCGCATGAGACTCATTACATAATCGCAAACCAATGGGGCTCATAAATGGGAGGAGGAAGGGAAGGCCAGGCCAATCACCCGACGCCTGGCCTCGAACTTTCTGGAAACCAGGGACGTCCTCTGGGTGACTGACAAGGACCAGGGAAGGGCTAACAAATGATGGACATATAACGAAAACTGAGTAAACAACCTAAAGGCGGGAAACAAAGGCGGGAAAGGGACGAACCAACTCAACTCTGAGGGAGAGGATGGGGGGGAACTGGGAAAGCCCAACTGGGGGACAAAACTTTTACATTTTCACAACTTATCTTAAAATTGTACAGAACTTACATAAAACTTTACAAACAAATTCCCACAACTGTTGCCAAAATAATACCAGTCTGTGTTGGTAATGGGCTTGAGCTTGTGTTTTTATAACTTAGCTGTAATTTTGTATTGCATATTTTGGTAATATCTTGTAGGTATTCTATTCTGTTTTAAACTTGTATATTATATATGTGTATATATGTACTATATATGTGAACATGTACTTGTAATGTACTGATAGTACTGTTCATAATTTTCATATATACACCTATACACTCTTATGGATATAAAACAGTTTCCATTATTAGCAAGGAGATGTACTGTTATTCATCCTGGGACAAATCATCAGTTCCTTAATCAGGAAAATTTTAACAGTGAAGTCGGATTTACTGAGAATTTACTCTGAAGATTTCCCTATGTATTTAGACAAATATTATTGTACTTTTTTGAGACTCTTGAAAAGGTGTAAAAGTCACTGACCAAATGGTAGAATGGGAAAAATGTTAATGTTGCTGTCTTGGTTTTATTCTTTTTAATATATGTGAAATCATTTTCTTCTATTCTTGAGAAAACAGATTGTCTAAATTTGTTTCATATGCTAGAAGTTCATAAGAGGAATCATTAACACTTTATTTTGAGAAAGATGATAACACCAAATTCAACTTTTCCAACAGGGATGCTATCCTGCTATATTTTTTGAACTGATTTAATGAGCTCCAGCGCTATTCTTCATGCCAAGTTCAGATTCTGTTTCATCTGTGATATGATGATATATGCTGGTAATGTAGCAAATAAAGTTGTAAATAAGTTTCACACCCCAGGTTTTCTTTCTGGTCATAACAAAATCAAATACGGCACTAAGATGAATGTCCAGTCAAATCCTAGCAGCCTGGATGAAAAATTCCCAACAAGCTCCTTTCTGTCTGACCTTTCTCTATACCTGCTTTCAAATAGATTTTTCCTATATCTTTTTATATACCTATATTATGTAAGTCAAACTCTTAATAAGTACAGAAAAAATATATGAGAGAGTTTAGTCTGCTCTCTGAAAATGAGGTTGGAAGGCTATGAGTTTTTGGGTTTTTTCCCAAACTATAACCAGTCCAAAAATACTTTTCCCTTACTTTTAAGAAATAAAGGGGAAAAAATCACTAAAATTGACAGTGAGGACCGTCTGATGCAAATAACATTTTCTGAAGTTTTATGTGTGATAACTCTTCCTCCATAACTAAATCTCATTCCCATGGTGAATCCTGCCTCATGCAGGGTTGAAAAAGAAGAGCAGTGAGGTCTCTTCTGTCCCTGGACTGTGACAGTGCCTCAGGAAGTTGATCCATGTTGTAATACGCACTTCTTGCTCTTCCCCTGACCTGCCTTCACAGTAGAATGAGGGCACTTACTGTACAGTGTTTTTAATAAGCACTTAATTCTGAACCTCTTTTGAGGATGTCTTTATTCGTTTGCAATCTGGTATGCACAGCCTGAGCCCTTCTTCTGTTCTATTCCTCCCTCAGAGTATCTTCTAGGGGTCAGGCTGTTCCTTTCCATGGAACTGCTAGAAGATTTTTCACAGAAAACTGGCTGTGTTAGCTCTGCAGTGTTGTCAAAGATTAGGACATTGGGAAAAAAGGGTGTGATTTGAGATATCACTGAATTGTTTAGATGCTGTTCAGCTTGCTGGGATATTCTTTTTTAGCTCCTGTTTGGAGATAAGATAATTGTGAAGACCCATGCATGAACTGGTAACAGTTATGTTGTTTGTAAACCTCAGCAGTTTGATAATACAGGAAGAAAAAGAAAATAACATATTAGACAGCTAACTTCACTCAAGTGGGCTCCTTTGCCCTTCTCTATTTTTAATATGCCAGGTTATCTAAACCTCAAACAGACCTCTTCCTAGTCCCTGATTTTATAAATAATACTTACAGTATTAGAATTTTACATCCTGTGTAGACTAAGAGAGATTTTTTTAGATAATATTCTGGAAAGAGTCAAAATTTTATGTTTTTGAGCATAAGAATAGAACTAGTATCCAGGTTTGGGATGAAACAGTTCCACTGATGGTAGTCCTGTTAGGCAACAATCTCACTCATTCTGTCTTCATCTGAATGGCAGCATCCTCAGCTGAGACAACAATTTGGCTTTGATAGGTAGACAATGTATTTTTCTGCCAGAATTTTTTTCTCGATGTTCAATTACACCCCCAGAGAGAAATGTTTGGAAAGCAAAGAACAAAACATAAGGATTCTTGACTATAGAGGTTAGGTTTGTTTTTATATTCTCAGAATGCTGGGAAGGTGCATATGCTTTTAAAAATCATTACTAGTCAGGAGAAGAAATACTCTTTTCATCTCTTTGTGTGAGCTACCATTTTTGTTTTGAGGTGTAGAATTATGAGACTAATAGAGAGCAGAGCAAGGTCTGGCATGGGTATTAAAGGCCATTATTGTCACAGTTTAGCAGTTCATAAGAGCTAGAATTATGACTACACGGGAATAATTGTAAAAACTTGGTTGCCTTCTTCCCCCTTTTCCAAAACTAATCGCAGAATCTGTCTTCCTTGTTGTAATCTGCTTATAAGAAACTGTGCAAAAGCTGAAGCCAGTAAAACAGCAGGCCTTAGCTTATCAATTTGACAATTTTCAGGTGTAGATGTACATGAAAAATTGAACTATAACTACCATGAAATATCTGTAATCATTGACAGTAGTTTCAAGAGACTATATACAAGGTTGGTTCTCTGGTGAGTACCAGATATTTAAATTGATTAATTGTGGATGTTTGTTGGCTTGGTTTTTTTGACCTAATGTATTTGCATTATTAATTTTTTTTATAAATCTTTTTTTTTTACTATTTTCTTGTTCACATCCTCCTTATTTCCTTTGTAAGAAATTACAAGATGTAATTTCTTGTAGATAATTTCTTTTTTGTTTTGTCATTGTTTATCTAGAGATACTAAAAGAAATAAAATTATTCTGCCTAAATATAATGGAGCTGATAAGTATATAGCATTTAATACAGCAGTTGGGAGTTTGGGACAGGCAGTTAGAAAAGAGGCTTGTCTAATGCAGCCTCATTTCAGCTTTAGATCAGGAAATCAGATGTCAGAGTTTCTGCACTTGTCTTTCACAGAGATATTGGATAAACCACAAACTTGCTTAATTCTGTAAGTTAACGAACTGTTAGTATGTATCAAAATGATTATTTGCTGACTATTGAGAGAAGTAAGTAGTCATTTTAGACCTTAAGATGGAAATCTTCCCTCTACCCTTGCCTCCCCACAAGTTTAGGAAGAGAATCATTCTCTCTCTAAAACTGTTAGTGATTATTCTTGGGTTTTTTGCATGCCTTAATGAAGTCTGATTTTCATTAAAACCTCCTCCTTTTCTTGATTTGTATAAATTTAGCCCATGTTCCACGAAAAGTGCCTTGGCTCTACAGGCGGGTTATTGGAAACAGTGCTATTCATCCTGTACATTTCTGCCTTTCACACCCTGCATAACTAAGGTTATGCTGGCTGCACTTTCACATGCTGATGGAAGGCTGAACTGACTGGATGTGGATTAGGTGTAATTTTGGGGGCTGAACAAGTTAACAAACAGCTTCCAGTTAACAAATAAGCTATTAAAAACATGATACCTGGCCTGAAAGCAGATGTTGCTATTGGAAGACAAAGTGTGTTTCAGTGTGGTTCTTCTGCCTAAATTAAAGTGCTTGATGTGCTCTTTGATCTCTTTTGATAGTTCACTTGGGTATAATGGCCTTCTCTTTATTACATTCAACAACAAGGTAACCTACCAAAGGCAGCAAGATGAATATTAAATATTCCATTCCTAGCACTGGACTCACATACAAACTTTACAGCTTCTGAGAAGAAAATCATTATTGTCTTTTCCAGAATATAGACAGATGGCTAGTCTTACGTTGACTCTTGTTTTTTTTTTTTTTTGCTTGGTGATAACTGGTTAAAAATAATGAAATTATTTTGTAGTGATAGCTTCATTCTTACTCTTTTTTTTCACAACTGGGAATTGTGAAATTGTAGCTCTTGTAAGAATAAGTGTAACTTGAGAAATGAGAGCAGCTCTGAAAAAGATGCTCTATGTGCAAGATGTAGCCTATTAAAGATCACAAAGGTCATGTTCTTGATGGATGTATTCAAAACAGTGAAAGAAATTTCTGCTGTATCTGGGACATTGGAGAGAGAAAAAAGTTCTAAGCATCTTAAAATTTGATATTAGATAAAATCTTGCATTCTTTATTTAGCAGTTTGGAATTTACTTGAAATTTACTTGGAATTTTTCACAAATGAAAACAAGAAGAAAGAACCTCACCTGATATAAATTGGCATGGCTCTGCTTAAGCCAAACAACATAGTGTTTGAAGCAACTGAGGAACTGACTGCTGCTTTCAGAATGGAGGCTGGTCTTTATTCTGCCACTTTATTGATTTGTTTGTTTATTTATTTTAATCTATGCAGATCTGTTACCCTCTTTATTGGAACTAGAATGCCTTATTTATTTCCTGAAGTATTTTTTGATCAAATGGGGGAAAGGGCTGCAATTTTCTGTACAGATGGCAGAAGTACTGTACAGTGGAATAGAGTGTATTAATCTCATCTAAAGAAGCAGACAGTGAAGAGGTTCAGTTCTGTGGCAGCCTAACCATTAACAGCATCCCAAACTTGACTTTATTTCTTCACTTTTTTGGACTGAAAGCACTGGGCCTAAGATTTATTATGTCATCGTCGCCTCTGCCTTTCCTGTGTCTCATCTGTATTCTTTACAGAGTCTATAAACATGGGCTGTCAGCAAGCTAAACCTGTTAGATTTCCACTTCCCCCCTCCTCCGTCTGCTACTATGCTGCCCGAGAAACAGCCCCGCACACTGCACCCTCACTGTGATTCTCATGATCACATCTCATTCATCACCGTGACTCCAAACTCAGCTCAACACATTAGGAAAAAAGGTCAGGGATATGAAAGGAAAAGAGAAATAAACAGCTACGCAGCGGAAGCGGTTGAGCTACAGGAGACGTGGGAGGTAAGATCGGAGCCAATTTCTCTGCCAGCAGCTGTACTGGGCATAAAGTACTTGCTATACAAGTTCTAAGTGCTTTAAACTGGAGGGTTGTGTAGGGGTTTTCTGCAGCTCTTGGTTTATTCCCTGGCACAGAAGCATAGTGAAAGGATAGAAATCCTTAGTTAAAGGTGGGAAGGTGATAAAACTTTTTATAACTGGAGTAAAGATGACAGATTGGTTGCTGAGTGACTAGAAATAGCATGCAAGATTTGGGCTCGAGAGTTCAATAAACAGTGATGAAAGGACAACTTCTCTGTTGACTTTCTGAACCAAACTTTAAGATGCTTTTGCTTTGGGATTGTGAGAATTTTGTATAGATGAAAAAGAAATTGTTTTATATGAAGCAGTAAAATTCCTTTAAATGGGGTCTGTTTCCTCCTCTGTGCTATGCTGTCAATCTAGTTAGGTAGAATTTGTTTTAAAATTATTCTGGCTTAGTGATATCCCTTCTCCATTCTCTTCACTACTGCTTTGGTCATTAATATGAGCAGGCATGTTTTCCTGATCAGGAATTACTTTTTTTGCCTTTATGCAATTAACTTTTTTCCAGTTTCTTGAAATTTCTTATTATAAACAGAAATAGCCGTTAACTCTTTCCTTATTTGCATTTTGCAAATCTGTATTTAAAATATTGATGTGATATCATGCCAATAATTTCTTTCTCTCAAGTAAATCAGGGTAAAAAAAAAGAGAAACTGCTGAGCCAAACGTAAATAACTTGTAAAACTCTAGAAGAATTTTTTCTCACAGATAGTATCAGGATTTTAGTTTACTCTTTTATGTATGTATGCAATAATTGGTAAAGAATTTTATACGGCCCCTGATAACATATTGCACAGCAAGTGTGATGACGTTGGTCAAATAGTCAAGAATATAAATATCTATATTGAGTAATAATGTGCCTATGCTTTATGTGAACACAGATTATTTTTCTCCTAATCTTTTTTAATATGTTTCTGTCTGTCTCAAGTTACAAGCTTATTTTTATGCTTTATGTGTTATTTAAGCTGAAAAAAAGGTAAATTAATTATTTGATAATTCTCTTTGAACAACGGAAAAAAAAAAAAAGGCAGAAGGCCCCTAGTGAAATTATCAGGCAAATGATAAAACCAAAAGCATCTAATGATTAAGCAGGGAAAAGGAAATTTTATAGAAAATGCTTCCCACGATGTCCATTAAATGCAATGCTTTGGGTGCAACCTTCACATCTTTAAGCCATGTGCCTCTGGCTCTTGTAAGGTGAGAAGGAATACTACCCTATATATTTGCTCCATTTCTCATTATTTTTAAAGCATTTGCTATCATGCCAAAGCTGAAGACAAAATGCTGGAGTTTGTGGCCCAAAACACAATAGCACATCTTACAGAGTCACTCATGGCAATAATTTAACAGCATTTGGGGAGAAACTTCTTACAATTCAGAAAAGGAACTTTTGCGTTAAAAATAGAATAGAGGACTGTAATATTCCTTACTTCTGTGCCAGAATTTGTTTTCTTCAGTAAATATAACTGTTCTTAGTGTCCATTAGGAGGCTCTTTTCTCTATGTTCATCATTCTCCATGGAATGATAATATGGAAATTCAACAGTTTTGAACATACTGAACATCCTAGCTTTAGTGGGTAGGGGAAGTTAAGATCCCCAAATCAGGTAACTTCATTAACATATTGTATGCATATTAATGTAGCAAGTGAAAAAGACAAAAAAGCTGAGCCCATGGCGTTTGGATATTCAGAAAAAAGTTAAAAGTTCAGGTGAGAATGGATAAATTCTAGATGAATGTGAACTGTGAGGACTAAAATACATTATGGAGAATAAGAACCAGTGATGAAAACATATTAGAAAGATAATTAAATTTAAATTCCTACAATTTACTGTATATAAATGCAGCATTGTGATACAGAGTTCTGTACTGACATGATTCATACTCCAAAATAAGGAAAAAAACCCACAAAACCTACTAGAAATTTCAAACTTGTGAAAAAAGAGGTGTGAAAAACACCTAGCAGTGCACCTCTAAAAGAGGCTATAACTGCAGAACAATTAAGAAATAAATGTGAGTGGCTCTTCATGAACTACATTGAACTGCAATAACAACAGTGCTGGCAGTATGAAAATGATGATCCTACTAAAGGGAAATAAAATAGAGGATAACATCAGAATAATAAAGTAAATTGCAGTAAGAAAATAGGAGTAATTTAGAAAATAAAGGTATGAGAAATAGAGATCTTTTCTTAGAGTTTAACTTGTAAAAAAATTATAAAGAGTGTTTTTATTTACCACATCACTGCAAATAAAATATAGATTAAGTGGAGGATGAGAGGAGGAAGAAGAAAAGTCCAGAATCCAGTACTTCCCTCTACTGTCATACTAGGAAGAAGCCAACTCCTAGCCAGTTTATCTTCTGGCATGAAATGAGATTGCTTCAGTTATCTTGATCAATACCAGATGAAAATGAGGTGTAAGCCAAAGATTACTTTGCACTGGGATATCAGATATTCTTTTATGTTTCTCTGCTAAAGTAAACCAGTAAATATTGAACTTGGCAGACTGAATCTGACAAGTATGTAAAATTTGAAGTAATGTCTTAGAAAAATGAGTTTCTCCCTTTTCCTTCCTGAATATAAAGTTTGCATTCCATAATGCGCTGCTGTCCAGATAGAAGCTGAATGGCTACATTAAGCTATGAGAAATTGCCTTCAACTGGTATAAAAGGCAGCCATTTTAAAATAGTAAGACTGAGGACAGAAAGGCAATTTGGAAAGCGAGTACTTTCAAGTGACTAATTCATCTCACCAAGCAAGAATTTGTGTTAGCATTCACCATCTAGTAAATATCATGAATGTTACATGACAGAACATGCCTCCTCTTAGTTCCTTACAGTCACCAAAACTATACTTGATTTGCCAGATTGTAAATCAGATTCCTGTAATGCAGATATGTAGGGGTTCGGTTTTCTACTCCTATGTTTCTTAAGGAGGATTGGTTTAGTTGCACAGACTTCATTATCCAAGCTTTGCAGCTCAGCTGGCTGCAATCAATAATGTGCAGTCCAAGACAGATTTGCAAAATAAACAAAATTATACCTTCATTAAAGACCTCATTGTGACTGATAGAGTTCAGGTCTGTATGTTGTGTATGACAGCTACAATGCTTTCAGTGCACTCAAGCCAATGTTTGCAACATAAAAGGATGTACCACTCTAAAGACTGACATGACCATTGACCCCTTTTTAATTTTCTGGCAATGTTTATTTCCCATTTGACAAGGTCTTAAAAAAACATTACTTACTATATGGAATTAGGAAAAGCATTGAAACACATTCAGATATCTCTTCAGAAAATAGTTAGCACTCATTTCTCAGAAGCCTCTTTCTGGCAGGTCTAGCTACTCTATTCCTCTATTCAGAACTTTGTGGGTTTTATTAAAACTTCTTGAAAATGTGAAAAGAAGACAGTGTATTTGCATGCTTAAGAAGTGCTTAGTCTTGATTAGTGGCGCATCGGAAATCAAGCAGGATCTTATTTTTACCACAGTTTATCCTTTTGATGCTATCTATAGTGCTATTTTATTTAATAGGAATAGTCAAACCACTGAGTATGTTTGAACACTGGATATTATTTTTGCTTCCATTTTTCCCTACAAAATTTTCATGATTCAAAAAGACTTCTCAGTTCTCTTACATGTCTCTGCAATGAAAATCACTGTCCAATATCATCGAGGAATGCATCCTCTGACTGTGCTGCTACACTTCTTTTCCTTGCCCCGTCCAGTGAAGGCAAACCAAATGTTTAAACATGATTAGCTTGTTTCAAACTTCTTGCATGAACATGAACCAAGTTATAGTTTAGGAAAGAATGTGTTCTTTTTAGTAGCTATATTACCTTTTTTAAAATGTCAATGTTTGAAGTGGTTTAAAGTCATGCAAGAGTGACCAAGATACAGTAATGAATGTAGTTTGTTTCCACTTTCTTTCATATGAAATATTTCACATATACCAACAGTGCTGGCCACTTTATTTTCTCCTGGATGTAGCCTGTAATATTTTTTCGCTCAAATACTATATTAAAAAAAAAAAAAAGACACAACAAAAAAACCCCACACACAAAGAAAAAGGGGTGGGGGGATAATTTTCTAAATAACTCAGGAAACAATTAGAATTGAAAAAGAAGAAATAATAAGTAAAGCAATTTTTTAAAAGTAGTCAGATAATTTTATGGTTAGTCTTACAAGAATTATGCAAAACAGTTGGAATTCAGACTACTCTCTGCATTGTGTTATATTCATTACTAGTACTCTGTTTAATGTGTTCTTGGCATTCTGTTGCCCATTATAATAATGGGATATAATGAGATCTCTTTTTTAGTTCCCCAGGTGTAAGAAGTGTATTATTCAGGTTTTCTCAGGCAACCACTGGAACCTAGTCAGCACTGGGTGTAGATTGTCTCTGGTTACCAGCAAACCTAGTGCTTTCAGGTAACCAGAGACAATCTACACCCTCGTGTGTAAGGGTTGTGGTATAAGCCCGGCTGGCAGCCAAGCCCCGCACAGCCGCTTGCTCACTCTCCCCAGTCAGGCTGGGGAAGAGAATGGGAAGGATAGAAGTGAGAAGACTCTTGGATTGAGGTAAGGACAATTTAATAGGGAAAGCAAAAGTTGTGCATGCAAGCATACCAGAACAAGGAACTCATTTATGCAAGTCATTCACCACTTCTCATGTGCGGGCAGGTGTTCATCCATCCCCAGGAGAGCAGGGACTTGGGAAGACAAAGACCATCACTCTGATAAATCTCTGCTTTCTTCTTCTTCCCCGAGCATGAAATCCTGAGTGTGATGCCATGTGGTGTGGAATGTCCCTTTGGTCAGCTGGGGTCATTTGTCCTGACTCTGTCCCCTGCCAGTTTCTTGTTCACCCCCAGCCTCCTCGCTGTTGGGGCAGAGCCTGAACAGAAAAGACATGGATGCTGTGCAAGCACAGCTCAGCAAGAAATAAACATCCCCATGTTAGCAGCGCTGTTCCCAACGCAAATCCGAGACACAGTCCTGATGCCTTGGGAAGGCTGACCTGAAACAGAGAATGGACAGAGCTAGAGAATAAAGTAGATATTTATTGAAAGGCCCTCAGGATACACCTTGGGCAGGACAGGGGCTGACCAGGGCTACACCCAAGGTCAACCACAAATGGTCACAAAATGGATGGCAGGTCACGAGGTTTTGCACTTTTATAAGTTTTGGTCCATTTGCATATTGGGGTTTAATTGTCCAACCACAGCTCCAGGCCATGACGTCCCATCCTTCTTGTTTCTCCCTTCAGTCCACCATTGTTTATGCTGTTGGGCTGAAAGTTGTCCTTAGTTCTCAGCAGGAAAAGGATTTCTTTTGCCTACCTGCTCTGAGAAGAGAGCTTACTGGCACTTAACATCAGGCTCAAAACTACACCCCTAGGCAGCACAGAATCTGAAAACATGAAAGCTAAAACTTAAGGCATCAGTCCTATACTAGGTACTACGAAGAAAATAACTCTGCCCCAGCTGAAACCATCAAGGTAACTTACCTTCTTAAAAGATCCAACTTGCTTACAACAGTCCGACCATGGGAAACCTTGTATCATGTGCCATGGAGAAAACAGGATTAAGATGACTTTATTAGTCACTCAAAGGGAACATTCCACCTACTATATGTCTTGGCTTGAAGTTTTTAGCAGCAAATATCCTGAGAAGCAGCATGGGCACATTTGGAGGCAATTAGTGTCCTTTCCTTTCCCTTCATAAGGACAAAGAGTTTTACATTATGGTAATTGTATGCCCAGGAAAGCAAAATACATTCTTGTTAGCTCTCCCTGCTCCAATATAGCTGAATGTGAATATTAACTCTCCTTCTCCCAGATTTCAGAGGCAAGATGAGGAAGAGACAGATCTAATTCAGTACAGTGGTATACTGCTAGGTGTGATTTGGACAAGAAAGATTATCTTTTAATGAAAAAATCACAAAAAAACCCAAACAAACAAAGAAAACCCTGTCAGATCCAAATTAATACAGGTTTTGTTCTAGCTGTGCAGAACAGGAATCTATTCCTGATATATCATGTTGATATGGAACCAACCTTACCGTTGTCATTCCCAGTGCATGTCTAGTGACAAAACAACTTGAATCTCTAAAGCATAATCTCCATTTACAAACCATTTTTGTAGTCAGTAAATTCTTTGTCAAGCAACTTCTTTTTCTAAGATACCCTTATTCCCTCAAAGTTCATTCATTATTATTTATATGATAAGGGCTGTAAAATGCAACAATTTTGAGATATCATCTTATTTAAAATACCTTTTTTTTTTCAATCTTTCGGTTTAAAAACCATCCATAGGTATTTCTAAGCATTATTTGAATTTTACTGAACAATGTATTTTTGTTTTTCTTGCTTCAACCCTAGATTAGCATGTAAAAAAACAGAGAATAATGCTAAAAACAGTAAAGACCCTCTAGTAGTATCTTGCAGTATTGCTTTTTCAGAGACATTCTGAAAGAGTAGATTAAAATAAAATCCACCATTGTCCAAAGTCTGTTTCTTTGTATGTATCCAAAGTGTTTCATTGGTGATAATTTTAATTTTATTTCTACTTAGAGGAGTTTGGGAATTAGCAGGGAAAACTCCCTTCCAAGAAATTTTTCTAATTTTGCTTTTCTAATTGTCAGCTGTTAATGAAAGGAAAGTCTAAACCAAGAAACTCTAAAGTTAAATATTAAAATTTAAGATTCTGTAACATAATATAACTACCTAGAAGATAATACGAATAGTACCTGGGAAAAAAGTAATAAATTTTCCAAACTGGTGGGGTTTAGCATGTTTTGAAGAAGTTCAAGATGGGGGATATTATTCAAATTTAGATAATATGAATCAATTGCATTTTTGATAGGAAAAAAATGGACACCACTATTTTATTTAAACCTGTTTCTCTGGATGGAATAGCTGTTAACAGTGCTTTAGATTTGAGGGACTGACATAACTTATAGAATCTTACACTAATGAATACATGGATGAAAGAAATTCAGCTGGATTTAGGAGTTTAGACTAAGCTTCTGTATTTGCAAAAATCACTATTTTGCAATGTGAAAAGAAAAAATGTTTGAAATATGAAGACAATATCAGGACCAAGTTTTATAATTCATTGGAAAAAAAGTTTAGTAAAAAATTTAAGGAATTAAATTTTAATTAAGAAATTAATTAATTTTTATTAAAATACTTTTAAATAATAAAAAAGGATAAATTTGATGCCTATTTACATTTTTAAATGCTATAGTTGTATGCATTTGGATTTTAGAAATGTAAGTTTCAAGTCACTGAATTGACTTTCATTTTGATTGGCCTACAGAACAGTATTATTTTAAATACCCACTTTTTTCCCCTGTGCTTTTCCAAATCTTTTCCAATTTTTTCACTTCCTACAAAACCATACTAATTAATGTTTCTTCGCTGAGTAGTATAATCTTATTTAAGGATTTCCTTAATTTGTTTTTTTTTTTCTGGTTAACATCCTTTAACAGTCTTTACACTTAAGGGTCTGATTTTTCCCCTCATTAGACCAAGACAAATACAAATGAAAGCATTAGACATAGCCATTTTTACTAGCAGTATTCAAATTAAAATTCTGTGAGGCTCAATCATTCTCTTGTTTCTTACTCCTGCTTCCAAACAGATGAATTTGGGCTTTCTCTTCATTTATTTATTTTCATTTGTTCTTTTTTCTTTTGTCATCCTATACCAATCTTATATCAAATAACCCTAGCACTAAACCCAGGGTACACCAGTTTTCGCTTTATTAGTGTTACAATCAGAAGCCTAGTTTTTATTTTAGATTTTTTGCAGGAAAATGCCCCACATTATATGTGTTCATAAAATATTACNTGCAAAAATCACTATTTTGCAATGTGAAAAGAAAAAATGTTTGAAATATGAAGACAATATCAGGACCAAGTTTTATAATTCATTGGAAAAAAAGTTTAGTAAAAAATTTAAGGAATTAAATTTTAATTAAGAAATTAATTAATTTTTATTAAAATANTTTACACTTAAGGGTCTGATTTTTCCCCTCATTAGACCAAGACAAATACAAATGAAAGCATTAGACATAGCCATTTTTACTAGCAGTATTCAAATTAAAATTCTGTGAGGCTCAATCATTCTCTTGTTTCTTACTCCTGCTTCCAAACAGATGAATTTGGGCTTTCTCTTCATTTATTTATTTTCATTTGTTCTTTTTTCTTTTGTCATCCTATACCAATCTTATATCAAATAACCCTAGCACTAAACCCAGGGTACACCAGTTTTCGCTTTATTAGTGTTACAATCAGAAGCCTAGTTTTTATTTTAGATTTTTTGCAGGAAAATGCCCCACATTATATGTGTTCATAAAATATTACTGGGTTACTCTGTTTAGTTCAGATGGAAACACTTTCACGTTTCCCAGTTGTTTTAATAATTGTTTAACCCAGACTTAGTCTGGGATTAAAAATATGTGAGTTCAACTCTAATCCATGAGAAAAAATGAAGTTATTCTATATCCTATGTGGGAAAGGGGATTTTTTTTTCTTGCTTCATAAGGATACTGAGGGCATTAATTCCCTCTCAGTTAAAGGACATGTAAATGCTATCAGAAAATGAGGAATGGGCAGATAAATATCTATTGATAGACCTAGATAATGTGCCTGTCATTCTCAAAACCTCATAGGTAGTGAAATGCCCCATATTCACTGAAAGTCAAATAAAAACATATGCATTTTTTTCCAAGAAGAATGTCTTGAACTTTGGTCTCATGCTTTATTGTAATATAATGGAGAAATTGTATAATCCTCTTAGTTTAAAAAAAAAAATATTGCACATGAAATGCAGTAAATGCTGGTGTGAAGAGGAGAATATTGAGAAGACATTGTGGAAGGAAGCAGACAGTGGTCTCATTTTTCTGCTGTCCTAATGCACTTAAACCCCATGGGCAGCAACTCAAGTTTCTGCAGTGACTGGTTTATTTCTGCCCCTAGCTGAAGTACCAGGAAGATGAATACATTATCTTCTCCAGGAGATTTCAGTGCCTCTATATATCAATGGGACCTGCATATGGGACCTGTACCCTTATGTCATACACTGGAAGGCTTGAGGTCCCCTGCTGCTGCCCCACCCCACAGCTCTCCAGCTGTGTCGCAAAGAACATGAAACTGTTGCGTATGAGCAACAGAGTAGTGCTGAGAGACATCCTGTGTGTGGAGCTAGATAGGAACTGCTGAGTGAAACTGTTCCACAGGCACTTCTCAAATTTTCACAAGACTGATAAGCAGAATTCTAGGGTAATGGGTTGCTGATATAAATATTTTTCAATGGAGGATACATTTGATTTCTTCCAATGAGATATAAACAAAACAGGAAAAAACTAGGATTTTGGTCTTCATAGTAGTGTAGTCTATAACCAGTTTGTTAGTTTCATAACTGTATGAACATATTGTGAAAAATATCTGAGTTTGTTTAATGGAAATCAAAATTCTTTTAGTTTTACATTGTGAAAATGGGAGAGTTTTAATTGAGGTAGTTTTGAATATTTAATATGACTGGTCCTTCCATGAGAAGCAGAGTGTAATGAACTTCATCTTACAGAAATGGTTTCTATTTAGGAACTACTTGATCACACAGTCTAATTCTACTCTAATAGTTCTTGATAAAGTTGAATATATTTATTTGTATGAAATTATGGACAAGGTGTTGTGAACCCTGGCTTTGATCCAATAAGTTACTGCTTTGATAAATGGGTAAATTTCCATTTTGTCTCCAAATTTACTAAAAGTTTTGCTTAAAAAAATCACATATACCATGCTCTGCCTATAAATTAATAAATTAGAATTGACAGTGAAAGAAATCAATTCTTCTTTGTAGTGCAGATAATCTGTTCACAAACTCTGCGTTATTATCTGAACTTTACCAGCATAACCATACCAAATGAGTAATTTATAAATACATTGACCTATTGTATCAGCATTTTCAAATTAATAACTGCAAGAGAAATAATGATTCATATTCCAAAGTCACCACAATTTTAACTCTGTGGAAAGTACAGGAAGCCCTATTTTGACTTAGGGGATAAATAATCATACAGATGCTATTACAAAATGTTTCTGTTCTTTTTCTCCTAGTGTCTTTGTTTTTCTTCCCATTTTTTCCCTGTATCTCTCCTCGATAATCATGTAAAGCTTACAACAGAGACCTATCGGAAACTTGAGATCTCTGTAATTTTGAAATTGAATGCTTCTCTGTATATTTGCAGTTTTCTAGATATGTAAAGTAGTACACATATCATTAATCCAATAATTCATTATGCCATGGGTGATCCATTCTAAATGCACTCTGCATTGCAACAAACATTGTCTGCTGCACAGAACTGATGACTAACACTGTCTGACAACTTGCACTACAATTTCTGGAGATACTAGAGTAGCAAATATATAATGTGGGTCATGTTAATGTTCTTGAAATGATTAAAAAGTTTTTAATTCTAATTCAAAATTTAATTTAGTCACTCTGTTCCACCAAGTACAACTTATGAAATTTAATGTATGTAATATTAATACATGAGTTAATTGAGTTTCCAGTGATGGTAGATTTGGTTGCTTGAGAATGCAGAGTAGATATTTTCATAATGACTAGTTTTATGATGGGGAACTTAGTCTCATAAAAAGAAATACTGGAAACTACCCTTTTCCATTGTATTTCTTGTACTGGAATGGTGATATGGAGGAAAATTACTGTTTGAGTTCTTGATAGACAATTTTTTTTCCATCTATCAAGCCCTAGACTTATAGCACTGAAATGTAACATTTTTCTATGGGTATTGTGGTTCTGTCTCTTCTCTTAGGTACTGTGACTCAGACATAACCATACATGCAGCAGGGTATGAGCAAAGGCAGTTAATAGCTAGCCAAGGACACCTCCATGTTACTTTAATTTCCCTACTAAATATAGATAATAGATCATGTTTTCCTTGATACATTCAGCTTGATTTCTTTAGTCACTCCTCCCTGGATTTAAGAACATACATTTCCATGGTTGGTAGATGGCATTTATTCCTGACGTTCTCTGGAAGAATAGAAATTATCGAGACCCTGCCATATATTGTGCTTATATTAAATTTTTGCTTCTTTTCTTAAATTCCAAAAATTCCCAGAAAGCTCATGAATCTGCTAGACTTCATGTCTTCAGTAGTTTAGCCTGTGGTATATTTACATTTTTAATGACGTTTGTACCCTGTGGTCAAAGTAGCTGTAGGCAAGCCATTTCAAGAAATACAATGTGTTGAATAGTATATGATAAATGAAAAACAAAGTTCTCTTGGAATAACTCCTATGTGTTACAAAATATTGCAAAATACATATGGTTTTCATATGTTAAATATGCTGTCTGGATGTTTCAAGGCTTAATTAGAAATTATGATTAAAGGAAACTAAGTCGACAAATAGTACCATGACTTTCCTTTGTCTTCATTCTTTTATAGTGAATTAAGGATCTCATTTGTGAAAAGACTTTTAACTGTAAAATGTAGGGCACAACTAAAGTATTCCATACTTTACTACAAGTGATAAATTCAGAGTTCAATGTAGAATAACAGTTTATCATCTTGGTAGTTAAACGGTGCTACCTGAGTAGTAGGACAGGCAGCAGACAAAAACTTGAATTTCTTCAATTTTGAATAGTAAGGGAACTCTGCAGAATCAGATATGTTTAGTTTGACTAAAAACTTACTTCTGATCTTCCGTCTACTGGGGATAGTTTACCTTTTTGCAGGTTTCTCTTATTGCAACGTAACACTATAGGGATGCAAATGGAGATTTGATATTTGGATTTTTAAAGAGATTACTCCAATGTGTGTTTTTCCTCATCGTATTAAGTAACTTTGGGAATAATTAACTTGGTTCCATATACCTGTGACTTTTAAAAAATAATTTAGGCATTTTACGTGAATATTAATGAATAGCTCTTAATTTCATTGATGAACTCATAGCTATTTCTTGTTTGGCTACTAAAGATACAATAATTCTACTTTTATTTTCTCCTTCCATTTGTTTGCAGTCTTTCAAGGTAATGATTACAGGCTCAGACTTTCAGTCACCACTTCCAGTAATACTAGAAAAATTTCCACATACATATTATTCATAGGAAGCTGTATCATTAGATAAAGTATATACATGCATTTGGACTGGAGGAAAACAATGGTTCATAATGTTGCTTATAGGGATGCTGGTTCTCCAAGAACGGGAGATTAATAGTGTGTCTGGCAACAGTGACAATAAAATTAACTTTATATCAAATTAAATTAGCACCATGGAATCCTAATAATCCTAAATACTTCCTTGGACACTATTATTGGACAAAATGTACAACCCATAACAGTTAATGTACCAGTGATGATAAAGGTGCAGCAGAAACTGTAATTGGAAAAATTCTTCAGCTATCCTTTCTCATACTCTCATCGTCTATGCTTTTATTCCCTAATGTTTATACTGGTATTTGTAAAAATAAATGTTATTACCATGACCCTGTAAAGTTCATAAAAATCCTGTTCAAGTAAATGTTCAGAGAATCAAGTCTCAAATTTCTAAAATGTTAAATACCTTTAGTATTCTTATTTTGGGCCTCCTAGTACATGTAAATTTTTAGGGAAAATGTTAGAAAATTAAAATTCATATCATAATAATTTTCAAATAGAACTTTAAAGAGAAAATATACAGCTCTGCTTTTTAAAGTAAACAAACATACAAGCCCATTTCTAGTTCTTAACTATTCCTTCTTCTACTTGCATCTTAGATCCTGTTTCTCTTTACTTTCTTAGTCATGCTCAGTGCTGAACTCTGACAGACATTTTGGCAAAGTGTGCAACAGAAAACCTGTAGCATGAAATATTGTGGAAAAGTAATTTTTCTTAAAGCTGCTTCCAGCCAGGGATAAATCTTTCTTCTTTCCAGAAGATTCCTTCTATTGTATATTTTCAATATTGTTTGGGTCTATTTTATATTTTCTGGTAAAACAGAGAAAGCAAGAGGGAGAGAGAATGTTTTCTAACAGGTAGAAAAATTCCACATGGTAGGAGGGTTGTGTGTGCATGCATTTTGTTTGAGGGGCTATGGAACAAATGTTCCTTCTTTAAAACAAAACCACTTTTTTTTTTTTTTTTTTTTTGTGTGTGTGTGTGTGTGTGTGTGTGTGTGTTTTTCCCCATTAAGAATTACTTATAGATTTCAAAAGCAAAAAAAAGAGAAAAAAGACAACAAACAAGTTGCCTTTCATCAAAGCAACTCCCACTGTGTCTCAGACATATTTTGAAAAATCTTCCTCTTTATGAGGTTCTCATTGCAGTGCCTATCTCAGCCCTAACTGAGTCTTGTGGGGGCAGGGCTGTGTACAGGATTTCCAGAGTGCCATTTTTAGTGCCATTTTGAAAGCAAGGGACTCTGGGCCATACTTTGAAACATTATTCAGTGACTGTTTGGTGGGACTGGAGTAAATATTGAATTTATCATTCCCTAAACACTGAATACATTTGGAATCCCTAATGCTGATTTTATTAGAACAGAGAATAGAAGCATGAACTTTTAAAAGTACAGAGCTCAGATAATGACATAAAGCTAAGAGAGAATGTGAAAAGAAATTTCACCTGCCGTTTTTGTCTAAATATTGTTGATCCCTTGAAAGTGGCTAGCTCCCATTTTGGAAGTGTGTATGTTTGAAAATACCCTTGAGTTCCCTGCTGTATGCTCTCCCAAGGCAGCATTTTTACCGTCTCATGGATCCCCTTGCTTGCCTACACACCAGAGAACCTCTCTGGCACCTAGGCACTCTTTCTGCTGAAGGAATTGTATCCCCTTCCTCCAAAGGCTCCTTCTGATCCAAGACAAAAAGCAACATCCATCTGTCTCCTGCCTGGATCTGGGCTTTTAAAGAAATGGGGCATGGTAGTTCACAGTGACTACGTTAAGCAGATTCCACTCTTGGCACCTTTTGAAATCAAAGGTTAGAGGTACAGGTTTGTGAGAAACAGGTTTGCTCAGTAGGTTTGTATTATAACATGAATGCATAGGAAGGAAAGCTGTTACTCAATTCTAGTTTGGTCATTTAGTGAAGTGACATATTTTATGTTGCTACCTCTGTCTTTCTAAAAGGAAAAGCTGTCTGCCTTTGTGCTTTCTAAATGGCATTTCAGGATGTTTGGCCAGTAAATTACATCTGCTTGATGCTTCCCATGCTGCAAATGTATGCAGTGCCTCCACAAATGTCTTAAGTTGAGAGCAGTATCCTCAATAAGAGGGCTTGTAACAGGTAACGTTTGTGCTGCCATTTAAGATGTTTTCACTGGTCTCTTGGAGAGGAGTCTGACCAAAGTTTTTAAAGGAAGACTTTCTAGGGTCTAACCAATTGCATGGATAGAAAGCAGCATTCTTGTAGCCTGTGCTTTTCCATCCTTGAGGCTTCTTGTTTTGATTTTCTGGACCCCTGTCATGATGTAGCCTTGGATATTAATTCCAAATGCAAAGTTCTTGGTCTTACTTTGCTAACATGTTCCAGAATGACTGCTAGTTATACTGTATGTGTGGTGCCACTGCTGTGCTGGTACTATGTTCCAGTTTCTGTCTCTTGTGCTTTTATTTGCTCCCTGTCTTCTTTGCCTGAAATGAAAGGACTCATTTAGTTGAATGTATTTACCTGAAGAATTATGGTTTGGTCCCTTGGCTGTAAGTCTGGTTGGAGGCATTTGGCACAGAATCAGTTTCAGTGGATTGTGGCTGCCTGTTCTTATTGTGTGAGGCTGCCAGCTGTAGTTTATAGTCTGCGTGGAACAGCTAATCTTTCTCTGGTGTAAAGGACAGAGCTGGGTTGCTGCATACTATACATTACATCTCCTGCCAGCTGGAAAGATTGCTAGGCACTCTGGAAGATTTTTTTTCCTAAAGTAAGGACTTTTACTTAGTTTCTATATGAAGCTTTTTTTTCTTCTCTTGATTATCTCTTAGCAACAGACTTGAAGAGTGTTAAGAAGATTAAATTAATAAATGAAAAAGGAGACTGGTGGGAATTCCTTTTAACTCACTCCAGAATAGGACAGAACAAATAGAAACAGATGTAGCATTGATCTACATCTGACCATCATTGTATCCCACAGCTAACCAATAAAGGATAGAACAATTGCAGATATGTTCTATTGCTATTTATCACAATTGTATGGGTGTAGAATTGTTTAGAAAAATGTGGGGGAAGGGGGAAGAAAAGCCCCTCTGAGTCTTTTCCTTAGCTGATTATACATAAATTCAAAAGCAAAATCAAAGCTGTGCTAAGTAAATTTTACAGGAGGAGGAACTACATTAGAGATTTAATATATTTGTTCTATTTGAAGTCGAAAATGAGGCAGATAATGCAATGCTTTGTGGTAGATTGAAATTAATCCATAATGTAAAAATAAGAAGGGTTAATAATATAGTGAAAGTTAGCCCTTTTCATGTTTCATCTTCCCATGCAATGTTTGGAATAGATGAAAAGTAGTGAATTGCTAGTTTAGGTTCATACATACTTGCAATAAAGTATAAGAATAGCTATGCTGAGTCACATATCCACATAAAAGAGTATAGAGAGTGATTTTACCTACAGAGAGTGCCTCTCCTTTGGCACAGCTCCAAACCTGTGTCCATTTTTGGGCCCTTCACTACAAGAAGGACATTGAAGAGCTGGATCATGTCCAGAGAAAGGCAAAAGAACTGGTGAAGGGTTTGGAGCACAGGTCTTAGGAGGAGCAGTTGAGGGAGTTGGGAGTGTTTACCCTGGAGAAAAGGTAACCTTTCAGGGACCTTATCACTCTACAACTGTCTGAAAGGAGGCTGTAGCCAGGTGAGGGTCAGTCTTTTCTGCCCAGTAACAAGCAATAGGACAAGAGGAAATGGCCTCAAATTGCCTGGGAGGTTTAAATTGGATATTAGGAAAAATATCCTCACCAAAAAGGTTCTCAAGCATTGGAGCACATTGGCTCCAATTGAGTCACCTTAGTGGTGTTCAGAAGGCATGTAGAATGTAGATTGACATTGTTAGCTTTACAGTTAGGTTTGATGTTCTTAAAGGACTTTTTTTAACCTCAATGATTCTATGATTCTGTTGTATTCTTACATTATGTCTTACCAGCCTTCCTCTATTTTCATGGACTCTTGATATGAATGAACATCTGGGTATTTAGCAACCTGCTGTGGATCAGTCTTCTATGACCTTTCCAAGTTTCCCCTGAGCCTCTTTTGAAACAAGCAATCAAATATGGTTTGGCAAGAAGTTACACAATTCAGTCATCTGGTTTTAACCTGACTCCTCCTGGCTTATCTTGATATCCCCTGTCTTGTTTTGAAATACAGTGTTTAACCCTCTCCACCTCTTTTTAACTTGTTACTTAATTTTGTAAAATTTTACCACACATCCCAGCCCTTTTTTTTTTTTTTTTNCCTTTTTTTTTTTTTTTTTTTTTTTTTTTAACCCAGGATGCAGAGATCAAATTCACTCAGACATTCAGTGTAGGTAAGACATCCCATCCCTTTGTTTATCTCTTAAATTCCTGAGATGTAGAAGGAGGGAAGGGCCAGAACTGGACATGATATTGAGGAAGCAGATGTACCATGGATTTGTACATTGGCATGGTTATATCAAAGCCAGATGTATTTTCAGGACTACCTATATATTTAAGAGATCTCACTATGGGTTTTTGAGTTGATGCAGGCACAATTTCTCCTCTAGAGATAGATTCAGAGCAGGATCAGAATACGTGAATTGCAAACTAGGAGGTTATGCTGAATTGTACTGTTTTGTGGGGTGGTCCAAAGAAGCTAGCCTTGTTTCCCAAAGAATAAGCCCAAAAGCAAACAAGTGATTTTACATGTGTATGTCTTTATGTTTTCTTTAGACTTAAACCAGGTCTATATATAAGTGAAATAATGTAAAATCAGTTATGTGTAAACCATCTGTGAGTCCAGTTATTGCTCCCTCATTTTGAAGATTTCCTTTTCAGAAAAGAAAAAAAAGGTCATCTGGCCCATAATAAACTATTTGATAGCAAAAATGTTACAGGTAAAACACAAACCAAGTTTTTAATTTTATTTAGCCATTGACATAACTTGAATAATTTTACTGGGATCTACAGTCTTTTGCATTGTTTGAAGACCTGGGTCAATAAAGACAAGCTAAGTTGAATTTGTAGCAGTAAAATTATCATTAAAATAGTATTTATTAATGATTCTGCAAATACATTTTCTGGATGCAAAGAACAGGAAGAGTTTGAACCTACAGTGTATTTATTAGGACCAAGTGTAATTACATCCAAAAGTAGAGCAATTTAAAATTGCTGGAGCAAATTCAATTAACTAGGAATTGCTCTGTCCGGAAGTGAGCTATTTGAACAGTTGACAATGTTATGGTTAAAGAAGACAACAATAAATTGTTCTTTATAAGGAAGCCTTTCCAATGCTGCAAGTAGAGGGCTCGGTGTTCTTAACACTAGAAGACAATCTTGCTCCTAAGTTGACAGGTAGGGAAAACAAAAGCTGAACAAAGTCATCTGGTTCCCAAACAAGATCTAAGAAAGGGTCAGTTGGAGAGGAAAGCATTCTTCAAGCTTTTGAACAGACTTTTTCCTTTCTTGTACATCCAGTGCTATATGTATTTTTGTGTTTTCTTTATTTCACCTCCAGGACAAAACACTTCTGTAAAGCAGGTAGCAGCTACTTAGTTTATTTAAGGGACATTCTTTATTTCTATTTATTACTATTGATGCTAACTGACTAACATGTACATCAACATGTTCGCAAGTCCACTGTAGCATTGGTCATGTTTCTGTTCTTTCTGATGTCATATCTTGTTTTAGTTTTTAAATGATACCATACTTTGGATGAATATTGTTCAGAGAATATCTTATACACCAAAAACAACTCAGGAAAACAACTTACCTTTCAAATGAGTAAAACTATCTAGATGAGGAGCAGTAAAAAGAACAGTTGATCAGAAGCCAAAGAGATTTACATGT
>VYXD01016282.1:0-10178 GCA_013397195.1 Hylia prasina
CCGCGGTTCGGGGGGCCACGCCGCCCCTCACCTGAGGGCCCGGCAGCAGGAGCCCCCAGGCGCAGCATGGAGCCCCCTCCCGAGAGCGCACAGGAGACCCCGACCATGGCGGACACCGCTGCCGAGTTCCTGAGCCACATCGGTGCGTGCCCCCTCCAGCCTCCCCTTGTCCTCTCCACACTGTGCCCGGTGAAAGGGTGCGGGGGCACCGGGTCCGGCGGGAGGGGAACGGATAGTGAGGGATTGAGTGGGATAAATGGTGAGGGGCTCGGCCAAGCCTGCAGGGGGGGAATGAGGACAGGGAGGGGCACTGTGCAGGGGCGACAGCCACTCCGGGAGAGAGTGACCAGAGTGACCATGTCCTCGCGGTCACTGTCCCTCTGTGCAGGGCTGAAAGAGCTGGAGTGGTGCCTATTTGCTGAGACGCTGGCAGTGGTGGCCAGGGAGGCCCCAGTAAGGGACAAGGCAGAGGGCCAGTGGTGGATGGCAGCCCAGTGGGCACCCTACCAGCGGGAAGGTGAGCCGGTGCAGAGCTGCATCCTGGTGCAAACCAGGTTCCGAGGCAAGCAGGATGGTGTGCCTGCCTCCAGCACCCTCAAAGGTGAGCCAGGGTGGCTTTGGCGGGTTCCTTCCTCCCCGGGGCTGGAACATCCCGGTCCACCGGCCCCCAGGCCTGGGAATGTGGACAGTGCCAATGGGATTGGTTGAGCATGGCTTTGCTCTTCCAGCCTATGTGACCTGGCAGCTGGAGACCCTGGAGCAGGAGGAGCAGGAGTGCTTGGAGGTGACTGATATGGTGGTGGCATGTCCCCTTCCCTGTGTCCTACCCGCTGCCCTGGGGTGTGCCCCGCAGCGGTGCCCTCCTGGGGGCTGTGCCCCCTGCAAGGCTACTGTGGGTAGTCTGGTGTCCCTTGTCATGCTTAGACTCCAGCTCTGCCCCCCCAGCCTGGTCCCCATCCCCTCCTCTGGGTGGCAGCTGGGGTGGGGAGTTTCCCACAATGCATCTGGAATGGTGCCTCGACTGACAGCAATGCCAGAGAGTCCCACCTCAGAGGAGGGGGTGCCCTGGCGCTACCCTCCACCCCGTGCCTGTCACCCCTCCCGCAGCTCAGACCACACCCCACAGAGAAGACAACCCACATTGTGAGCCACGAGTATGGGATGACTGTCACGAAGACCCTGCAGGAGGGAGAGGTGAGCTTGAGGGCAGGGTCACATCCTGGGAGGGGGCAGTACAGCTGGCCTGTCTCACCACGGGTGCCCCAGGCTCTGGGGGCCGCTGTCCCTGGGGATGCTGGAGCTGTGGCTGTCCCGTGAGGTAGCCAGGTCTCTCTGCAGGCAGAGCCACAGTGCCTGAGCTTCTCCTACGGCCGGGCCAAGCTGCGGGGAGTGCTGCTGGAGGGTGCCAGCCTCCTGCTGCTGCGGGTGCTGGCACGCCGGCAGACAATGCCCCCCGACCTTGTCTTCCCAGCCATCAACACCGAGGGCGACCTCTGCACCTCCAGCTATGTGAGCCACCAGTCAGGAGGGCCTGTGGGAGCTGGGGGCGGGGGGTCTGGGTCAGCTTGGGGATACCAGGGTGGGATGTGGGAAATGGGAGTGGGCAGAATGTGCTTGACAGCAGTGAGGGACACGTGGGGCTGGCACCTGGGGGCAGGGGTGACTCTGGGACAAGGCTGACCCGTGGCTGTACCGCCCCCAGTCTGCCCTGGGCATCCAGCAGCAGGCAGTGTGCTCGGCAGAGACTGAGGTGTTTGTGATCCAGCGAGCCGTGCACACCAGCACAGGCGCCTCCACGGTCTGGCACAGCAGCTTCCTCCCCAACGGGTAAGGGCAGGGGTCCTGTCAGAGGCAGCCCAGCCCTGCCAGTCTGGTGGGACCCAGCATGGGGAGGTCAAGGGCTCTTCCCCTCTCAGGCGTTTGGCTAAGGTGATGCAGATTGGCTCCCCAGTGCTGATGCTTCTCCAGGATGAGTCTGTCCTCAGCAAGTCAGGTACTGAGCAGGGGAGGCTTGCCCGCCCCCCCCCCAGCACAGGCAGCCCCTGGCTGCTGTCTGAAAGTCAAGTGGGAACACCCTGCCCTGCCTTTCTGCTGCCAGGTAGGTTCGAGCCCCAGCTCCCCTTCCCAAAAGAGCCCCTGGACTGGGAGGAAGACATCCAGCTCTACTCCTGTTTCCTGGACAGGAAGGTAAGATGAGCGAACACGGGGACAAGGGGACATGGGGCTGTGCCAATCTCCAGCAGGGTTTCCCCTGATGTGCCCAGGAGGCACACTGAGGGGGCAAGCCGACCAACATCCTTCCTCACGCCTTCTTAAGTGTGGGAAAGGACTCAGGCTCCTGTCCCCCTCTCTCTGGCACAGTGCCCAGGGGGGAAATGCGTGTTCACGCCCACCTCATTAACCCTGTCCACCCCACTGCAGGATGAGCTGCAACAATCCCATGCTGCCTACCTCCAGCAGCACCCCGAGGTCCGGGCACTGCTTTCTGACTTCCTCCAGGCATTGCTCCTCCAGCAGCCACACGACCCCATCTCCTTTGCTGCGGAATTCTTCGCCTACCAGCGGCCCATTGGGACCCCCTTTGCCTCCCCTGGGGCTGCCAGCCCCCTCCCCAGCTCCCCACCTGGCCACCCTCCAGCTAACAGCAAATAAAGCAGTGTCTGTCCAGTCTTGTTTGCTTTGGGGAAACGGAGACTCAGGGAGGGCAGGTGGAGCTGAGCAGTGTGCTAAAGCCCCACCATGCCTTCTGGGTGGGACCCTGTCCCCCTCCCAGCTGTTCCAGCCCTTGCTTAGGGGGTGGGGAGTGCCTGGGGCATACTGTGGAGCAGGGCCAGGCTCACATCCCTGCACCTGCCACCACCTCCCGTGTTCCTGGGGGATGCCCCTTGCCCATCTCCCTGTGGGACGCAGCCTGGCTGGCAGAAGGGTACCCAAGAAGGGCAGCCGGTACTAACCAGGTACCTACCCATGGGAGCTCCTGAGCTGCTCCCCCTTCCACCTCCACAACCATGAGGGTCCTGGGGATGGGGTGCCCAACTTTTGTTGGCAGAGCCTGACATTGCAACACTGGCACCCTATTTTTGGCATGAAGGTCCCTGCACCTGGGGGTGATGTGAGCACCCTGTGCCACAGAGCCTGCCTGGCTGAGTGCTTCCCCCAGCAGCTAAGGGTGCATTTTGATGTGCTTTTGCAACACGTGCCTGCTTCCTCCTCACTCCCACTTCTATGGCATTTCCCCTACTCCTGTGGGGCCAGCCCTCCCTTCTCGCTCTGTGGGACACTGTCCCCTGTCCTCCCAGTCACCCAAGCAGAACCTTTGGCATGTGATGGAGAGCGACATGCAGACATGCTCCCATGCCCCAGTGAGGGTGCCTCGTGTTTGCATGTGTGTGAGGCAAAGGGGAGGCAAGGGGCCTCCTGGCACCGGGGGGAACCGAGACTGTGTGTTCATAGGGGTAGGGAAGGCGCACTTCCTTCTCCTATCCTTCTCCTCTCCTCCTGAAGGGGGGGGCGGGGGCGCGGTGGGGAATCTGTGGGGGGTCCTTTAAAAGCTGGGCGGCAGGCACTGCACTCAGTGCTGAAATCGGAGCCTCAGCACTGCGGCTGGATCAGGTCCCCCCATGGCATCACTGGAACCAGGTGAGCCTCACAACACTTCGTGGGTCCCCTTGTGCCTTCTTTCATCCCCTAGACCCCCTTCCCTCCACCCTGGGACCCCTGGCTGTGCTCCATCTTTCAGTGGGGCTTCATCCCCCCCAGCCTGTCCGGGATTCCCCACCTGCCCCATCCTGTGTTCCCTCAAGCCCGGGAATGTGATTCAACCAATTCCCGGGATGTAGGTGGGCTGCAGAGGGGGGCTTAGGACCACTACCAGCTTCTTGTCCTCACTCTATGCCCACCCAGCAGCAGGAGCTGGAGAAAGTTCCCCTCCTGTCCCTGCTGCCCAGAAATGCACTTGGCTCTTGGACTGGTGAAGACGGGGCTGAGACCAGGGGTTTTAAGGACACCTGAGCTGGAGGTGGCATCTGATCCCTTTGGGTAGCCTTTGATAGATCCCATATAGCCATCCTCATGGCCACCCTGGAAAACTGGTGCTTGTCCCTCCTGGGGTTCATCAGGCAGGGTTAGATGGGACTGGAGGAAGCTGGTACCAGGGCAGCCAGCCCACCGATGTCCTTGTCCCCCTGGCAGGCTGCCACCTCCCCTCCTCTTCCTTGTCCCCCTCAGGCCTCACCAGGTCCCTGAACAGGGGCCAAGAGCAGAGTTACAGAAGTGGCAGGAGCTCCATGCCCCCGCAGCTCCCTGGCACACAGGACCAGACCTACCTGGATGAGCTCATCAGCATCCCCAAGGGCAGTGGGGTAGGCGCCACAAGGCTGTCTCAGGGAGGGCGGGGGAGCGGGACCGTGCTGCAGAGAGCTGGAGGCGGGGAGGCAAAGATCCACTGCGGTGGGGAATATGTGTCTTGGTCATGCCCTGGGGACATGCCCCCAGCACCCCAGACCCAACTCAGGCAAGTCACAGGCCTGGGTTGAGTGTTTCCATGCTTAAAGTTTTCCAGATGGAGAAACTAAGACCATTAATGGGGCAAGGTGCTACCCAGCTGCAAAGGATCACCCCACTGCTCACACACCTCCTGGGCCACCCATGGATGAGCCCACTGGGGCTCCCCAAGGCAGTTTTGCACCCTACTTGCCCCCTCCATCCTTGTCTGGTCTCGGGGCAGTGGAACAGAGAAGGGGAAGGAATGGTATTCCCTAGTCAGGAGGAGTAACAAAAGCAGAGGACAGCAGTGGAATCCTATGGAATTCAATTAATAGTGCCTGACAGCCCTGGGACCCCCAGCAAACCACTGTCCAACGGGTGATATGGGGCTCACTGCCCCTCCAGCACTGCTGCTAACAGGGAGAGGCTGGGGGCAGCACTTCCCTCTCCAAAACTGTCAGGAAAATTACCTCCATGTGCTAAACACATCCATGCAGGCAGCACTGGGCTAAAGGGCATTGGATGTGCAACTAGGAGACACTGGTTTTGAACGGGAGCTCCTGGCTCTGACCTGCTGCCTTGCCCCAGCCTGGGTTCAGCTTTAGGAAACTCTGGGCTTTCACCGGTCCCGGCTTCCTCATGAGCATCGCCTACTTGGACCCGGGCAACGTGGAGTCAGACCTGCAGTGCGGGGCGCTGGCGGGATTCAAGGTGAGCTCGGCTCCGGGCTCAGGAAGCAGCCGGGGATTTCATAACCCCTCCAGCGCCAACGGCTGCCCATGGCAGCTGGCTTCCCCAGCCCGGGAGCAGGAAGGGCCCGGGGGCCCTCGGCACCCGGAGAGGGCACCCAGGGGTGCCAGGGGGGCACCCTTCTGACTGGGCTGGGAGAGCTGCACCCCTTCTCTTCCCTGCAACCTTGGTTGAGCCGGGCATCCCCGGACAGCCGGGTCCTGCCCAGTACTCAGTCTCTCCTGCCCCCCAGCTGCTGTGGGTGCTGCTGTGGGCCACCATCCTGGGGCTGCTGTGCCAGCGCCTGGCCATCCGTCTAGGCGTGGTGACCGGGAAGGACCTGGGCGAGATTTGCTATCTCTATTACCCCAAGGTGAGCAACCACGGGGATGCCCCTGGGATCAGAGTCTGGGGCGGACCCTGTGCTTGGGCTGGTGACAGTCCTAGCAGGGACTTGCAGGGCTGGAGAGGAGCAGGAAGATGCTGTGAGAGACCTGCCTCTCTCAGGGGCTCCCCAAAGCCCCCAAGCCCCGGCGTTCTCCCCCTAGTGCCCACACCCCTACAGTACAGGGGCTCGGGGTGAGAGGTGGTAAAGCAGCTACTTCAGTGTCCTGGTGTGACCTGGGGACACATGAGAGCGTTCCCCGCGGGAGTGAGCGCAGGCGTCGGGGCAGCAACGCGACGCTGAGACTCGGGAAAGCCTATGCGTGTTGGGGTAGAAACTTGGGGGCGTTCGAGGGAGGGAGGGGGAGGGTTAGAGCTTCGGTCTAAGTGTCAAGTTCCCGATGAGGGGAATGAGCAAGGAGATGCTGGCTAAATGACAGGTCCTCAAAAGGAGGGTTGGACGCATCCCTCTGGCCCACCTCCCTCAACCCCCGCATATCTAGACAGATGGGTCCTATCCTTAATTCTCTCTGGGGCAAGGGATGAGGAGGGGAGGGACAGGTGAGGATTTAGCATCCATCTTTCATCCTGAGATTGTGTTGTGAAAGAAGCTGAGAGGGGTCCTCCATGCCCCCATGCTGCTCTGGGTGGCCTGGAGACAGGGATTTGCACACAGGATGCTGTGCCAGCTTGCCCAGAGCTACGAGCCCATGCGGTGGGCTCAGGCACTGCATGGTGCCCTGTCCCCTCCAGGTGCCCCGCGTGCTGCTCTGGCTCATGATTGAGATCGCCATCATCGGCTCCGACATGCAGGAGGTGATCGGGACAGCCATTGCTTTCAGCCTGCTCTCAGCTGGCCGGTGAGCCTCCCCACAGGGGCCCCCAGCCTCCCGCATGGCCCTGTTCCACAGAGGCCCATGTATCTAATCCCACCCCTGGCCATCCTGCAGCATCCCCCTCTGGGGTGGGGTCCTTATCACCATCATGGACACTCTCTTCTTCCTCTTCCTTGATAAGTACGGTGAGTGCCAGGATGAGGGCTGGGGGTACTGTCACCCAGGCAGCCCTGGTGCCCACGTGGCACCAGTGTCCCCTGCTCTGTTCCACCCCATCTCTTGACCTCTCTAGGGCTCCGCAAACTGGAGGCTTTCTTCGGCCTCCTCATCGCCATCATGGCCCTGACCTTCGGCTATGAGGTGAAGGGGGGAGCTGGGAATAGCCCTTTTCCCGCAAGGCTGGCAAGGGACACTGCCACATGGTGTCCCCACTGCTACCAGCCTATGGCAGGGGGATGGCAGCTCACAGTGCCTCTTCTCACTGCTTCCCAGTATGTGGTGGTGAGGCCGGGGCAGGTGGAGGTGCTGAAGGGCATTTTCCTGCCCAACTGCCAAGGCTGCGGGCGAAAGGAGCTGCTGCAGGCCATGGGCATCATTGGGGCCATCATTATGCCCCATAACATCTTCCTCCACTCCTCTTTGGTCAAGGTGAGATCAGGGCACTGCCATGGGCACTGTTCTGCCAGGGTGCCTCAGGGTGCACTTGGTGGGGAGCAGCTGGTCCTGACTGGGACCCTGGGACAGGGGTGCTCCCATGACCCCGTGACACCCATGTCACTGGCCATGCCCAGACACGGGTGATCGACCGGTCCAAGAAGGAGGCAGTGAAGGAGGCCAACATGTATTTCCTGATTGAGTCCTGCCTGGCCCTCTTTGTCTCCTTCCTCATCAACCTCTTTGTCATGGCTGTCTTTGGTGAGGCTTTCTACCACCGGCGAAATGAGGACGTGGTGAGTGTCACCTCATGTCCACAGGGAGATAACAGCTGTGCCCAGCTGTGGACATGGGCAGGACAAGCATCCCCTGGGCACTGCATGTTCTCATCCCCTGGGGACTGCGTGTTCTCATTCCCTGAGATGTGATGTGTGGGGACCCCCCTGTGTCTGTGGGAGCTGCTGGGTGGCTGTCACACTCCTGCCTGCCATGCCTTACAGCACAACAAGTGCATCAACAGCAGCATCAGTCACTATGCTGGCATCTTCCCCAACAACAACGAGACAGTCTCTGTGGACATCTACCAGGGGGTGAGTGGCACCAGCCTGTGTCCAGTGAGCATCCATTCCCATCTGGGGGATATTTCACTTTCCTCATCAACCCCTGGGGCTGGGGGCAGTTATAACCCCACTAGAAAGCTGGGAGCTGATGGGAATGCCTGGGGTAGGGGATACTTTAGGGTGCCCACTGGAGTGTCCCTACACAGGGCGTCATCCTGGGCTGCTATTTCGGGGCAGCGGCATTGTACATCTGGGGCATTGGGATCCTGGCAGCAGGACAGAGCTCCACAATGACCGGGACTTACGCAGGGCAGTTCGTCATGGAGGTGAGAGAGAGGGATGCTGGCCCTTGCCCCCACAGGGAGGGGCTGAGAGCTGGGAAATCACAGGTGGGCCCTGGGTGGAAGGGTTCTATGGGCAGCACACTCCCCCCAGGAGTATTTGGAAGAGATAACTGCCCACCATTCCTGCAGGGAGCTGGTGGGTGGCAGCTTGCTAGCACCAGTGTTCCTGTTCCCCAGGAGGTGGGATGGAGACAGTGCCCACCCGCTGTACCCTGT
This sequence comes from Hylia prasina, assembly GCA_013397195.1. Lineage (NCBI taxonomy): Eukaryota > Metazoa > Chordata > Aves > Passeriformes > Sylviidae > Hylia > Hylia prasina. The sequence continues at coordinate 8,209 of VYXD01016282.1, forward strand.
GGGTGCCCCATGCAGTTTCCCTAATTAATTAGATCCTCTGCTAATGAGACGGAGCTGACATCTAGCGGCGCCCGGCAGCCCTGCAAGAGCCCGCTCAGTGCCCTGGCACAAAGGAGGGGGAGATGCCCCCCATGTCCCTCCCAGCCAAGGCTTAGGGGGTCGCCCCGACACGGCGCCCCAGGCACAGCGAGGGTGCAGCTTCTGCCGTGTTCCAGGGCTTCCTGCAGCTCCGCTGGTCCCGCTTCACCCGGGTACTCTTCACCCGCTCCTTTGCCATCCTGCCCACTGTCTTCGTGGCGGCTTTCAAGGATGTCAGCCACCTCACAGGCATGAACGACCTGCTCAATGTCCTGCAGAGCATCCTGGTAAGGGGGTGGGAAGGCACCACCTGCCCCCAAACACCCCAGCCTGGCAGCCGTGACGTCCTCATCCCCCTCTCCTTTCAGCTGCCTTTTGCTGTCCTGCCTGTCCTCACCTTCACCAGCCTGCACCCGCTCATGCAGGATTTCAGCAACAGCCTGTGAGTGCCAGGGCACGGGGAGGCACAGAGGTGGCAGAGAGGGGAGCTCTGGCTGCAGGCACCTTCCCTTTGGCCCATCCTGCCCCCACAACCCATGCCATGGGGCAGTTAGTGTATGAACATTGGAGGGGTATGTTCATTCCCACCTGCCCAGGGCAGCCAGAGCAGAACAGACCCCATCACTACCCTTGTCATCCTTCTCCCAGTGACACATCTGGTTCCTTGGGCACCCCTGGACCCTCAGCATCCTCCTGGCACTGCCAGCCCTAGATTTGGAAGGTGGCCAGAGTCCACACCTAGATCCCCACCACGGGGTGAAATACAGCTGATGGGTGCAGAGATGTCCCAGTTGTGGTCTGGTTCACTGACAAACTCAGTTCTCCCAGCCCTCTGTGCCCAGTGGCCCACAGGGTGGGGGCCTTGCCCTGGCACTGATGCCCACTGCCCCGCTCACAGCCCAGGGAAGGTGCTGATGACCCTCATCACGGGGCTAGTCTGCGGCATCAACGTTTACTTCGTGGTGGACTTCTTGCCAACACTTCATGGCCTGGAGTACCACATTCCCCTGGGCCTGCTACTGGCTGCCTACTTGTCTTTCGTCGCCTACCTGGTAGGGCTGGCACCGCGGGATAGGGGCGGGACAGTGTCACTGGTTGGTGCTCATCGACCTGTCGTCTGTGCCCCTGCAGATCTGGACATGCAGCATCGCGCACGGAGCCCGGTTCCTGGCCCGGGGCCACCACAGCCGGTTCAATTTCGGTCTCGCCCTCGACCCGACAGGGACGCGGTGACAGATCCCATCCTTGATTATTATCCCCACATCCCTGCCCAGCGCGGCCTCCTCACACCGGACACGGATTTGCTGCCACTCCGAGTCCGGGCATCTTTTAGCCAGAGATGCGCCCAGCAAAGAAAGGGTTTACAGACCGGCAGACCTCCCCCCAGGATCTTAGAGCTCAGCGCTTCTTCCCACCCCCAACCCCCGCCAATTCCGGGGTGCTGGTCCAGGCTTGATGCGAGGGGAGTGGGATAGCAGCGGGAGGTTCCCACATCCCTGGGCACAGACGCTTCAGTGAATGAGCCACATCGGAGACCTTCCCTGCTCATTATTGCCAGGAACCGCCGGCCCCCGGGACCGCTAATCACCGTTGGGGACCGCTAATTACCGCCGGGGACCGCTAACCACCCCCACCGCCGGCGGGGCCAGCGCCGGGATCGGCTCCATCCCCACGGGGGGCTCCGAAACTCGGGGGGAGGGGGACGGCTGATAAACGACGTATTCGTAAGGCGGCCTCGGCCTCGCTGCTGCTGCGTGGCCCCGGTGTGGGGCGGGGATCCCCCGGGCTCTCCCGCACGCCGGGAACGGCCCCTTTGCCCCGGGCGGGGGAGGGGGCGGGGTTGCCAACCCGTGGCCGTGGCGGCGCGGGGGGCTCAGCGCCAGCTTTTTGCA
>VYXD01016282.1:14088-61928 GCA_013397195.1 Hylia prasina
TCTCCGGCCACGCAGGGGGACCCACGGAGGTTACTCGTGGAGTGGGATGTGCCGGGTCAGGGGCTGTGGGTGGTCACCCAAGCATTCGTGTCAGCGACGCTGCCTTGGCACCATTGCTTGGCAGGCCAGGAAGGCCGACCGGATGGATGTCGGGTTCTGATAAGGGCACGAGGACTCTGGGACAACACCCAAACCTGGCTCACCTGGTCCCCAGTGCTGTCCTGGGAGTACCCCCGGGGTACCCCTCACCCCCCTCTGCCCTCCCGCAGGTACCCAGACCCCTGCCAAGAAGCCTCGAAGCCGCAGCATTCTCCAGTCCCTCTTCTGCTGCCTGTGCCGCGATGAAGGGGAGCCCTGCACTGGCACCACCGGTGCACCGCTGCTGGTGGAGGAGAATGGGGCACTGCCCAAGGTAACGCCACAGCCCCAGCCTGGCATTGGCCAGGGTGGGTTACCACCCCCTGTGCCTCCCCTGTGTGGCCAGGACTGGGGGGTGAACAGTCACTTCTCCCAGTGTCCCCCTCTGGCCACCCTGCTGCTGCCCTGCTGACTGGGGTCCCCCTGCTGCAGGCTGCTGTCAAGCACCTCCTGCCTGAGATCAAGCCACAGGATGCCAGCAAGCTCTGCGTGGTCATCGACCTGGATGAGACCCTGGTGCACAGCTCCTTCAAGGTGGGAGACACCCTGGCCCACCCTACACCTCTTGCCACATGCTCCCCTACACGCTCTGCCACCCTTTTCCCACAAAGTGATGCCCAGCGCCCAGCACAGCCTGGCTGGGTCAGTTGGGGTGTCCCTGTGAGGGGGCTGTGGGGCTGGCAGGGGTGCACAGTGAGCAGAGGGCAGGCAGCATTTGGGCAGGGGGTGCCTGGCGTGCCCAGTGCTCATCCTGGTGTGCCCTTCCCCAGCCAGTGAACAACGCCGACTTCATCATTCCTGTGGAAATCGATGGCATCATGCACCAGGTAACAGCGGGGTGGGTGCCTGGTGGGAGGGGGCATCATTCCACCTCCCCGAGGACCAGGAGCCGTCCCAGTGCTCTGCACCAAGGGGAAATGGGAGGCGTCGGGGTGCCGGCTTTGGCACACTGTGGGGCAGTGGTGGATGCCCCTCTTTTTGCAGGGCAGGGAGGTGAGGGGCATCCTGGCACGGTGCCCTCCCGCAGTGGCCAGCCCCGGTTTCAAGTAATCCAGGATAGGCTGTGGTCTGGGCAGTCAGCCTGTTCTCGGTTACTTGGCTCTGGAGCCGGCCAGACGCTTCTCCCTGGACATTCCTGTGGGGCCGTGGCATCCCTCAGCCTGCACAGGCAGCTCCCATGAGATGTGGCCAGGGAGCTACTCTCTGGCTGGGTGTGGGGACACAGGTGTCCCCTGGGGAGGACATGGGGGTGCTGGGTGAGCCACAGCCGGTGCCAGCAGCGCGCTGCCCTCTGTCCATGCCCGCAGGTGTACGTGCTCAAGCGGCCACATGTGGATGAGTTCCTACAGCGCATGGGTGAGCTCTTCGAGTGTGTGCTCTTCACTGCCAGCCTGGCCAAGGTAGGTGCCCCTGACATGCCCTGGCATCGCCCACCCCTTCCCAGACACCCCTCAAGTGGCACAGCTCCCTTGCCTGCCCACCTGCAGGCATCACTAGGCTCCTGTTCCCTGTGTACCCACAGGCAGCGCTAGCACTGGGCAGCCTCCCTGCCAGCCCCTCCAAGGCACTGGCCAGGGAAATTGAGGCACAGTGAGACCCAGCACCAGTGGAGAGCTGGGCGCCATTTTCACTGTGGGCTGTGCAGCATGGTGTGGTGTGTCGCAGTGACCCCCCCATCCTGTGCCTGTAGTATGCAGACCCTGTGGCTGACCTGCTGGATAAATGGGGAGCTTTCCGGGCACGACTTTTCCGGGAATCCTGTGTTTTCCATCGCGGCAACTACGTGAAGGACCTGAGCCGCCTGGGCCGTGACCTGCGCCGAATCATCATCGTGGACAACTCGCCCGCATCCTACATCTTCCACCCTGACAACGCTGTGTGTACCCGCAGGGCAAGGCTGAGTGGGACGTGGAGGTGATGTGGTGGGGGACCCTTTCTCAGCACTGTCACCTGTGCCACACTGTCCCCTGTGCCACCTGCAGGTGCCGGTGGCCTCCTGGTTTGACAACATGGCGGACACGGAACTGCTGGACCTGCTGCCCTTCTTCGAGAGGCTCAGCAAGGTGGAGGACGTGTACGCAGTGCTCAAGAAGCAGCGGACTAACAGCTAATGGCCCCCCACCCTCCGGGTGCTGCGAAGGGGCACCACCGGGGGAGCCAGGTGCCTTGTTTTGGGGGAGGGAGGGTCCCGGTGTGCCCCGCATCATCCTCCCCAGCCCCGGTGGGCACGGGTGCCCTCCGTGCCTGCTGGTGGTGGGAGATGTGGGTGCCCCCCTTCTCAGAGAAGGCCCCCTCTGTCGTGGGGTGGGGTGACCCACTGCCTTGCTATACTGAGGACCTATTGGGGGGGGTCCCATCCTCCCCCACTGTCCAGCCCCTGCCCCCTACCCCCCCACCCTGTGTCCCCTCTCCACAAAATGGTTCTCAGGTCCTTTTCCCTCTGTCCCCTGATTGGGGATGGGGGGCGGGGTCAGCAGCTGCTGCTTTCCACTGCCTTTGGGAGGACTAAATCCCTCCATCCAGACTCTGCCTGCTGGGAGGCTAGCAGCCCTTGGCCCCTATCTGCCGAGGCGACAGGACAGGTTAACACCCTGTCACCCTCCAAAACAGCAGGGAGTCTTATGGCCTTGGTGCATAGGCCTGCCACCCTAATCCTTAACTCTGCCCTGGGTGCAGCTGATCACCTCGTGGGGGGCATGTCCTTGCCTCTCTTCATGCCTGCTGCCCCTACCTAGGGGTTGTGTTTTGCAGGGGCAGCCCAGCCTCAGGGCTGAGCCCCTGGGAACAAATGCCTCCCGTGTGCCTTGGGACACCGTGTCTCTGTTCTCCCTTAGCCCTGCAAGGGGTGTGCCTGGGGGGGCTCTTTACTCACCCCCTCCAACCTCGGTTTCTTCTAATGTTGGGGGAAGGTGACCTCCCCCCATCCCCAGTTACACTGTGTCACTGGGGAACCACTCTAGTCGCCAACAGAAGGGTCCCTTCCTGTGGTGGGATGCACACCCCCCACCCCATATCCATCTGCAGCTTCACCGAAGGCTGCCACTCCTGGGAGAGAGGGACCCCCATACCAGCCTTAATGTGCCCCTCCCAGCCTCACCCCGGCCCCAGCTGGGAGGGGGTGGGGGATGCTGCAGCCCCCCCCATAGCCTGGGGTTACCCTGACCCCCGTGGGGTTGGACTTGTGCCAGGGTGTCCCCCAGCTTTGAGGGTCTGGGGGCTCTCAGGGAGGGATTTTCTGGGGGGGCTGAGCTCAGCCAAGCCTTTTTTAAATGTCACAATATGGACAATGCCTCATACCTTTTTAGAGGGAAAAGCAACGGTTTCCCAAAAAAATCATGGGTGCCTTTTTACCATTGTGCCAGTGCAGGGAGTGGGGCAGTATTTGGGGGGTGGGTGTGAAGGGTTTTAGCTTTCCGGTGCTGTTCAGCCGGCTCCTGCTGGCACTGCCCTGCTCCCCCGTGCTGGGGATGAGCAGGGGTCCCCCCAGCCCTGCCCACACCCCCTGCCCTGCCTCTGGGGGGTGGGATGGGGGTGGTGTGGTGCAGCCCCCTGGATCCCTGCCAGCCCCGGATCTCATCCTGCCCTGCCAGGAGGGTTGAACTCAGCACTTTATATTAGACAAGTCAAAGGGCACCAGCACAGCCGCTGCCCAGCGAGTGCCTGTGGGTGCTGAGGCACCCGAGGAATATGTCCCCCACCCTGGGCACCCTTGGGAGGTCTGGGGGATGCAGAGGCAACATGGGGGGCTGGGGAGGGCTGGGGTACCAGATCCAAGTGCCTTCATGTCATTAAAGCTGTCAAACCATCTTGGAAAGAGTAGTCCCGAGTGTGTGCATGCGTGGGCACCGGCCCGTATCACGTGTGTGTCACTAGTGGCTGTGCACAGTGGGGGGACACAGAGCCCCCGGGATCCCCTGAGTCCGCTGGGAGTGGGGGATGCTGCAGGTTAGCACCGGGGAAGCACCCTTGGATTGCAGGGTTGAGGTGTCACCCCTTGCCTGGTGTCAAGGGGACACCCTCACACTGGAGGACAGACCCCCCAGGCTGCCCGGGCACCTCCATCCAAACTCCTTCCCCCTCCTCCTTGGAAAAGGTCCGTGCTGCCACAGGGATGGGTATCCTGCCCCTTAACAAGGAGGAAGTAAATTTACTGCATAAGCTGTGCCCTGCTCCCAGCTTTGAGCCTTCACAAATGAATTTGCTCCAAATCAGGTGTCAGGCCTTCCCCATATAGATTAGGGGACGCCTGGGGGACCACATGTGACCTCCCCTGCCATCCCAGGCAGTCTGCTGCCAACATGCAGGCACTGGGTTCCGGGAGGGAATGTCTCTTAGCTGCCCCCTCCCCCGTGCCCTCATTAGCCCCGTGCCTCCCCTCCTTAATGAAGTCTCTGTCCTCTCTGGTGGCTGCACTAATTATTGAGTTCATTAGTGGCCCGGCTGGGGGGCCCGGGGAGGGGGTGAGCAGGCTGGGGCCAGCGTGGGGTCCCCTACCCCTGTGCCACACTGACAGACGCAGCCCTGGGACGTGGCCACTGGACAGAGGGCGACAGTGGCCACCCGGGTGTTCCACCCCACCCAAAACTCAGCCCCGCGGGGGTTCTGCGCCCAGGTAAGGGTTCCACGGGGACACTCGTGTGGGGGGCAGGAGGTAGGAGCTGGGTGGCAGGGTTAGGAGGGTTTGGGGGCCAAAGGACCGGAGGGCAGAAGAATGGCCCCCCTGTGGCATCAGGACACCCTGTGGCTGACACGCCCCCTGTTCTGGTTCAGCCCGTCTTCATCATTTCGGGGATCCTTGCAGGGGGGGCTGTCAGGCAGGATTTGGGGCTTGCTGCAGCCCAGCCCAGGGTTCCAGGATGCCCGCAGTGCTTGTGGCCAGGACTGCTGGCTGGCTCAGGCAAGATAAAGCTGCAGCAATCCCACAGGGCTGGGGAAGATGTAAGAGCGGGACAGGAAGCCCGCAGGGGACATGCCTGCTGCGGACACCTGCCCCTCCCACCTTTATGGACGCCGTGGTCATTCCCCAAAACCACCTTTAGGCCTGGGAGCTGTTTCAGTCTCTTCTCCTCTCTGCCAACAGGGCATCATCAGATACCAACCCTTGGGACTGGGGTCTGGGGGCACAGGACAGGGCACAGGGCTTAGTCCTGCCACCACTGTATGTCATGTGCTGTCCCCTCAAGCCCCAGCCCCGTGTCCCGTCTCTGTACTCCCCTTCCAATCCCCAAGAGGACCTTGGGGCTGTGGAGACCCCCCAGGCAGGGAGGCAAAGCCAGGAGTGACCAGTGATCTGACTTCCAGCTGGGGTGTGAAACAGCCTGGGGACAGTCCCATGGTCAGGGTGATGATATGCCAGTAAGGGGGTGGGAAGGGGATGCCCCAGGAAGATGGTGCTGCGTTGCTGTCACTTTATGGAAGCTTTTTGTGGGGAGGAGGCACCGAAAAAACCCCATTTCCGTGGTCTTAGTGCTCCATTTCTGGGAGGGTTTGGGGATTTTAGGGTCTGGGGAGTGAAGAACAATGGCAAAGCCCATCCATCTGGCATCAAGACACCTCTGTTTGTGGTGGATGCCCCCGTGTCCTGGCCCAGCCCATTGCTATCACTTTTTGGAAGGTCTTGGTGGAGTGCAAAAGGAAAAATTCAGCATGGACTCAATACTGAGGGCCAAGAGGGGAAGAAGTCTGGGGAGGGCAGAGGAACCACCCTGGGCACAGCCAGCCTGTAGGCAAGGTGTAACAGCACCTTGGGGGGAAACACCCCATGAGTAACAGGGCCCTTAGGTGCCACAAAGTCTTGGAGGGCTGTGGGGACCTTGACTCTGGGCTGTCCCTGCCCTTATATGGTGAGCAAAGGCTGGGACACGAGGGAACAAAGGTCTCCTGGGTGCTGGCACCTGAGCACTCCACCTAGGTACACTCACCTGTGCACCCAGCTCTGCAGGGAAGGTAAGGGGTTGGGGTATGGTGAGGGGATGGAGGGTGGGCATGGGGTGGAAGCACATCCTGTGGCCGCCATCACTCCCAGCTTCAGGTTAGCGTGGGGATGGGCTTGGGCACCCACCTGAGCCCCACCTTGGGTCTGTGCTGGGGGCTGCTACGCCCCGGCTCTGAGGGATGGGATGTGGGTGTTTGTGGGGCAGCACAGTGAGGCCAGGTGGGGTTTTGCAGGGCTGGGAAGCAGAGGCCTCCCATCTGTGCAATGCTAGCCCTCCCTGCCACCCTCCAGCCAGGGCACACAGGGTGGCTTTGCCTGATACTGGCTGCTCAGCCCCTCTGTCTGCTTGTGGGAAGCACCATCAGCCTGGCAGAGATGGCTGTGGACAACCTCGGCAGCACTGGCACTCAGCACCCCTGTGGAGCCAGGATGTGCCTTCCCTGGGGGGCTTGGATCTGCAGGGGTTTGGAAGCAGGGGGTCTGAAGCAGGCAGTGTGTGTGTATCTGTGTGTGTGTAAGCAGTGGCAGTGTCATGCTGTTCCACTTCATGCCAGGACAAGGCTGAGCAGGGCCAGTTCCTGCTGGTCCTTGGGAGGAACAGGCCACCATGCAGCAATGTCACCCGGCTGCAGCTGCTGTGCTGTGGGTGCCCTGCACAGCCCTGCCCCGTGCTTGAGGACAGGGCAGGGCACTGGGACACTTCTGGGACTCTGAACCTTTCCAACCTGGACTCTGGTACGGACCCATTAGCTGCAGTGCCAACCAAGCTGAGGGGGTGGCAGCCCCACCTGTGTGCCCACAGACCCGATACCACGGTGCTGGGGGTCCCCTGGCCCCATGGAGCTCTGTACAGGGGGGGTTTACAGCTGGGCTTTCTGCAGAGCAAGCAGGGAAGCAGATGGCACAGCAGGTTGGCTGTGTCCCAGCTCTTAATGACACTGCCTGCCATTAATGAGGGTGTTGCCGATGCTGGCAGGTCCCCTTGCCTGTGGTACCTGTCACCATGGTGGAGCTCAGCGACAAAGTCTCCAGGACACTGAACAAGACCACACCAGGCATCCAGATATGGCGAATTGAGGTGGGGACGGGGGCACATCGCTGGGATGCTTGGGGGGGGCTCTCTATGAGGGAAGATCCTCCCTTTGTGTCCTCAGTACCTGGGCTTGGGGCTCTCACTGCAGCATCCAGGGTTAAACCCAGCAAGTCCCGGTGCATGGGGCTGGGGTGGGAGTATCCCCGCCAGGGCTGATGTCTCCCTTCCTTCTGCAGAACATGGAGATGGTGCCAGTGCCCACCAACAGCTACGGCAACTTCTACGAGGGGGATTGCTACGTCCTGCTGTCGGTAGGGCAGTGAGGGGTCACACGGGGAGCTGGGAATGGGCTCTGCCCTGAGGAGGGTACGTGCAGGGAGGGGTGTCTGTGGCCAGCGTGGCCTGGGGAGACAGGGGCTTTTCTAGCGGGGACCGGTGTCCTGCAGACACGCAAATCTGGGAGCAGCTTCAGCTACGACATCCACTACTGGCTGGGCAAGGAGTCAAGCCAGGATGAGCAGGGGGCGGCCGCAATCTACACCATCCAGATGGATGATCACCTGGGCTCAGTGGCCGTGCAGCACCGCGAGGTCCAGGGACATGAGAGCGAGACCTTCCGCGCCTACTTCAAGCAGGGACTCATGTATGTGTCAGTCAGCCCATGGGAACTGCTCACACTGGGGAGGGGTCCTGTGAGACATCCCCAGCGGGGATGGGGACAGCTCTGTCTCAGTGAGGAGGGGGAGGAAGAAGAGGGATCTGGAGCAGGGCTCCAACTATCCATTACCATGTGTGTGGATGGGGGTCCCCGAACACTTCCCTGTGCACAGAGGTGGGAGGGAGACCCTGGTAGTGTGAGGAGGGGGACCCAGGGCTGACACCATGTCTGTCCCCTCCCAGCTATAAGAAGGGTGGGGTGGCCTCAGGCATGAAGCATGTGGAGACAAACACCTACAACATCCAGCGACTGCTGCATGTGAAGGGCAAGAAGAATGTGGTAGCAGGAGAGGTGAGTCATGGATGTGTGGAGTGTGGAGTCTGGATCAGGATTGGGCCAGAGTCCCCCCAGACACAGCTGCCTTCCAGCAGGGCACACAGTGGGTATGGGATGATGCTGGCTTGCCTTAGGAGCAGCTGCTCCCCAGAAAGCCACTCTCAGGGCAGAGAGGAGGAATATAGGCTGGAGGCCTATATTCCTGAGTGAGAGGGACTGCAGAGCTATGGGGATCCAGGCATGCTGCTGCTTGACACCCACCCTTCTCAATCCTGTCCTGCTGCAGGTGGAGATGAGCTGGAAAAGCTTCAACAGAGGAGACGTATTCCTGCTGGACCTGGGCCAGCTCATCATCCAGTGGAATGGCCCTGAGAGCAACCGAAAAGAGAGGCTGGGGGTACGGCCAGGGGGTCCCAAGGTCCCCTCCTGGAGGAAGAGGGGTCACCAGCCACCCTCTCCCTCATCTGAGCTTATCCCTTCTCCCCTGGCTGCAGGCAATGAACCTGGCCAAGGATATCCGGGACCGGGAACGTGGGGGCCGTGCCCAGGTGGGAGTAGTGGACGGTGAGAATGAGGATGCCTCACCAGGACTCATGAAGGTCCTTATGCATGTGCTGGGTGAGAAGAGGGACATCCAGCCAGCCATCCCTGATGACAAAGTGGACCAGATAGTCAAGTCCTCCCTCAAGCTCTACCAGTGAGTTGTTGGGGATGGTATACACATGGGCATTTTCCATGGTGCCAGAGGGAGCCAGCAGCCATCTCTGCTATGTCCCACAACTCCCGGCCTCATGGACAATCACCAAGAAGGGTCAAAGCCACAGCAGGGGTGGGGATGGGTCCTTTGGGTGCTGTTGGAGCAAGAGGAATCACAGTTGCCAGGAGGATTGGTACCTGATAGAGATGCTCGTGCAAGCATCACCTTGGATACTGTGGCAATGCCCCTCAGTGGCCCCTAACACCTGACACCCCTCTGTCCCTGCTTGTGGCCATGCCTGGCAGGGCAAGCTACAAACCAGGTTGCCACCATGGCACAGCAAGATATCCCCTGGGCGGCACCTGTGTCATGATCTGGCTGGGGAAGGGGATGGGGAGGGGACGCCCCCACTAAACCCTACCACCCTGTAATGGGAAAGGGGTTTTCCAACCCAGTTTCTAAGCCTTTTTCCTCTCTTTTTGCCTTGTCAGCGTCTCCAATGCCAGTGGGAATCTGGTCATACAGGAGGTGGCAGTTCGACCCCTAACTCAAGACATGCTCCAGCATGAGGTCTGTCACCCATGGGATGCTTGGGGGTGCCCAATTTCCTAGGCAGCTTTAATCCTTCAAAAGCTGAATTTGGTGGACTTGCCTTAAGTCTTAATTTCTATTGTTGTCCCTTCAAGGACTGCTACATCCTTGATCAAGGAGGTATCAAGATCTTCGTCTGGAAGGGCAAGAATGCCAACAAGGAGGAGAAGCAGGAGGCGATGAGCAGGGCACTGGTGGGTGCTGGGTTAGGGGCTTGTTATGGGATAGCATGACTGCTCCCTGGGGTGCCAGGCACTTCATGCCCACGCTCTGTGTTTGGATCCTACCAGGGCTTCATCAAAGCCAAGAACTATCCAGACAGCACCAGTGTGGAAACAGAGAATGATGGGTCTGAGTCAGCCATCTTCAGGCAGCTCTTCCAAAAATGGACTCTCCCCAACCAGAGCAGTGGGTTGGGCAAGACCCACACTGTGGGCAAAGTGGGTGAGTGTCTCCTGCCAACGTGGAAGGACTTCTTGGATTGGGATGAACAGGCTCTGGGGAGCCCCTGTGGCCCGAGGGATTTGGCTCACCCCTCTGCCCTTCCCAACAGCCAAGGTGGAGCAAGTGAAATTTGATGCTACCACGCTGCATGCCAAGCCCCAGATGGCTGCCCAGCAGAAGATGGTGGATGATGGATCAGGAGAAGCAGAGGTAAGGTGGCTGTGGAAGAGTGTGGGTCCCTCTCAGGCACCCCCTTTGCTATAGCTCTGGGGTCCAGGGTCTGCAGCTCTGAAAGCAGTCTATCCCTGTCCCACCAGGTCTGGCGTGTGGAGAACAACGAGCTGGTGCCTGTAGAGAAGAAGTGGCTGGGCCATTTCTATGGTGGGGATTGCTACTTGGTGCTCTACACCTACTTTGTGGGGCCCAAGGTGAACCGCATCATCTACATCTGGCAGGTGAGACCTCCAGGTCACTGGCCCCTGGGTGGGGGACAGGGGTGTACCTCCCTGGACTGGGAATGCTCTGCTCCTTGGGAACAGCGTGAGAGTTGCCTCTTCCCAGGAGCGCAGGGGCAGCTGTGATGGGTGCTGAGCCCCCTCTCCCCTCCCCAGGGCCGCCAAGCCAGCACAGATGAGCTGGCTGCCTCTGCCTACCAAGCCGTCGCCCTGGACCAGAAGTACAACAACGAGCCGGTGCAGATCCGCGTCACCATGGGCAAGGAGCCGGCCCATCTGATGGCCATCTTCAAGGGCAAGATGGTGGTGTATGCGGTGAGCTCAGGGGCGTTGGGGCACGGGCAGGCGAGGGAGCTTGTGGCACCGGTGGTGACCTCCTGTCCCTGTCCCCCAGGGTGGCACCTCTCGGGAGAGCAGCACAGAGCCCGCACCCTCCACCCGCCTCTTCCAAGTGCACGGCACCAACGAGTACAACACCAAGGCCTTCGAGGTGCCTGTCCGCGCCTCCTCCCTCAACTCCAATGACGTCTTTGTGCTCAAAACCCCCAGCTGCTGTTATCTCTGGTATGGGAAGGTGGGTACCGCCGGGCACTGGCATGGGTGCTGCCACCTCCAAGACAATTGTCCCCACCTCCTCTCTGGCCTGGGCCGGTGATGGAGCAGCTGTGCTTGCTTGGCAGGGCTGCAGCGGGGATGAACGTGAGATGGCCAAGAGTGTGGCCGACATAATCTCCAAGATGGAGAAGCCAGTGATTGCAGAAGGACAGGAGCCACCTGAGTTCTGGCTGGCCCTGGGGGGCAAGTCCCAATATGCCAGCAACAAGAGGTACCAGTCTTGTCCCTACCCATGCCCAGGGGTAAGATGGGCCACCAATCCCCAAGCAGGGTGTGCCTCATTCCCATCACATTGACCCCTCTCAGGCTGCAGGAGGAGAACATCTCTGTGTCCCCCCGACTCTTTGAGTGCTCCAACAAGACAGGCACCTTCTTGGCCACGGAGATCATAGACTTCACCCAAGATGACCTGGAGGAGACTGATGTTTACCTGCTAGACACTTGGGACCAGGTGAGCTGGGGGATCGTGGAGTGGGGGACAGACTTTTGATCCCACAAGTTGATGTTCCTAGGGTTGGAGGACCTGCATCAGCCACAGTTGGTGGGATGGGAGGCTGGAAACCTGCCTGTATGTGGCCCCATGATGCTTTTTTCCAGCCTTCTTGCTCCGGGGAATGCTGAGGATGGACTCGCAGTGTCCTTCCCCATGGACAGAGCCCATATGCCTCCAACCATGGCCCCAGAGGGCTCCATCTCACCCCTGTCATGGACACAGTAACTTTATTGCAGGTTTTCCTTTGGATTGGGAATGGCGCCAATGAGTCAGAGAAGGAGGCGGCAGCAGTGATGGCACAGGAGTACCTGCGGAGCCACCCCAGTGGGCGTGACCTTGACACCCCCATCATTGTGGTGAAGCAGGGTTATGAACCCCCCACCTTCACCGGCTGGTTCCTGGCCTGGGACCCTCTCAGCTGGGACGTGAGTCATAGAGGGGGAGACCAGGGAGTCCCTTTGCAGAGGGGACCAGACACGGGTCTGGCCCCAGGAGCACCTCCAGGGTGTGGGCAGCGGCTTTGCCTGACCCCTGCACGTGCTGAGGGGCTGAGCACTTTTGTCTCCTTCCCAGGACAAGAAATCCTACGAGACGCTGAGAGCTGAGCTGGGCGATGAGAGCAGCCTTGGGCAGCTCACCTCAGTAAGTGGCACAAGCAGGGCAGCTGGGCTGGGTGGGGGCACAGAAAGCCCTGCCACCCCCTTGGCAGGTGACAGGAGCTGCAAAGACAGATTCTCCAGTGAGCAGACACCTGGAGCCAGCCTGGTGCCTCCATTCCTGGGCCAGGCCCTGACGTGACTCTGCATCCCCCATTCAGATGCTCACATCCAGGCAAGAGGTCTTCACTGCCTCCACCACCCTCGTCCCCACCAAACTGGAGACCTTCCCCTTGGATGTGCTGGTGAACACCTCAGCCGAGGACCTGCCCCGAGGTGTGGATCCCAGCAGGAAAGAGGTAAGATGAGGCTAGGGGGCTGCTGGGTGGGGAGACAGGGAAAGCCCCCCCAGTTCTTCAGCTCAGCCTCCTTTCTCTGGCCCCAGGACCACCTCTCCGACGAGGACTTCAAGGCTGTTTTTGGCATGAACCGCTCTGCCTTCAGCCACCTGCCCTTGTGGAAACAACAGAAGCTGAAGAAGGACAAAGGACTCTTCTAGGGCAGGAGCCTGGGCACAGAGACAATCCCAGCTCTTTAGTAAATAAAATCAGTTTGGAAGATAGGGCTGTGGTCTCTCTCCTCCCAACCCCAAGGCCCAGCCCCAGGTGTGGGTGTTATTTGGTTAAGAGCTGGCACACAGGAAGACATGGGTCTTGACTGGGCACCAGCAGCACAGGGGAGGATCCTCAGCTCCTTTTCCTAGAGTCCTTCCTTTGTCCTCGCTGTGCTCAGAGGTGATGCACAGGCTGGGCATGCTCGGGGAGCTGAGACTCTCCCAGCCCAGCACCTGCAGCTCCAGGCTAAAGGTTCAGTATACAGCCAGAGCCACTCCTTCCCTTATCACTTAGACTGCAGTAAATACATGTGGTACCAAAGGTAAATGAGGGGACAGACACCAGGGATCACGGGTCCTTGGATCCAGGAGGGGAGGAGGGTGAATCCCTTCTACTTGGGCTCTACAGGGATGCTGAGAGCCACTGAGGTGTGCCCTGTGGGGGCTCATCTCTCAGAAGGGCCAAGATGGACATGTGTTGTGGGGCGCTGAACACACACAGCACGTTCCCGAGCAAAGTCCCAATGGAAAAGGTGAGGCGGAGGTGCAGTGCCCATCAAGAGCCAGCAGAAATAAAATTCCAAATCAATGGTGGGTTAATAAAGAGGTTTTAATTTCACAAAAATCTATCTACACATCATTTAAAAACGGGCAGGGGAACCCAAGAGCAAAAACTGTAAAGAATAAAGAGGAACAGGTCTGCTAAAACACAGAGAAAAGCACTGCTCCACATCAACAGTGTAAAGAACCAGAAAGTCAGGGTGCAGGCAGAAGCCAGTGGCAGGCAAGGCTGGAGTCTGGCAGCAAACCCCATGGACAGCAGCTGCCAGGGGTCCCACACCCCTTTTTCTCTCTTTGGTGGGCAGTTACAGGGATAATTAGCTCCATTAAAAACAAAGCAGATGAGTTATTCCCAGCCCCCCTCCCCGGAGCACGACGTTCCCACGTGCCTCGTGCCAGGGTGAACCGCAGCAGGAAGCGCTGAGCTGGCAATCAGTCCTTCCTCGATGCAGGACTGCAGGACGGGAAGGAAGATGCACGAGTGATCTTATCTGTGCCGCACTGAGCGGGGAGGGGGAAGGCGAGGCCGCGGCCACAGTGTTGCAGAGCTCTGCTCTCTCCTCCCATCAGTCCCACTCCGCTGCTCCGGTTGGGAAAACAGTCCTTGCTTTGCTCTCCGTGCAGCCCTGCTGGCCAGGGCTCCCCAGGGACCCGCACACAAGCTCCAGTTCATTGACAAGAGAGCTCTGCCCCCTCTCAGATTAGGGTGTAAATCAAGAGCAAATTATCACAGTCAGACAATGAAGGGATGAAAGGAACAGAGGGATGGGAGTTCCTCGAGCTTCTGCGTTGAATCACACTTGTACTAAATTAGGTTGATTCAGAAGTGGGTAAATGTTTAACTGAGGAAGAGCTAGTATATGTTCAGGGCCCACAACTAAGCTTCACCTACCTATACCCAAGGACAGGTATCCCACATGGAAGGGCCAACCTTACTGAACCTGCTGCTGCAACAGCCTGAGCAGTGGGAATGACACAACTGGGGAGCAACACATCTCTTGAGGATTATGCACCTGTCATCCTCCCCCCTGCTCTTGGGCAGGGGAAAAGCTGGCTTCTGCAAGGAAGGGGCTCTGTGGACACTCCTGCCCGGGTGAAGGTGCAACTGAGCTGCTATATGCCAAACAAAAAAGCTTAAATTATAGTGTATGTCTGCAAATTCTTAATGACTAGAATAACAAGCAAGAACTTTCCATGAAACAGGGAACACTGGTTTCAAGCATCAGCTTTTGCACCTTGATCCAAACAAAACTGGTTTTAAACAAAAGTTACTGCACTGAAAAATCAGGCAATGTTCGCTTTTATTATAAATTAATTGGAGTGCAGCGCTTTGTAAAAACAACCTTGCCACCCAACAAAGCAGAGCTGACTTCTGATACTACAGGAATACCAGTTATTTACAGCACAAGCACAGGATGTGCTTGGGGAAAACAGGTTTGCCCTGTGGACGGAGCAGTCCATCACATTCGCAGGGCGATCAGTTCAAAGGACAACTCCCACATCACCACCTCTTCCCACTGCCCAGAATTCGACCAAAATTAGTACTGACAATAAAAAAGTATAATGCTTTGTAATAAATTAACACACACCCTCTTTGGGCTGCATCTCACCAGATAAAGACTCTGGCATATCTACAACCAAGCCTTTGCTCCTGGCTCAGAGGCCAGGAAGATGCCACCTCGACCAGGGCCCCTGTGCTCGTTCCACCTGGGGACTGGGAGGGAGGTCAGACCACACCAGGGTCCCCCAAGTGCTCGGGGTGGGGAGGGCACCCTGTGCACAAGTGGCCCCTGAGGGCAGCGACACGCCCTGCCAGGATAAACTCTAGTGTGGAAGTGCCCGTGAAAGGTGCCTGCTGTCTCCAAAATCGATGGTTTTGTCTGCTTTGCTGCAGCCGATTTATTCCTGAGAAACTCCTAATGATAGTTTAAAAAACTCAGAAACTATCCCAACGGCAAAAAAGGTGATTTTCTTTTTTTTTTTCCTTAAAGAAGTCTTTCACTTCTAAAACTTAGGCTGCAAAAATGAGAACTAGAGGCCAAAACAAGAGCAACTACTCTGCTTACAGCAACAACTTCTCTGAAATGAGTAAATATCAGTGAAAGGAAACATCTGCCCCTGTCTAATTAGTGCAAAGGTGCTGAAAAAAAATGAACTTAATAGCCTTCTCTCCCCACTGCTGAAACAAGCTATAAAAGGAGCATCATGCTTCTAAACCCAGCAGAAAGTATCACTTGTTCCTAACCATGTTCTGTTAATGCTGAACAAGGGCCTTCCGAAAGCTTTCCAGCTGGTTTAGTTTCACAGTTTGAGCACTCTTGCACTCCTCCAAGAGGAGAATGGAGACATGGCTGCAGTACAAAGCCTCTTACCCTGGGGTAACACAAGACCATGGCAAGACCACAGTTCAATCACAGAGCAATTCAAGTGCCAGGTGCTGCACAGGAAGGGTAATGCCAGAATGTTCTTTCCCTCCCAGAATATGCAGAGAGGCTGTTGCTCACCTCCTGCCACTGCTCTGTTTGCTCCAGGCACTCAGCTGTCCCAGAGTCACATCGGAGCAGCCCTAAGCAACACAACTGCAGTGTGAAACACAGCACATCCAACTCGCCTCTCCAAACAGCACTGATGCAACAACCTCAGGGAGAAAATGCAATCAAATAACAGAACTTGTAAAACAAAAGAAATCACATATATAATCTCATGTCTAAATGAGGATGACAGTGAATGGTGTAAAAAAAAAAAAAACAACAGAGCTGCCACCAGGTATCAATACATTCCACAGCACTGACAGTTTGTTTCCTGGAACCGCACGTAAATAGCAGAGTGCTTACAAGCCCATGAATGTCACAACGCATCAGCTTGAGTGATTCCAAAACACCTGTTAGCCAGATGACTGGCAAGAGCTTGCTCAGTGATCTGGCTTTCCAGTGAATATTACTAACACAACACACGCCAGGTTACAGTCTATTGCTTAAATTGCTCTTGGAGAAAAGAAAAAAAGCGCCAAGTGATATGTAAATCTTCGCCACTCACGTCTCACAGGTGAATGGGCTTTTAAAGTCGAGTTTCTTTTTGCACTATTTTTTAAACCAGTTTTATGAGCAGCTGTAGTCTTCTGGCTTGTTACAACTCTTTAAGGCTCCATGCTGACAAAATCATTTGAGAAACATTAAAAATTTCACCACAGGAGTCTCTCTCTGGATGTCAAGGTTTAAACACGAAGTTCAGGCCCAGGACTTGCACAGATGGTTCAACAAACTGAGCATCCCATATTTCTACCTTTTGTCCCATGTTTTGGCCCTGAGCTGTTTGTTACTCCTGTGTGTCTGGCACAAGTTCAGAATCTTCCCTGCTCCTCAGGAGGAACAAGGTCTTTTATTCTTCACAGAGGCTGACGAACTGATCTTCCTACTTCCATGCTGAGTGGCTGTGCATTTTTTTCTGTTTCTAGTAACTCATCAAAGATATCTCTAGAACAGAAGAAAAGACCAACAGTGAAACTTCTGTACAACAACAAACCACTACATAAGATAGCCCTGAGGGATCAGCAACTGGATTTACTCCACGAACTCAAGCATTACAAATCCTGGCAAAGAAAGATGTCTTATGTGACATCTTCAAGCATCAGTAAGGACATAAGAGGGGGACACAAAGTTCCTTCAGTTCTGTGTGTCTGAAAATATATAATTTCTACCTACAAACTTCATTTTGGCTGTGTCCTGAGATGACCATGGCTGCAACAACACAACTGTTAGGAGCAGGGCTAAGAGCATTTGTAAATATCACAGCACTTAAGGAAAAAACCCAAGCTCCATTATGATTCCTGGTGTAACACCTGGACTGAGACACTGAATCCCGTGCTCAAAATAGAATTTAATGCATTTGTTAAAACACTATGTATTACTGACATGCAATCCCACACTTCTGAACTTAGTGCACTTAAATTTTGTCATTCTGGAGACATTTTTCATCCCAGCAGAGGACCAGAGGAAGAAGAGAAGCCCGCTTCCTAGCAAACAACAGGTAATTTCTAGGACCAAAATTCCCCAAGACACCTACTTGTGCATGTAGAAGAATATGTATCCACTTCGGTCTCTGTCACACTGAACGGTGGTCTCTAGAGTTCTAGAGACTTCCAGGTCATTGTAGGTGAACCAGGACTGCTTCTTGATATCATAGACATCACTGATATAATGACCTTAACAACAGAATCACAGAATGGTTTGGGTTGGAAGGAACCTCAAAGATCATGCTGTTTCGAACTGCCTGCCATGGGCAGGGATACCTTCTACTCCACCAGGCTGCCCAGAGCTTTATCCAACCTGGCTTTGAAACACTTCTGGGAATGGGGCAGCCACAACTTCTCTGCACCTTTGCATGCTGCACTTCAACCAGTGAGCTGGCTAGCTAGGTATCCTGGTCCAGCCATCTGTGTCAGATTTAACTGCTGAAAGACCCTTAAGATCCTGGTCCCTCAGTCAGCTGGTAACAAGCACAAGTAATTCTATGGAGCCCATAAGCTGTACATTTCCTACGTGCCATAGTCAGGCACTGTGATAACCCCAACCTGCTCCCCCCCCAGCAAGTCATGACAGAAGATTTGCTTTGCTGCTTGAATTCTTCCCTATAAATAATTCTGCTATGGTAATTCTTTATTACAGATTTTTCAAGCTAGGTAAGAGATGAAGAATAAAATGTGGCATCTTTTACCTGAAGATGAAGTGCTTCCAATATGGCTGACGATGCTGATGAGACGATAGGAGTGAGGAAGCTCTCCTGTCTGGGGAAAAAAAAGAAAGTACAATTAAAGCTTTCAAGCATTCTTTTTTTCCCCCATATAGCTTATGGACAAGACAAATTATACCTGAGATATCAACTTTGGCTACTGTGTGGAAAGCAGCAGTAAAGAATCCCCAGTTAAGTAAGGGAGTCATCTGTAAACTTGCACAAAGCTGCAACCCAGTGAAGGACTACAGAAACACACAGCCTGGTTCACACCAAACAAGGAGTCCTTGCAGAAGTGGGAAATGTGTATTTAATCTATCAACAAGCCAATGAACATGCAAAGGAGCCTCTCTGACCTCAGAACAGATGCTGACATGAGCTCTACACTGCAAAGTTTTCTAAACAACCATTTCCTGAGCAACTTCCACTGATGTCAGAATTAATCCAGCAAATAAACAGAAAAGCCAAAGAGGAACAACATGCTTACTTCTGAAATATCAAAGACATACCATTGATAATGGTACACAGATTCAACAGCTAATACCAGATATGTACCCCAAATTCTCTTGTCCTGCATCTGCAATGTCAGTGGACAACTGACCTCTTTACATACAGGAAACATGCTCTTTCTACCAATGGCTTTTGACAATTTATTTTTTTTTTGACCAGGAAATGTTACTTATAGAATTCACTGACAATACTGTTAAAGAGCGTTTCTTAGAGAAGCTCAGAAGGTCTCTGCAGCTGATTGCTGATTTTTTTTTTTTGCTAACTAACACATTAAGACTTACGGGTGGAAATTTTCTATGTTTTCACTTTAGAATATGGAAGACCTTTCTAGCCTCTACACCTGCTCTATAAAACTACCTTCAATACTACAAAGAATAGCTATATTTCTCAGCTGGCTTTTGAAATCTTGGATCTCACCTCAGCATTTCTTTTCAGCTCTTCTGCTTCAGCTTCTGAATATTCCATGTCCAGAACATCCTCATTCCCAGAGTCTTCATCAGAGCCAACGCTGTCCAGGAGAGAGCTGTTAAACTCTAGATAGCAAGGAAACAATGATAACTGCATGAGAAGCTGTGGACCACACAGGAATTCACATCAGGTTGAGGTATATCTACCCACATAAACAGGCGTAAAAAAATTTCAAGCTTCGTTTTTAGGGAAAACAGGGGATACTGGAATTTCCAGATAAAAGCTCTTGCCCTTTTGCAACTTGTCAGTGCAACAGTTAAGTATTTTGGAATTAATTTTAGCACCATCTCCCTCATACTTTTCCAAAAGGGCACTATGGCAATGACAGCTGGGTGATAAAAGAGCAGTTAACACCCAGCTGGCTCTGGAGCACCAGTGGGCTGTGGACAGAATAGACAGCAAAAGCAGGACAGCCAGTCTGGTCAGTGAACTGAGAGTTCCTGCAACGAGAAGCTATGAATTACAGTTTTAACTATAAGTTGCATTAACAAAGTGCATTTCTGAATTAAAACTGGCATCAAAATGCTACTGCTGGCAGCAGGCATCTTTTCATTGTTTTCAATGGTAAGAAGGCTGCTCACCACAGGAACTTCCAGTTTGCTTGGCTGAGCAAAATGCACGCAGCTTTCTGTAAAGAGCCGGAAGGCACCACTGCTCCCTGTACATGCTGTTCCAAACTTCCCGGGGTTCTGCAGCTACCCAACTAATTTAAGATTTTGTACAGTTCTTCTTAGGAGAAGTAGCTATGCTTTCACCAGTTAAATTAAAGCCGTGGAGTCCCGGGTGGATGAGAAGTTGAGATTAACGGGACACTGCTCAGGAATTTTCTCTCGTCTGTTTTCAAGAGACTATCACGCCAGCTGTGATGGAGTTGTTTTGCCAAAGAGATTCTCACACTGTTTGTCCTGTTAAATCATCAGTCACTGGATTAGTATAATCTTCTTGGGAAGTTTACAGATGACTCCCTTACTTAACTGGGGATTCTTTACTGCTGCTTTCCACACTTATTTGGGCTGCAGGGTAGACTACAGTCTAGAAACATAGCCACTTTGGTAGGTCTGTGCATGAAGCACCTGCCACAGGAATTGCTAAGGGCCACTTCACCAACGGTGCCAGGATGACTACTGGTTCATTGCTTATGGCATCACTGGGATCCCTCCTAAGACAACTGTGACCAGCTCTGCATTCAAGATTATGTTCCTCTCCTTGAACAACTGCTTCCTCATGCCTTACAAACGAGACAGTAGCAAGGAAATGCTCATGTTTAAGCCAAGCAACTGCAAAGCAAGGAAAACCTGAAAAGGCCTGGTCACTTAGTCTCCCAGAGCTCAGGGTGAGGGATGCCTAAGCAGCATCTAACTTACTTCTCTTCAGGAGCTGACACAGGTTCATCCAGTAACAACTGAGGGCCTTTAAAAGGCCCTGAGCAACTGCAAGCATCGTAACACATTTTATTATCCCTCCTTCTCCCCCTTTGGAGCAGGAATTTTCTCTCAGTTATGCTTTGCTCTGCCAGATTGTATGAAATCACTTGCATGCCAGCTTTACACAAATCTTAAACAGTGCCTGAGGAGGCCTACAGCACTGTCTGGATTTGGAGAAGACAGATAGTATGTTTTGGGTGTCTTTCTTCACTCCCAACAGCTACACCTTGCAATAACGTCTGTCCCCCTCCCATCTCATATATGATAGAAACGGCACTGATTCATTTTTCCAGAGAAGGCTGGGGCATTCATTAATCAGCCCTAAAATACCAATGCAAGTAACAAATAATCTTTATATTCTGACTAGGGCCATTAGCATGCTGGCTATGCTGGGAATGCAAAGTTTCAAGATCCACTGTGCTTTCTCTAAATTAATATTATGCATTAATGTATATTATATGTGGTGCTTATAATGTACATATCTCTCTATATATCTCCATATCTAACTAAAAACTCAAGAGACTGAAGTAAGTTTTTCAGCTTGAGCTTTTCCTGGCATTTGCTTTCACAACCAAGAATAAGAAAAACTGACCTTGAGCGCCAAACACAACCAAGTGCACACCAAAAGAACATGAATCCCAGCTGTCTTACTGTCAGTCAGGAGCTGCACACATACACATACCAATTTTCTCTCAAAAGCAACACACTCGAAGAACTTAAATAAGTTTCACCTTGTAGACTTAATTCCGTGGCCCGTTTGAGGTCATCATCCTCTTTCTGTTCTCGTGCCTCCTAATGGGGAGAGAACAAAACTTAGCTCATTGAGACATTTCACTGTTTAAAATTCTTGTGGTGCTCTTTTTCCATTGAAACTGTGCTGCTCTGGTTTCTACAACAAACTTGACATTGTAAATTAAAGGTTCTGTGTGAAGGAATGTTTGCAGCCACCAAGAGTCCAATGTTCCCGTGCAACAGAACCTGGGACAAATCTTCATTAAGGCTTGTCAAAGCTCCTGAAGTTTGGTATGCAGCAGAGCAAGTCTCCAGTAACACCAAATGCTTTCCCTAGATCATTAATTTGAAAAGCATCTGAATGAATTTGCAACCCTGTGCTCAGGAAAGCTGTCACTTACACACAAATCTCCTCACACTTCGGCAAAATTTAGTCTACTTCTGACCAAAGCCAGCTGAGGACATGGTCATTAAATCCTGACAGATTTTGTTAATTTTAAGCCATTTGAAAGTGGAGCCAGTGGTTCTATATAACAGGTGTAATCCACAAAGGCAGGATGCAAAAAGACACCTCTAAACCACCAGGTATTAAAAATATTACCATGACCAAGTAGCAAAGAATCCTCAAGTCAACAAACACTTCTAATGTTTGAATAATATCATGCCCCTAATTCCTCCCAGCACTCTTGAAAGCCCAGAGCTACAGCAAGCCAGTCAATAATATTTAATGAGCTGGCTTCTTAATTTAGGGTTTGAGTGCTTTCAGCACACCTGAATGCAGCACCACAACTATGTATTTCAAATCAAGATAACCATAGCTACCGCATTTTCATGTCCAAATCATTAGAATAGCAGATTTTTGCTTCAGAACTGTAGCAGAAACGAACTCAAAGGGCAGTTTTACATTATTAGCATGAGGCCTTTTATCTCACTATTTCCAAAGGATTTAGGAATCTTTGTTAAACTACTGGGCACTGATGAATCAAGGCTACATCTGGCATGGAACATACCAACAAGCACCTCATAATGAGTAATGGGAGAGAAGAAAATCCAAGAGCCATGGAAACATCAGATCTCATAAGGAAAACCATGACAGCTTTGGTGTTAATACAGAGCAGACAAGGGCACCTATTTAAAGGAAGACCTGGCTAAGTGCTTGCTTTATTCTCTGTTGCTTGGTTAAACTTGTAGAAATCAGTTACAGGTCTTGCAATTCAAGTGGAATACAGATAGTTAGCACACAACTCAAGAACCCCATTCTTTCCAAGCCTAATTTAAAGGATTTGTTTTCAACTAAATTATTTGGGATCCTCTTTCCACTTTACTAACAGGGAAGGATCACATAAATGCTCTGTTCCTACATTCTTCATTAAACATCCCCTACTCATTAGCACCAGAAACACATCTAGGATAGACATCTTTAACCTGACCTGACATGATCATTCTTAGTCTTGGCTTTGAAACCTGCCTCCTTCACTGAGTCTTGACAGGACACACTGCAAGAAACAACTGCCAGAGAAGCTAAAGGTGGGCTTGGATCTTGAGGTCAGAAAGGAAGGTTTTTAGCTGAGGTTATCATTGTTTTTAATATAAAAACCAGTGCACAAAAGTGCATAGAGAGCTCTGAGAAATCTGTGGGCTGTGATGTGATGCAGTTTTCAAAGTGCATACAAAATGTGCCCAGATGTATCCATTGTCATCACGCTACTGACACTGGAGCTAGAAGAAACCCAAACCTTTTTCCATCTGGTTATCTCAAAAAAAGTACAATAATTCCTTTGCAGTTACTGCCTGAATGCAAGCTTTTCCTTTAGCTTTCAGGTTTCCAGTGCTGGGGAAGACAACTTAAAGAAGCAAACTATTTCTTACTTGCTCTTGAAGGCTTTGAGCCAGTGCCTGCTGAAGTTCTTGTTCTTCCCTCTCTCTCTCCATATCGTACTGCTGCAGCCAGTCAACTTCCCCTTGGGAGCCTTCTGGAGTTTTGTTTTCCTTATTCTCATCAAAATCTTTAGTTATCTCAGTGAAACTGGCAGGACCTGAGGAATCACAAAGTACACTTTATACTTCTCTGGGTCTTCTGTTTGTTACCAGCTAAGCCCTCTTTAAATCACCACAATCCTTGCAGCATAGTGACATCTACTGACAGGGAGCTCACCCGCCGTAAAAGACCCACACGAGTCAAATGCGAAGAGCTCCAAAGGGCAGTTTTATAGTCATTTTAACTGGAGCACAATGAACCATTTGATTAATCCCTGAACCTGTTCTCTTCTCAGCTTTTTATGTTCACTCAGAAACAGCAGTTTTAACTACTGAAGCCACACACTACTAGGTTTCTGCAGCCATGAAGCTGACACCTGAATTTCTCAGTAAGAAACCATGGATTATAAAAATTTGCATTGCACATTATACCTTGGAGTGTTACAGAGGAAGCCACAATAAAAGCCAAACCATATGCAAGATGAAAAAAAGCACAAGTCTCAAGCACTGTTTAAATATGCTACCTTTTGCTTCAGCTAAGAGCCTCAATCTTGTGTACAGCTTTCAAGGTGCATGAAGATTATAACTTTTTAGTTCACCTTTGAAGTAAACACTATGGCAGAAGTGCTTTACAAAACATCTGAAATGAACACTCATTCAACTGCTGCATACATTCCTGCAGTTGCAGGACACTTAGATTCTTGCTTGCAACTAAGAAAGTGTGAGGACCTGCTCCAACAGCTATGAGGCAGCACTATGTGAAACTTCATGGTTTTGTCCTGTGCAGACTTCAACTTCTGCTGATTAGTTATTAACAAGGATAATACAAGGCAGTCTCAGTATCTGTTAATCCTTAAACACAAGACCAACAGCACCAGAACCATAATCCATCAGTCTAATCCTTTTAAGATGAAAAAATCCCAGAATTTATTACATGACCTTTGAAAACTTCCAATACAAGGAGAAATACAGAACTTATATTAAACACATACTTTTTGCTTAAGAGTCACAAAAGAGCCTTGAAATAATTACATTGTACTTTCCAAAGAAAACTTGGACAGAAATATGTTTATGTGGCCACATTCTATCACAACTCTCTTTCACAACACCATAAGCAACATTACTGTATAAAAAGGAGGGCACAAAGCAGGCTGATCACATACGAGTATTATTCTTGCACAGCGCCTTCAAGGCCACTAAGAGCTGCCTATTGAAACAAATGTCATTTTTGGTAACAGTGGGGTAGTCTGTTGTTAATTAACCTCCTGGCTCTTAGAGGACACAAGCATATTGTTGGTCTCTTTTTCCATGCAAGTGCAATTAAAAACCTGAGTGCAAGCATGTAGCACACAATAAATGATAAACTACTTATGTTTCCTTCAGCTGGCTAAAGGAACGCTCATCTTCCCCACACTGAGATCACACAGGCTCCTCCTTGTACTTAACCATGTCTTCTCTATCAGAGACCATAATTCACTTGAGTCTCTTAAGCCTACAAGCCTACTCACACATTAAAAGCTTTAGAAAAAAATACAGAGCTATAGTTAAATTCATTACTAACTAGTGACAAAACAGCTGCATTTATGAAAGCACTCTAGCCTTATGCCATGTGAACATTGCTACTGTGTAGCCCAGGCTACAACAACGAAAATACTTTCTGCTTATGGAAGAATCAGTTCTAGACATGGTCAAATATTAGGAAATTGAATTGTCTGGCACAGGAACCTGTGGAAGCATGTGTTAATCAGGAGAGGAAAAAAAATGGAAATTAACTTTGAATCATGGAGGTGACAGACTTGCAAGAAAACACATTTTCACAGTTTGATGAATTAAATGCTTTATACACAAGGAAATTATAAAGTTTAAGTTCCTACAACTCTAAGCAAGTCAGGCAGTTTCAGCATTGGACTTGCGTTCAGTTCATACCACCAGCCAATACCAACCTGATGTTATCAGTAACCAGCTTTAGCCCACTAGAGTCGGGTAAAATGCTTACTTTGCCTTACCTGAGTCTAATACTGTTTTGGGTTTCTCCATCTCCATAGATTCCAGGTTTTCTGGCAATTCCTGAATTTCATCATCTCCAAAACCAGTGTCTGGGCTGCTTGTGGGCTTATCTTCATCATGGCTCAGAGACAGAGAAGCTTCCCTTTTGCTGATTTCTAAGACAGCTGCTAGCAGCTCATCTTCGCTCATCCCATCAAAACCAGCATTACCCAGCTCAGGTTTATCACCTTCCATTTTACTTCTTTTTGAACCCTAGAGATGAATGGAGTTATGATTAAGTATTCAAATAAACAGGTACATAACATCGGTTTTACATTTCCATGGAGATTTATTTTTATTAACCCCAGGGAGTGAGAGCTTGGCATTGTCAACATTCAACATAGTTACATGAGACTCAATGGAGAGACAGCCTTTGCAGCTACACTTACTCCACGGAAAAATATTTAAATATACACTACAACCAGTTTTTACAGGCCTTGTGGATTAACATACACAAAGTAACTCTTCCCTTCTCCTTCGTTTCCTTCAAAATACGTTTCCCCTTTAGGTTCTGATGAATTCTCAGGCCTCTGCCAAGTCAAAGCTGAGATACGAGCAGGGAAATTCCAAGTTTGTTAACAAAGGATGAGGCGGCAACATGAGAGTAACTGAACTCAAATACAGGGATGGAAGAATAGAAACCTAAATTGAGCTGGTATGAAGAGCAATTAAAATTAGGTTTTGTGCTGCAGATTTGCCATATGAAATCTTGATGTGAGTAGAGGGAGGTGGGCAGAACTTGCAAACCAAGTAAGAAAACAGTTAAACAGGGAAAGGGGGAATTATTCTTTCCCAAGGAGAACAGAATGATTTTCAGTTGGAAGAAAGAAAAAACACCTTAGTCTTAATCTCAATTCTCCTTTTTATAGTTCATTTTCCTAAAGCTGATGCTCATCAACTCCTACACAACTGTGATTTGCAAATAATATAGTAATTTCAATCATTTTGATATTAACTGTTAATCAACAGCTTAACCTCCATGTATGCATGTTTACACAATTACACTATTTACCATATGCTTAGAATTTCTTTTCCTATATTACGTTACAAATAAGGGGTAAGATAGTTTCTATTAAAATGTACTTATCCAGGTCTTATTCCAAATTGCATTAAGATGGATCCCACAACTTTGTTAAAATGAACAAAATTACATTTACACTGCTGCTATTTACTCAAATACAGCAAGCATTTTGTATTAAAACTGCCTTATCAAACAAGATTAGCAAATGAATTAGCCAACTAAACTGCTTGTTCTAGACATGTTGCCCTCCAAGAATTAGAAGTGACAAATTTAAACCTCTCTCCTCACAGCTATTTATGCACTGAATAAATAAAGAGTACCTGCTTTTTAAGCTTTCTGATTTCTCTCTCTGCACCTGTAGGCTACCAACATCAAAACTGGTTTAGCTCTTCAGCAAACCCTAGTTCCAGGCTCTCTGCCAACAGCTACTACTAATTCAGTGCCTGGACTTCAAAGACTTGGCATCATCTGTGCATTATTTGAATACAACTTTTCTACTAGACATTATTTGCATAGATTTTAAATGGCTTAGGCTCTAAGACAGGCTGCTTTAAGTAAGCATTTCAAAGAAGTCCTTCAAATACTACTTCATCTGCAGAAGCAGAGCTCACAGGAATTGCAGTCCTGCCCTATTTGGCTGGATAAGTGCCATTTGCCCCTACCACCCATATACAGATGCTATTCCAGCTGCTCTCCCACAGGGCAGGGACATTTTGCAAGGAGTGCCTGGCAAGGGATGTACTGGCCAGACAAAGTGACCACTAAGCCCTTAATGTTTTGAGAATCATACCAAGAGAAATGGTGCAGCAACAGTACTGTCCCTTCCAAAAACCAGGACCAGGTCTCCCAAGACAACACTGAGAAGGTCAGAGAACCTGGTTAGTGGTAACAGACAATTGGTCAGGTCTGTGGTTGAGAAGTGGCCAATATGCATGGCCACAGAATAAAATAATTTATGTGGAATCATTACCACCAGTGTCTCTTTCCCACAACAGGCTGTAAAGCCTGTAATTAATTTGTTATTCAAGTAAGTATGCTTTATTCCCACAATTTCTACATTTACAGGGCTTGTGCAGCAGAAACTACCTACTCTTCCTACAAACAAAACTCCAGGAAGAATCAGTTAGGACAGTTTCAAATAGCTTTTCTGTATATAAAATGGACTTCAAAGACAACCTTGTTTCCTTCCCCCAGCTGCAGCCAGGCATAGGTGTGCCATGCAGGACAGCAGTCTCAAGACCTTCAGCAAAGGGTTTTCTGTGTTTTCCCACAGTAATCCATTCCATCCCTACATATCCTGACCATCAGGAAGTGTTCCCTAATATTTAATCTAAATATTACCGTCTGCAATTTAGTCTATTACTTTTTGTTCTATCCACCACAGGCACAGGAAACAGCTCAAGTGTTTCTATTAACTTCTTCCCCTTGCTTGAAGACACAAGCCTTGCTTATGTTTTCCTTTAAACTAAAGACCAAACTGAAGACCACTTGCCTGCTCTTTCTCTCAAAATCTTCCTTTCTAGACCTCTGACCATTCATGTTCCTCTCCTCTGGCCCCTCTCCAGTTAATCTATAACTCTTTTCAGTCCACAGCCCAAAGATGGATACAGAACTCCAGCTAAAGCTCAATTCTGAAGAAAAAAGGAGGGTTACTTCACACAATGTGTATGTAGGCTATGGCTCTGTCTAGATACTTCTACTTTCAACCTGCCTGACCTTGTGATTGGCTGTCACCTTTCATGCCCGTTCTGAAGGCCCACTGCTTTCCCAGCTGTTCCCATCCCACATATACAGTCAATTAATCCTGATAAGATTAGCACCTTTAGCCTGTTCCTACTGAACAACCTGTCCTGTTTTTATGCAGTTTCTCAGGTTTGTCAACATCATTCTTATCTGTGGTTCTGAGTTTCATCAAACTGGCAGGTCTTCCCAGCTCTGGATCTCCTAAAAATTTAATACTCAGTATCTGTCATTTCTTAAATACTGGGTCAGGATCCTCCCTTGGTTTGATTTTTCCACCAGATCAGAAACTGTAGATACCTGCTTCTTGTTACCTACTGCTATTCATCCAGATTTACACTGGTCCCTTAATACCATAATCAAGGCCACAAATCTGCTTGATTAAAATAACCCTACAAGCATTGTCAAAAACTTTAGTGAAGCAAAAGTTTTATAGAAGCAGAGATGCAGGAAACTTGTCCTAAGCACTAGGCCTGCAGCACTCTTAACAGAAGAAAGTGGTACTGCAGGATAATCCTCCAAGCTGCTTCTATTCCCTTCTGGGTCATCACTTCTTCCCACACAACTCATCTACCTGCTAATACACTGCCCTGACAGAGGCAAAAAAGGTACCTTGGCAGCATTAACACTAGTCACAAGGAAAAGCTCAAAGGCAATTTGAAATTAACTGTGCCATTACACCAATGAACTTGGTCTCTTCACACTTCGATGTGTCTGCCTCCACAGACTGTTAGCTTCAGATTCTAAAAGCATTTTAAAAGCCACACTTGAAGGAGGACACAGATTGGATGTGCGTAAAATTCTCTCAACTGAGTATTTTGCTTAGCCCAACTTGTACTGGATCTAATTTAATCAAGGGCTTTACTGAATACTTTTATTATTGACAGCACATTATACTTCAGCCCAGGAACATTATTAGTGGAAGTTACCCAGAGGACTGACCAAACTGCTAAGCAGCTGGTATACATAACCTGAAAACTCAAGTTCAATTGCAATGCAATTACTTCTGTTCCCAGTGGGAACCCAAGACAACTGTAGAGAGAGGTCAATTAGCAAAGCATTCCCTTCTGGCATTGCAGTGCTAATTAGGAGGGGAAAAAAAACCTCATCTGACATAAATTTCACTCAGTTTATGCTAAAAAAAGCACACAGCAGACATGAGCACATACAGGACCTAGTACATGAAAGTTTGTGGGTTTTTTTCCCTTACCTTTTCTGGCTCTTCCTGCAGTTGTTGCAGTTCTCTGCTCTGAATGTTACACAACCTTTGGCTATGGGCAACAGACCGTTTCAATGGCTCGTCATCACTGTCAGAATCTACACAGAGTGCTGCAGAGCTCTTTGACTTGAAAGTGTATTTTCTGTAAGTTAAAAACATGGCTATAAAACTTCACAGCATTGTAATAGCATACAAACACGTCTCAAAGTAACTGCTGAAGCAATGCTTTCACACTGCTCAACTGGGGACCAAACTGCAACAACTGACAACGACAATTTATTGATCTGGCAGTCAAGGTTTTCAGAAAAGCTGTGTTTTACTGGGTTAACTGACATATCTACCTGTAGCCTGCAATAATAGCTTACAACATTAAAAGTACCTAAGTGTGTAGCTCCTGCTTTTAAGGCCAAGGATTCTGCACTTTATTACCTTGCAATCCCAGACTGAACTCATTTGAGACAAAGCCACATTAACACATAGGATTTGACATAAATAATTTGACTTGAGTTTTTTAAGTTGGACCTAGGACTTCTCACATTAACCAGATATAAAAAGTACAAAAATGCACCAATTTTTCATTTTTCCTGTTTGCTCTTCCATTAAGATAAATTCTTGCTTCTTTAAAACAGAAGACAAAGGAGTCTGGGGAAGTCACCACTCCTGTTTTGTTAGTAAATCTGGTCTTTAAGCATCCCTCAATGCAGAACCATCCACTGTCA
This sequence comes from Hylia prasina, assembly GCA_013397195.1. Lineage (NCBI taxonomy): Eukaryota > Metazoa > Chordata > Aves > Passeriformes > Sylviidae > Hylia > Hylia prasina. The sequence continues at coordinate 43,838 of VYXD01016282.1, forward strand.
CATCACATTTTTCACAGTATCAAAAACTGGCTGTCTCATCTTTGCAAATAAACTTAAGGAATCAACCACCTGCTCCCAAAACACACATTTTGTCTCCATAGAGTCAGAACAAAGAGCTAGATTGCAGAAGTAGAAATCATTTTGCTTCTTAAAATAGGCAAATTGCACAATTGATGTTAATTTCAGCTACCATGTAACACCAATAAAACTCAGATATGAAAAAAGACAGTAGCTGAAATAATTTACAACATAACAAACAGAAAATAACTAGAAAATCTAAAAATGCCTTAGAAACTATGCCACAAAACCTCAGGCCATTGGACATAGATACCTCAGAGCTGTAACTCACCTACAAGGTGTGGAAGTGCTTACAGTACAGGAATTCACCATCTGGGAGGCTTTCAATGGACGGGAACTATTAAAAGAGCAAAATATTTATCACAGACTAGTTACAGTCTTTAAAAAGTAAGAGTTTACTTGTCTGCTATGCATGCAAATCCATGACCAAAAGAACAAGCAGAATACCATTCTGTACTTGCTAATTGCTTAGATTTACAGTAATAACTTCATCACACTATAAATAAACAACAGTTGTTCAAAACCATGTATAATCCTTTAAACTTGATTCACTTCTTGGCGATGCACCCTTAGGGACCAGCTCATAAATTAAAGCATCTCGGCTCCCATGTCAAGACAACTCATTCCTTTATATTTTATTCCCACCAACACTTGAGTTCCTGCTCCCAAACCACAGTCTCCTCCTGTTGTCTGGATCAGCCGGTTTTCTGGCACATCCCACATCTTATTTTCTCCTGCCTTACCTAGATTCCTCTGAACCAACTTCCTGCTCCATTTAATCCTTTCATGGGCTCCTCAAAGTCCATCACTATCACTACACATCTATCAAACAGATGGTAGCCACTGCAGAAATCTTTTTTTATCTTCCCCCTAAACCAGGGCTGCTTCCCTCCAGCCTAGTTCCCTTTCCACTCCCTGTTCAATCACAATGGTTTCCATGACTGAAAAAAACTCCTAACTTTAGAAAGCTATTTCCAACCTGTTTTCAAGTATTGCTGCTCTGGTTAGCATAAACTGTTTGTGTTTGAGATTCCTACTGCAAAAACAAGTTCATGGAAAACATCCACTTACATCTCAAAACACCACTAAACATTTGGCACGACACCTGCCACACTGCTGAACACATGCACCAGATGTGTCCTAGCTCACAATGGATACCCTGGCTATGTCACTCAGCAGAGGCTACAAGAGACCTAAGGGTCCTTATTCTGCCACACGATTCCTGTGACAACTGGCACATTTCATCTCTGTGTCACAGGTCAGGCAGCTGCACAGAAATAAGACTCACAAGGAAAAGGAATATTTTCAGCACGCAAAGTGCTCAGACACTACAGTGGCACAGGAAAGACAATGAAAAATGAATGACAGCACAGGAGGTGAAAGTGGAAATTAGCAGAAAAAGGATGTTTTGTCTTCTAAGCAGAGTTAGAGTGCTCTGAAGGGAAAGGTAATCTAGATTACTTTGGACTGAGGCTGGCATTTTAAAAATTACTAACAGAAAAGTTCTTAAAAAGAATATAAAGCTATTTTTAAGGAAAGTGAATATTATCTTACCAAATATTCCCTAGATAATGCCCACCCATCTCTTCCTACTGCTTCTATCATGCTTCCTTTCCAAAGATGTTCTTATGACAGCAGCATTACAAAGTAGCAGCAGACATCTGAAGCTGCATAACTAACGTTTCCTTGCCCAGACATCCTCTGGAGAGATCTGACAAGTGCCTACCTTGTGACATACACACATTACTGTAATTAACATAGCAGGGACCAAAGCTGCACACTTACATGGCAGAATGAACGCTCCATCCCAGTGTCAGTGGCAGCCTGGTGCTTTCCGTACAGTGGGAAAGCAGCGTTAAGTATCTTGGAATAACCACCTGCTGCCCGACTTTATGATTGAGAGACAATGCTACATTGAAACTGTATCGTTTCAGGTGAAGAATCAGGACCCTGAGAGAGATAAGAGAAGGACAAATGTTAATCTCAAGATACAAGTCAGAGAAAACCTATTCAAAATCCAAGTGAGCCTTTTTTCCAAAGGCATTCACCTGACCAAACCAGATTATTACTTTGGAGTGGTAGACAAATGCTGACCATCTCTCATCTGCAAGACACAGGTTCATCACTCAACTTGTGCCATATTAAAATTTGAGAATATATTTATTATATCTGCTTCCTTCACATCCCAGAAACCCCAAAATGGAAAGGGGAAAACTCAGTCCTCCTTGTGTAGTGATAGGGAGGAAGAAACAAGCACTGCTGAGGGTTTCCAAGGGCTTCTTTAAGAGTGAAACTAAAGAACAGCACAGAGACTGACTGCAGCTGCACCTCTCACACTGACCACTGTAAACACTGTCCTGCTCATTTTCCCAGCTTTCCTCTTCAAGGGATTTTTGCTTGCACTTTTATAACATATGCTTCCAACAAGGAGAGGAACAGGTGTCAACATTTACCTGGGGAGCCTGTTGAACTTGTGTGTGACAACAGCAGACTTTCCATTGCACTTCTCACAGGAATACTCAATCTCCTCTGCCTGTTTAAGGGAACAGAGAAATGACTTGTAGAACAAAAGAGAAACCAGACAGATCTCAACCAAAAATACATCACATCTGTCTCACGAACTCTTGAAAAAAGCAGTAACCACTTAAAATTATAATCACCTTCACCTCTACTAAGAGGCCACTTAATAAGAGGCAGCAGACCTTAAAATTTGACATCATATCCACTAATAAAGGTGGAATTCCTCTTGCAAGTCTACTTGCAAGAAGAACAGTGAATGAGCCACCATAATGACACAAATTGGCTTCCAAAGGGAGGGGACAATCTTGTGAGGTTAACAGTTTTCTCTCGCATGCACAGGATTTGTTTGGGGTTTTTTTTTTTCCTGATAACCTATAGTGGAGGATGGTGCCATGAAATTTTCTCCTTCTTGTTCAAAACCTCTGCTTTGCTCCTCAAAAGCTATCTTCATCTAAGCTTACCAAGGGTATGCTAGATGAGAATAGAGTTCTGAACAGACATCAAAAGGAGAAGTATGCATTACCTGAAATTACATAACTTGCCCTTTACCTTAAGTGAAGCCAAATTATAACATTACAACTTTAGAATTTTTTTAAAAATCTTAAGACTTCCACCAGCTTTTAGAAGAAAAAGCACACCAATTATTCTCTCTGTTGAAAGTACTATCTATACAGAGAGGAAAAAATGGTGTGTCTCAAAATATGACAAAATACAACACCAGTTCACAGACGTATGGCTCATTTTTAGGTTTCAGAAGCTTCACCTTGAAGCTCTACTTACAAAGTAAGCATCCACATATTACAGCTATTTATTTTTTTGAATTATTGTACCTGCAGGACCTTTTTCCTCCACGCTAGTTAAGGCTTGTACACAAGCTGTTGAAGAATCCTACCCCAGGAGAAGTAGCAATTTCTGAGTGATTATCCCAATCTGACAGCCTCCCTTCTCTCCTCTGTATTTGTTTACACCTCAACTCCTTTAGCACAAAACTGGGAAGTTTACCTATTTTACATCAGTTAATTTCTGCGCAGCATTTTACAGTAACAACTTCCATATGCTGTTAATGACAAACCTCAAAAAAGTGCAATGTTATCTCACATGCCTGCAAACCACTGTCATAGAAACTAATAATCAGCTGTGCAATCAGAATTTCCATATGCTACATAATCTACACAAACCCCACAATGCATAAAAAAAGCCCTCAAAGTACATACCCGAAAAAAGAGGTCAAGAGAATCCTGGATTGATCGGGAAGGAAGGAACTTCTTCCTTCGAGGAAGGTCAATGGAGAGGTCATTAAACTGTTCTCGTTTAGTGACTGTTTCACCACACCTAAAAAAGAAACATGTCTGTGCAAGTCTGATGAAAAATAAACTTGAAATTAATCAACACTTGTGTGTTTTAGGGTAAAGTGACTTCCCAGTAAACATGTACTTCTTGATCATCCTATTTTTACTCATCAAAATGGAACTGTTTGACACTCAGGACAAAGTTGGATCTTGCAATTTCTTTTTGATGCTTTAGAAGTTGAAAGATTTGTGCAAGGGTAAGAACAAAAATGTACAGACTGCTTTGGAGAAGCAAATGATCAGGTACACAGAAAATCAAAGTGACTGTTATAGCTGAACACATCTTCATTCAGTATTCTTAGGAGAAAAGAAGCAAGCTCAGCCCAGTCTAGCAGAAGGGAAGTGCTAGAAATAATTTTAAACTGTTCTTACAAGCAGAAGAGTAGAGTCCATCTAAAAAACCAAAACCAACAAAACCCCTTGGTTTTTCTTACATTTCATTTTTCTTAGGGAAAAAAAACCCCTACTACAGTAACTTTTCTACCATAATTATTACGTGGATGCACTTTTAATTCTGGGGAACTAATTAAGTATACTGAAAGTATTATTCCCAAATATCTGTGCTCACGAAAACTCTGTGGAATGAGACATTCCCATATGGAAATCTGCTGCACAGGTCATACATAATGAATGCCCAAACATCCCAGTTTACATATTTTTCTGCAAGAATGTAGAGCAACAGAAGAAAGTGCCGTTTGCTGGAAGCCCTTAGAAAGATCAAATTAAAAACATAGCTTCCCCTTTTTCCTTTCTTTTTTTAAGAGGAAACATTACTTGGCTTAAACACCCTGTTCTCTCTATTCCCATACAACTGGTACATAAAGAGCAAGGCACAAAGGCTTTCCATTGGACATGCAATGAAGACCTAGGTGGTGTGAAACTGTTTGAAGAAGGCCTGCAGCAGCAGGCAGTGTGGTGTGAGGTTTACAGCACTTCTAGACAAGAGAGTGTTTTTCTAAATATCTACTTTTGGATAAAACAGCTGTTAATTCTGGTTACAACCTGCATATGAAGTCACATGAGATGGGAACACTTCCTAGTCTTTTAAGATAAGTGTAAGGAAAGCTGTCGAGCACACTTACATTTTGCAAATGATAGAATGCTGAACCTCAAACTCTAAGTTACTGATAACAGGACATGTATAAACTTTGGTGGCTGAGATGTCATCAGAAGCACGTCCTGGTGAGCTATCCTCATTAGGGATTGGTTCACTCTTCCAAGTTTTGTTTAACTTTTCCATGTCTTCCTTCAGCTGATCCAGACACTGGCTCAAGAACTCATGTGCATCCTAGAAACAGGGCAAATGCAGTGAAATGGCTTTGTATAACTTCATTCAGTATTTTTCTCAAACACACACAGACTGGGGAAACAATGTTTATTTCACTGCATTCAGTAATACTGAGGCAGTTCTGCTCTAACAATCACTGCCATTCAACCAAAAGTCACTGCCAAACACAGCTGAAGCTTGACAGGCATTCAATGCAGTCCAGGCACTGAACGAATTGTACATAGCTGTTTCCAGACAATGATACTTACATTCTGCATGTACCCAGAAAATCTCTCTGCAGTAGCTGAAATGGCACTTTTCACCTTCTTGAGCAGTTCTTTCTTAACCTCAGGGCTGCAGACATCCTTTTTAGCAAGCAGATGGGCAAAACGTCTGCAGAAGTCAAGGCAATGAAACACTGGTTGGTTTTCCAGGACTTCAGAGAAACATAATAGAACTCATGATACCTTATTTTAAGAGTTCCTAAAAGCTTCTCTCCTGAGATTAGTGGTTCTGGGGTTCTGTATGAAAATATCCCACATATAATTAACCTTTTCCATTTCAAGTATTTCGAGATCTCATTTGAGGCCATCATCAGACAGCACTCAAAGGAACAAAAAAAACCAATCCACAATCTTTTAAGGTAAAGAGAAAAGCCTTATAAAGCTCTAAAAACTTATTCCTGCTCTTTTACAATGACAAAAAAACTCATAATGCTTGCTGAAAACATTTGTATTGATAGGAGATATGATATAACACAGTACCAAAATAAGCAGCACAAAATCACTAAATTCAATTTGCATGGTTAGAATGGTTTCTATTTATGTTTTATTTTTAAACTACCACTCATTTTCAAGCCTTACTTCTTTCAGCAGGAAGGACATTATAACAGAGAAAAAAGCTGTAGGAAAAAGAGCCACAAGGAGTTCCTTGGTTCAAGCTAGTGCTTCTGTTAGCTTTGCTACAAAACTTTTGAAATTAACTTTACCTGTGCCTCTCAGCTACTGTGATTTAGTTATCTTTTACAACTGCTTTACAATTTCACAAGACATACACACCAAATATATTCCAAATATATTTGTAGCATGACTGAAACTTGTGGAATATATCCACAAGTTTCGGTCATGCTACATACATAGGAAGGTGACAGGAAGATGTCACATTCCATGACACAAAAACCCCCAGCCCAAGACAGGGAAAACCTGTATAATCCCCTTGCATCCCAAACCCAACAACTAATACTCAGTTACCCAAGAATCTGAGCTGTTATAGCAGCTTGACAAGTTTCTGCTACTCTGCTGAGCTCCAAGAACAGCATGTGCTGTCCCAGCCCTCGAGGGTTGGAGGGCTGCTCAGTGAAGCATGTCAGGAAACCACAGCACAGCTGATAAGCAATCACTGATCAACCAGAAAAACAGTCACCAGGTTAGATGATATAGCCAAACCAAGAGAAGACAAAGTAGATGCTTTGAGTATCAACTCTGACTTGTACAGGATCACACACTGCCCATTAGGTATATGGAGCACAACCTTCAGAGGTCTTTCTACAAAAATTAGAGAAAGGACATTTCAAGAGGCACATGGAACAACCTCTGATCCTAAGTAGTATAGAAAGTGCTCAAGATGACACACCAAAAATAGAAAAATTACCTCAAAAGACATAAAAAAGGATTAAACAGAAACACAAATGGTTCTGATAATCCTCAATCTTATTTAGAAACAGAAAAGATATGAGGTGCCCAAGAGAAAATATAATAAAAATCTCAAATGGCTGAATTTAGAGAAAGATTAAGTTTGCAAAACTTGAACACTTTCCACAGCTACTAAACAAAAGGCATAAGCCCCCACATATCAGGTGAAGTTAGTGATCAACTTAAACTCTACCTGGCAAAGTTTTTAGAAGAAATTTTACTTAATCTAATTTATTTTGCAATTTCTTACATTTCCTTCTGAAGCATTTCACTCTATCACTAGAAATACAGTAAAAGAATGCCTGTAACTCAGTGTAAGTTTTAAGAGCTGATTTCCTATTTCAAAAGTAAAGCTCCAAAATACAGAGAGCTCTAGGATTTCTTTTATTATCTAGACAGGCAAATGACCCTCTACAAAGGCACTTCAGTATTACCAAACCAGTTTCTCAGTAATGAAGGAGAAAACAGCTTTCACAGAAAGTGAATTTTACCTGATAAGTGCATTGAGTGGAATTTTTTTCCATGGGATACCCTGTTTGAGCAAATCATTAGCAAAAGACTGAATTGAAAACAAAGACTGTAGAATGGCATTCATATAGCAGGTGTTTCCCAAGTTTGAAAACCTGAAAAAAAAAAAAAGAAGAATATTTTGTGTCTATAAGCACAGCACTACTAAACATAGGATATTCACCCCAGCCACCCCCCACAGAGTTTCTTACTGGAGCTGTTACCCAGCCCTTCAGCCTAAACTGAAAACTCCAAGGAGGCAGCATTTATCAGGAAAGTAGCCATGAGCTTCTACAATCAAACTTTTAAAAAATGCATATATATATATATATATAATCATCATTAAAGGAACACGAATTACCTGAGATTATTATGTCTCAAACTCCCAGGATGTGAATTCAAGAATACATATCCTCCAAATTAAAAAAAGCATTCCCTGCTTCAGTGTTCATTAATTTCAGGATTATTTTTTTAAATTCAATAATTATAACAAGAATGTGCATGTTCTGATGATCAAAGTATGCATGCTAGATAAAGAAAATTAAATTTACCCTTGCAACTGTTGTTGAGGATGGGTGGAAAGGGGCACTCGGGGTTTGTTCCATCCTGTGTAATCTTGATTAGATCTCATTTTTTTAACAGAAAGAGGGGCAGGCTGAGAAAGGAATCCCAGGCTTCTTTTGGCTGAAGAGGTCTGGCTGGATACACTAGACCTAGAAACATGAAAGCATAAGATGGGTAAGATTTGTGATGCTCTGCCTTAAAGAGCTATAGTCCATGAAACTGGAATTGCAGCACTATGGAAGTCAAGGACTGGTAAAGCCATACAAGATAACTGGAATGTATCACAGTGAAAAAGAAGTGTGACAGAGAACACTTCTTTGCAGATGTGTTAAATTCTTAGCTTGGTTAAATTTCCTTATATCCACTGGTGTTCATGCAGTATAACCAAGTCTTTGGTCTTACAAACATTTAATAATTCTCCACACTGTATGAAGAGTAGAAGAATGATCACATAGCATGAGATCACCACTCCCAAGATATGCTTGAAATTCACATCTGGGCCAGAGTCTTCATTTCCAGTCTCTTGCTCTTGTAACCCAATCACTATGGACCTCAATTCCTAACATTTAAACATGGACAATGCTTCTTTTCTCCCTTGATCTTGTATCTCATCTGTCTAGGGCAGAGACCATGAGTCTGACTGCACAGCACCTGACAAAGAAGAATCCCAAGCTCAGAAGGATTTAGAATTTGCTAAAATACTGTTATTAAAATATAGAATTGCATGCTATTTGTCTACTTGAGGAAAATGAAGCAAGGGTTCAGACTTAACTTCCTGAGTTTATACAGAATTTGAACCACCTGGAGTCATTCACAACTATAACAGACTTGAGTGATTTTACAAAAATCTTGCTATTGCAAGCAGTAACCAGAGTTTGTAGATGTAAACAGAGCAGTTGAAAACACACTGAAGAACTGGACTGTGCTCCTGAAGGAAAAAACAAACAACAAAACTCACCATGCTATGCATCTAAGCACCATGTGATCAACTCACAGGAAACTGAAGAACCCAATTCCTGTGAAACAACTGCTATTTACAGCTCATTCCAATCAATCAGCCCTACCTGTCCAGGGTGGAACTGCCAGTGGAGTAGTCTTTTGAAGAGGACCGACTACCATAAAAAGATGATGACTGCAGTGGTAAAACACCTTTAAAAGAGAAGGAAAGGCAGGATGTTTTGTTCCAGGTTACAGCTATTTTTACAATAAACAACTTGTTTGAAAGTATTTAGTCAAAAGGTTTAAAAATTGTCAAATATTGGTTTCTAGAATTGGCTGAGAGACCAGGAATACATATGCTTAGAAGTACTAATGTGACTATTAATGATATGTAAGTAAAGGCACAATGGAGTTTAAGGTATTCAATTCAGTCTCCATCAAACTCAAAGTGGAATATGAAATATTAAAAAGTCATCTCAACTTAATATGAAAGTTAATAAATCTCTACCTCTTGTTCAGAGACTCAAGACATATGTACAGAAAACTCCTGATTTCCAATGCAACGCTCTCAAAATTCAAGGTAAATATGCAGAAGTGAAAACAGCTTCTCTTCCCACTCCCAATTCCACAGTAAATTACTATATACTTGGGGTAAAATAGGATTGTTTCATTGCTATATCATTGTGATAGATCCTGAGACTCCAATGCCTCAGATGGTGCCACATCAAAAAAATGCTCTCAAGAGTGAAACAGCCACCTATTACAGTGAATCACAGTGTAATTTGGTTTGAATAATGAATAACCATTTGCTTCTTTTCCAGCTTGAAGTTGTTTGAGCCATGTGACTTTCAGAAATGCAGATATATGAAAGAAGTTTGCAATACTGTTACCAGAACTTACACAGACTCTAATTTTGACCCTGAAAACAAAACCAGATTTCCATTCAGAGGTAAACATTCACCCTACTGGCTGTTCCAGCAATACATTTGTGCCATCAGAGGTGCACTAAAAAAAGAATGCATCCACCAATATTCCCCCATAAAAACAAGATCTTGAATGCACTCCTCTTCACAAGGAAAGAAGGTATTTATTCATAAAACTGGAGAACAGTGCTGCTTACTAACTTATCTACATATTGTCAGTATTTCTGTATTGTCTGTAAAGCCTTGTCCCACAGCAGTATCCAACAGAACTTTGGTACAAACAGGACAAAAGTCCTGGGCCCAGTGAGCTCCCCTTGTAAGTTCTGGGGAAGAGAAGGTAGTGAAATCAAACAGTACACATTTTAATCACAAAAACCAGCCTACAGTTCACATAGGCATTAAGAGTAGTTTAAAAAAAAAATAAGTAAGCAAGCAAAAAGGAGTTTACAGTAATCCCCTCGCAATGGAAAGAGCATCTTGGAACAGTCTGAAGCTGCTTGTTGGAATTTTCAAGCAAGCTGCCTCATGGGCTGGCATCAGCACTGAAGAATAAAGGTCAAGGCCACACTAGAGCAGGACAGGCTTTGAAAATGAAGGCAGGTTATTTGCATCTCATGTACAGCTTTGGAGGAAGCAACAAAGTTAATGGCATAGCAGATAAGGAAAAAACATCTCTGCAGCAACCTGCTGAACTAGTACCAAAGGGGCAAAATCATCATGGTCAAGGCTAAGTATCATTTCACTTTACTTTCATTTTTTTACCTGATGTCCTATTCTCCTCAGCCTGCTTCAGGTTCAGCTGTTTCTCTCTGCTACTATTCAAGTATTTCCATGCTGGATCACTCAATGCTTTATTATTCCTACAGAGAGAAGAGTGGAAGGCAGGGCAGTTATGGCAGATACAGGATATTCCTGTTCCATATTTACAACTTGTTTTAAAGCATTTCTCTCCTATCACCTTTAATACCACAAACAGTAGAACTTCACTCACATACAAGTTTAACCAATTCATTTAAACAAGCCCTCTTACAATTAAATCTGACTTCAAACACATGGAACTTCTTCAAATGTTAACTTCCCTTTATCAGTTTTGTTCTGAAAAGGGTCAAAGCACATATAGTCCACATGCAGTTCTGACTGACATAACTGACCAAAGATTGATGACACAAAATTTGCATGCGCCAGTTCATGCAAATCAGCTGCTGGAGTAGCTTGTATTTCCCTTATTAACCCTGAACACATACCTCATTTCAAGCACCCAATGTGTTCTCAAGCTTACTGGCCTGGTCCATGTGGCTGAGAGCATTCTTTTCAGAAAAATATATCATTATATATGAACAAGGAAATTAAAATCAGAAACAACTGTTACTCACGTTGACGAATCATTCTCTTTGGGATAATCTTCACTCATTTCTGAACCAGGGGGCTGTGTTCTTTTCCTCTTTTCACTGATGACACAAAAATTTGTGGTCATTCTTTCTGAATGGTTAGTAAACAACTCTCTTTCAAGTGAACAGAATTCCTCAATGCTTTCCATGCATTTTGGACCTATCTTCTGCAATCTCCACTTTTATAGCATACAGAGAAGCATTTGGTCTGCCCAAATCTTAAGCTGTACTTTAAGCTCTAGTGTCAATATCAGAGACTATAAAAGCACATATTAACATCCTGTTAAAAGTAACAGCAAAACTAGAGGAAGATTTATATCCCTTTCTTATGTCTCAGTGTACTGAGTTCCACCTGTAGCTCTATAAAGAGCTGAATTTTACTGGAAATATAGTAAGAAGAAAACCCTCCTACCGATTCTCCAACAAGCCTGTCCTGTGAGGGACTGATGATGCAGGAGATGCTGAAATGTTCACCCTGTTGCTTGGTGTTCCAGCTCCAGCAGAATTCTTAATAGAGCCTCTGGTTGGGGTACCCAGCACCTTGCGAAAGGGATTTTCCTCCTTACTCTCCACAGTCACTCTTTTGGGAGGAGTCTGCAAAGCCCAAGTGGAGGGGGCCAGGGAGGAAACCCAAGAGTGAAAAAACAGGACTATCTTTGGTCTAATCTATGATTTCCACCACTTTTTCTTTGCTACAGTGTAGTATCCAGAAGTGGAGAGATGCTACTTGTACCAGATTTTGAGGGTTTAAACACTAAAGACACAGGTAAAATTTGGACTGAGTAATACAAGTCACAAACATGACACTCTACTGCAGTAACCACTTTCCCTTCTCATTTTTCAGCGCTAAGTCAGTTGAACTTAAGTTTTTAAAATCTCCTTTACAAGCTTTGACATTAAAAAACCCAAGGCGTGATTCCTAACTATCCCCAGATAAATCCTGGGTGGTATTACAATTAAAAATATTAAAAAGCTGTACCAAAACCCTCATAATTAAAACAGTGCCTTGACTGCCTTGGGCCAAACAAGCCCTACATGTGATGTAATAGAAAGAGGTAATAATTGGTTGACTAAGGAATGTTGGTCAATTTTAGACTTCAAAACTGAACATGTCTAATCTCACCACTACACATAGCCTCAAGTTTTTACAGTGAAATTGCCTTTAAGTAACATATAGAATTTGTTTTGGGACAACGTCAGAAATAGTCTCCCTCAGGGCAGTAATACAAGTATATTCACAGAGATAACATAGTAAATTAAAAATCTGGGGAGAAAAAGAACAAAAATATTTTGAAGAAAAAAAATCTTCTGGGGAAAAGCCTGTGAAATTTACACAAAAATGTGAGCAGAATGCCACTAATTCAGTAACTTTATTCTGATACAAACCTGGATCAGCTGCTTTTCAATATACACAATGAAGTCTGCTAAATTCATTAAGATCTATGCTAACACATGGTCACACACATGTAAGGTGTCCAGCATAAAACAAAGAGAGATTCAGAGCTATGTGAGAAGCAAGTCTCAGTCGTGTGCTTTCCTTCTATTTCCACTTCTTCTCTAGCTAAAAGCTCACTTGTGAAGAACATGGTCTGACTTCCATAGCCAGACAGTGACCTTTCCTACTCATACAGAAGATGTCTCCTCACAAGCAAGATTACAGCATTGCCAACCACCCCATACACATCCATTCCAAGCTCTCTAGATTACAAACACCTTGGATGTCAAGTATTTACAAGTGCTATTACAACATACAGTAAATGAGAGGAAGAGAGGAACAGAATAGAATTAGAGAGGAAAAATTTGAACGATTTAACAAACCTGGTTCTCCATGTAAGAGAATTGCCTGTTAGCTTCCTTCTGAGTGGCCCTGCTGCCCAGCACACCTCCAAAGCTGCCAGATCCTTGTGAGGGCTTCCCAGCTGACAGAAAAAGTACACAATATTTGATTTGATTGTCATTTAACTGACTGGGATTTTTATTAGCAAAATGTTTAGTTGGAGTTAATTTTGGAAAGGGCATGTTAGATTTCTTGCCAACAGAGTACAATATTCTGAATGCACAGACACAAGCACGTGTTCATGGATATCCCTCATACTGGTCATTTAGCCACTTGGCAGCAAACCTCCTATCCTTAAAAAGAACAAAATTAAGTGAGTAAAATAAATAAACTAAGAGACTGTGCATGGGCGATTAACAGACAATCTTTCCAATACCAACACACAACATAAACAAATCCTGTACGTTAATCTTTGATTATTGTTCAGCGTGAGAAAGTATAAAACAAAAAATGGGGCTCGAGGCCAGAAAGAAGGATTTACAGAAGTGCAAAGAAAGCCAGGAGGACAAAATGTGCTGAAGATGTGCACTGGTTTTGGCTGGAGAATTAATTTTCTTCCCAGTAGCGACGCTAGGGCTATGTTTTGGATTTGTGCTGGAAATATTGCTGATAACAGAGATGTTACAGTTATTGCTGAGCTCTGCTCACAAAGAGTCAAGGCCTTTTCTGCTGCTCACATCATCCCTGAGAAAGCAGGGGGTGCACAGAAAGCCGTGAGGGGACACAGAGGGGACAGCTGACCCCAACTGACAACAGAGATATCCCACACCGTGCAGCATCACGCTCAGTGTGTAAAGCTGGGGAAGAAGTAAGGGAGGCACACTGATGGTGTCTGTCTTCTCTAGTCACTATTACACGTGCTAGAGTTCTGCTTTCTTGGAGATGGCTGAACACCTGCCTGCCCACAGGGAGCGGTGAGTGAATTCCTCGTTTGCTTTGCTTGGATGCACAGCTCTTGCTTTACTTACTAAACTGACTAAACTGTCTTTGTTGAAATACACAAGTTTCCTTATTTTCACTTTCCTCCTTGTCTTCCCAACCCCACTGGGAAGAGTGAGTGAGCAGATGCTTGGGGCTTAGCTGTTGTTTGATATGGTTAAACAATAAGATGAGAAAAACAAAACACAACACCTCTCCATAATGTTATAACATGATTTACAACAACTCACTTACCAGTATAAAACCTGTCTTGATGGACTGCATCCAAATACATCCGCATTTCATTTGCATCTTTAAATGGTACCTTATCAATTGTCAGAAAGCTGGTATCCTTTAGTGTTAGCATCAGGCAGCACAGTTTTCTGCCGTTTGGTCGTAAGGTCACAGTTTTAATGTTATGGCTTAACTGAAAACAAGAAAGTGACTATAAGCATAAATCCAACTTTAAAAGGCTGAAATACTCACAAATTCAAAAATATTTCAAACAGACAGGATAAGAGTTACTCCCACCACAATACTTCTCCTTGCTCCACTTCAAGGAAACATTAAACCTCACAGAATTAATACAGTCTGTGACCTTGGCATCTGACAGAACTGTAAGGACAGTATCAGTATTGCTCAACAGTCTCTAGAGTCCTGGGTAAGCTTTCTGAAACTTGCTTTCCTACTGAGTGTGACATTTGTAGATGTAAAGGAAAAACAACTTTATGAAGTCCCATTTAGTGAAAACTTCCACATTAAGAGCGAAATAAAATTTAAGATGGGAAAGTTTCAAGTATTAAACACAAATGTCTCACTTCACAATTTGCTCCCAGAGAAGACAGATTTGAAATGGCTTAAAAAAATCTGCTGAGGGAGTAAGTCGGTAAGAAACAAGCTTGGTCTGTATGCAACATCGTAACAATTAAGTGGTGTCAAAACTTTCAGGGTTATGGTTGAGCACAAGAATAATTTTAAGACGACTTTGCGCTCCGTAATGATGCCCTTGCTACTTTATAATAACCTTGTTAATTCAGGCTAAGTCACCTACAAATCTGGTTGTTGGGCAAAGGTTCTACTACTCATGCAGGTTGAGGATAGCTCAAAAAGACTGAGACAGTAAAAGACACTCCATGTCCACCAACGAGATTTTTTTTTTTCCATTATGATCTCTAGCTTCTTGGAAAACCAATGTAGACACAACAGAAGCTTTTAAGAGGGGCTGGAAAACCACCTTGACCAGAAACTAAGGGTTTGTTTTAATGGGAACATTACACTTCTGAAACACTTTGTGCTCAATCCTTGTATTTTGGGGTTTGGTTTTTTTTGTGGGCTGTTGGGATTTTTTTTTAATATATGCTAAAAATATCTTCAAAGACTTAAGAATTGAATAGACTGCAAGTTTTTCATGCTCTCTTAAAACACTGAGCCCAGTGCAAAGGAACTACAATTACTTCACCATTTCAAGGCAAAACAACCCACTTCAACTCAAAATGCTGTGAGAAGTCTCCATCCATACTCTTCCTGCACCTGTTATGACCCAGTCAGTGCCACAAAGTTTTGGCAGGTGCGAGGAAACAAACTAACACAACCTAGTGAAAACTCTGAAACATCTCTAAAGCATCATCTGACAGAAAAAATTTGAGGACACACCAATCACTGTAGAAAGAAATGTAACACTGGATCCATCCAAACCCTCCATTACAGAAAAGTAAAAACAGGTAGGGAAATCACTCACAGTCCTCTCAGAGCAGCTTGTCAAAACCACAGGGAATGCTACTTCCAATGCAAGATCAGCAGGAATTTGTTACACCTGAAGTGGCATGCTGACAGCCTGGGGCTGTCTCACACAAACTACCCTTCAGCACAAGCCTCCTCCTCTTCCTTTGCTGCAGTCCCAGCTGCATGGTGGTTTATCAGCCCCTCCACTAGATCCTCCATTCAGTCCTTCCCCCAAATTTCTGTGAAAACCCTCCACTGAGCTCACAAAGAGATCTGACAAGTGCCAGAGACAGCAGACATGCGAGGCTGGGAACAAAACCTGACCCTTTAGGCCATGGTTGGCTGTTCTGTATGCTCATCCTCCCTGTGGAACCTCCCTTCGAGTTGCTGTCACTCCACATCACTCATCCAGGCAGAAAGGAGTGTGTGAGAACAAGCACCCAGGGAATGCTCCAGGGGAGGATAAGACTGCACTCCTCAGGAGCAACATGGTCCAACAGTGGATTAAACCAAACCTGCAGCCACAGCAACACACATGAGAAGGCAGGGACTCTTTTCAAGTCTAAAGTAACACAGGTGAGAACTATCCACAGCTAATGATTTCCTCACAGCCTTGATTTCAAGCAACACCAAATGCCAGATTCTTTGCTGAGACTTCAGCACACTAAGGCAGCAAAAACTTAACCTTTCAAAAAGAAATGAGCTTTTTTCATAGCATCTGCACACAGAAATAAATAGCTCAGAGTACAGACTGGAGAACATAACTGATGAAAAACAACAGTGGCACAAAAAAGCAGAAGCCAACACCTAGATCAGTTTAGGCTGTTACAAAGTTGCTAAATAAAATGGGATTTTTTTCCTTCCAGCTGCTCTTGTGTCATTTACATATTTTTAAAACAGGTATCTATTTCCTACAGAAAAAGCACTCTGCTTTTGATTTGGGGCATTTTCCACAAAATCTAGGAAGACTGACCTGAAAACAACTGTAGAATGAGAAAATTTTTGGCTAAATCTTTCAAGAGAATCTTTAATAACGATCTGCACCTGCACTTAAACCCTAAAACTGTAACAACTAACATTCAGCAAAGTCTTGCAAAAGGCTACTAGTGTGTTAACATCAGTACACTTCAGCTGAGGAAACAGCTAGTATAAGGTGATCTTCTTCTCTAGAGAACGCAGATGTGCTGGTAACAGAGAGGTTACAGGTCAGAAAAATCTAAAACATGAGCCACAATGCTCTAGACTTCTGTAACTTTTCTCTGCTTTTTTGGTTCTTCCCATTCAATGGTATCTCAATGCCGACCTTGGTAGATCCTTTAACAATACGTGTAAATAACTTACTGGAGAGTTATACAAAGGGATTAGTGTTCAGGAAATGAGGAACAAGAAACAGGGACAGAGGGAAGTCTGCGGGACACTTAATAGCCTTGAAGAGGACAGCTGTTCACAAGGGAGCACAATCCATGCACTGTTAAAACAAAAGCCTTAATGTCTGGCATACCTGAAACGTCGTTGGAACTCCTCCAACATT
Source organism: Hylia prasina (assembly GCA_013397195.1). Classification (NCBI taxonomy): domain Eukaryota; kingdom Metazoa; phylum Chordata; class Aves; order Passeriformes; family Sylviidae; genus Hylia; species Hylia prasina. The sequence continues at coordinate 61,072 of VYXD01016282.1, forward strand.
ATAGTGAACTACTAGATTCACTTTGTTGTCCTTCTCCACAATTTCAAAGCTCCCTTCTTTCCATTTCGTAATCCCAGTCTGCATGCTGCGCATCCGGACAGGTCCGTGCACCTTTAACAGAGCCATGCTTTCTCACAGAAAAGAGCTAGCAAGAGTAATTGTGCTCCACCTTAAAAACCTGTTAAAAAGGAGAAATGTGTAACTTGGCAGGCCAAATAATGGCTAAAGGAAGAGAGAAGCATGGCTTGAATTTTCCGTAGAAGTTTGGTAGAACCGTTGCACTGTTTTTAAACACAGTGAGGAAGAGTTGGACATCAGTGAAGGAAACTTAAGATTAATAAAATCTCTCCCACTATGAACAGCAGGGCACTTCCTTACTGCTAGAAGGTGAGCAGACACAATTCCAGACACAAAAGTCCTCAAAACCCCTTAATTTCAACGGATCTAAGGAAAGGTTTAAAAAAAAAAAAAAAAAAAAAAAAAAAAAAAAGTGCCGGAGGAAAGCCAGTATGAGATAGGAACCAAAGTTCTGGAGAAAGCCTAAGAAAGAAAACGAACTCGTTTCTGACGGCGCGGGACCCGCGGCCACCCGGCAGGGCCCGGACGAGGGCTCCGGCTTCTCCCACTGCTTTCCTCCCGGGAAAGCCCGGGCCCCGGGGGCGAGAGATACAACCCTTGGGGTTCCGAGAAGCACGGCGAAGCGTATTCCCGATAAAACCCAGAAGGAATGAATGGAGCGGCCCCTGCGCGCAGCCCGGGAGGCGCTGCCGGGGAGGTTCCTCCAGGCATCCCGCGCTCGGCCGCTCCCGGCCCGGCCTGGCGGTGGTCCCGTTCTTCCCGGGCCTGGCCCGGCTCCC
>VYXD01016282.1:62282-74641 GCA_013397195.1 Hylia prasina
CTGCCTGACTCCCGCTGCTCCCTTGGGGCTGCTCCCGGCCGGTGGTGCGGGCTCTGTCTGCTGTGGCGTGACTCGTCCCGGGCATGGAGGGGTTCTCTGCTCGGTGACCCGCCTCTGCCTCGTCTGCATCACATAGGGCTTTCCCTCCTTTCCCCTTGCCTGCCGTGCTCCCTCCCTGCGCCTGGATGCCTCCTGTAGCGAATCAGTGTTTTAAGGTCCTTTAAAGAATCACTAGCAAAGGTATCGACAAAAGCAGGTTTAATACAAAAACAGAAGCGTGACAAATTTCATTGATAAGGTTTGCTCTACTACTTAAAAAGCACATAGAGGAAAAGCAAACAAAAGTCTAAAATTAATTTAATCTACAACCAAAATAAATCCAGAAAATTATCCACAGAGTGTGTGGAGAGGGACGAGCAGGGAAAAAAATGATAAGGATAGGAAAGGAAAAGATAAGAAGGGATAAGGAAGACCCTCCTGCTGAGGAACACGGTTCAGAGTAGATCTTCCTTAAGTGACCTTAGAACACTCATCTGTGACCAGCCACTTCCCCTGCCCTCTGGGGAGCTGTTTTACTGCTGGCCTTGACTGCAGAGGGAAAGAGCAGATAGCGAAAAGCCCCTCAGGGCAGCAGATGCTGCCTGTTCCTACTTCCCTTTTGCCCCATTGCAGTGCAGTACCTTCCATAGTGCTTGCCCTCCTCCCCCTCAGGAAGCTGCCAAGATGGGATAAGGATTCTCCAAGAAGGAGAAAAGGCGTTTCAAGATTTTTCCTCATGTAATGCTGTTGATAAGTTTTGCTTTCCCTGTATGCAAAAGAAAGTCTGTCTGATGGGGTTCTGTCCTGGAGCTTGCAGGATTTGTGTGGCCCTCAGGGTTCCCCAAAATTTTGGGTCTTAGAAGGAGAAGAAGAAACAATAATGAAATAGGGAATTAGGGAAAAAAATATGTCTTTCCATTTAAACTAAAACAAAAGGAGCAACTGTAGAGCCTATGAAAAGCAGTTTGTTCTGGCTAAGGCAGATATTGGACATCATAAACTTAATCGTGTGGAAAATCTACTGAGTGCTCTCTAGGGATCACAAGCACATGACTGTGCTTTTAAGGGGTCGATGCATTCAAGCTTACAGGAACTGAAACTTCCAGTGAGTCTAGAAAAATAGATGGAAGCTTTAGATAACACAGTTACAGCAACATGATTGCTACACTGCTTGTCAGTCCACTATCCCACATAAAAACAAATGAGCTCTCTTCATTCTCCCTCTCTTTTTGAGCTTCGGTGTAGAAGTTAGCATTGCGTTTGCACTCACAGTTGTAGGGGCACAAGAAACTTGGCAGAGTCACTAATTTAGTTTGAGATTTTAGGGAAAAAATTACAAGGTCAGTAGGTAAGTGTACTGGTTCTGGCCAGAACAGAGTTAATTTTTGCAGTAGACAGGAGGGAGCATAGCTAGGCTCCAGAGATTATTCTCTACCACCTCACATAATTTTTCAGGGAGGGTGGAAGGACTGGATTTGGGTGTGGGCTAACGAGGCCTAGGAAGCAGTTGGGTATTGTTGGGGGGGTTCTGTGGGGTGAGCATTAACTTTTCTTTTCTTGTACCCTGTGTCACTAATATTAGTTATTAGTTAGTTTTCTTATCTGATTTCTGTTTCCAGTAAATTGGTGCTATCTCAACCTGTGATCTTTACCTTTTGTGCCTCCAATTCCCATTTCCATCTTGGAGCATGGGGACTGGGAGGGCAAGGAGGGAGGGAGTGGGTGACAAGTGGCTTGGAGTGGTTTCAGTGGGAGCACTGAATTGGGGGATACCATCCCTAAACCATGGCAGTGAGAAAAAAGAGGATAGGAGGAAATATGAACAGCTAAAAAAGTATTTGAGCTTTGGAGTACAGGCTCATATATTGGCTTATGTATGAACATTTAAGTTAAATAATACAACAGAAGTGGCTGGAGGCGTGAGAAATCCCACAGCTGGGGAAGAATCTCTTTGGATGTGACTGTGGATATAAAATGGGGATAAACAGAGGAGGGAAACCTTTGCAGACACAGAGAAAGAAAGCTGTTGGTGTCTGCCAAAGGCTTAGAAGTCTCTCTCCATCCCTCCTTCATCCCTTCTGGGACTGCCTCTGCCATGTGGTTCCAGGTCTCGTTGCAGCCACTTTGAGTTCCTGAGCTCCCCTGTATTCTCCTGTGTGTCTTGGTGGTGATCTGCTTGATGACAGCATTGCTGTCAGTACAATACAGGCTCTGCTTGCATCTGTTGTGGGGGGCACATGAAGAGTTTCAGTTGGGGTTAAAAAAGAAAGAAATACAGTCCTGTTCCCAGCCAGGATCACCATGCACAGCGTGATGCAGAGCTCATTGCATGCTGGTTGGGCTGGCTCAGGAGCAGCAAGTACCAACAGGGCTTTGCTTGGCTTCAATAACAACCACTGCAGCAGTGTTTGAAAATGTTTTGACCTGGCCTTTGGAAGTGTTCACACAGGAGGTTTTAGTGATGGTTTTTGTCTTCGTCAAAATTTTGTGTCTTGAGTCACCAAACTATCTCTTTAGGAAGCCGGCAGAGCATTTGTTTGTACAAAGTGCTGCATGTGCCAGCAGAGGCAGGAGACAAAGTTTCAGTGAAAGACTTGTGCCTTGCCTTCTCCACAGAAATTATGATACAGTCCCTCTTTTCCTTCTTCCTCTTTTTTTTTAATTGAGAACTTGTTGATCTTGATACTGTTCTTTCCCTGATGTTTCAAGACAGGCAGAAGCAAAATCTGGATTTCTCCTGAGTAGTAGAAAATGTGTCTTGGCTGGGAATACAGATCTACCCTTCTCTGGGCTTATTTTGAACAGGAATCACCCTGAGACCTGGCACGAAGCCATTCTTGAAAAATTCCGTTTTAGCTCCATGTGTGTGAACAGCTGGTATCAGTACAAGCCCTTGGTAACAGCAGCTGTTACTGGCTGTGGCCGGTGTCATGCTGATGGTGAACTAGTGAAATTTTTCTAGTATTTGTATGAATTTTTTTTTTCATGTGCATTGAGTGAATCTCACTGGCAGTTTCCAATGTCATGGGTGTTTGTAGAGAGAAAAAGGTAACCTCTGCCTTAGTCTGAATCTGTGGAATCTTGCACTTGAAGCCTGAACTAAATGCATGCTAAGTGCAGGTGCTGCAAATGATAGCTGGCTGGAGTATGTGTCACTCCCCAGGAGCTCTGCTGGCACAGATGGGCAGCAGCTTGGCTCTCACTGCTGAATGAAGTTACAAAGGTACCGCTTGACAAGGGGATTAAGAGAGACTGTCCTAACATGTCAGGCCAGGAAGTAAAGCCTTAGAATTTCAAATAGGTGAAATACTAAGACTAATCCAAGGAAGGGATGGATCCATATCCAGAACATCCTAATAGAGCTTTAGGTCCTGCCCTCTCAGTTGGGTTTCTTTTTCTGTCAGATTGTGGGAACGGTTTGGGTGAGAACTGGATAAAATGTTTGGACTGAAGCTTTGCTGTCTCCCTCCCAGCCTGTGCCAACAGCACTGGCTCAGGTTGACCGTGAAAAGATCTACCAGTGGATCAATGAGCTGTCCAGCCCCGAGACACGGGAGAATGCACTGCTGGAGCTGAGCAAGAAGCGCGAGTCTGTGCCAGACCTTGCCCCAATGCTGTGGCACTCGTTTGGCACGATCGCAGCGCTCCTTCAGGTGGGTCGGGCTCTCTGTGTCTTTATTCCGTGGTGCAGCATCAGTGTGTTGCACAGCTTGTACATCCCTGAGGTGAGTCTAGGAAGGAACTGGCGGGATCCCTTATTGCCATTGCTTGGGAGTATGATCTATGTTGGATCATGTGGTGGGGGGAGCACGTTAAGGTTTGAATGCACTCCTGTGACTCTGTGTCAAATTGACTCTGACCCAGCTGTGCCCTTGCCTGGACAGCATGGTGGCTGCCCTGTAACTTGAAAGTGATGCTTGGTGAAAGCAGACTGTTATCTGCTGTCATTGCACTTCCTTGCCAGGCAAGAGCTTTGGTGTAACTTTCTGATGTTTTTCTCCTTTAACTTTCCACTCCCTGTTAATTTTTAGGAAATTGTAAATATTTATCCATCAATCAACCCTCCGACTTTGACAGCCCATCAGTCCAACAGAGTCTGCAATGCTTTAGCTCTACTACAATGTGTGGCATCACACCCTGAAACAAGGTAAGTGTTTCCAAGTCATGTGAGTTTTCTGAGGTTTTGATATTGACACCTCAGCCCATGTGTTTGACTTTAGAAGCACTTTAGCTCCTTTCTCTTTTTTTTTACTTGAGATAAGTGAAACTGACAACAGAGCTGATAGGCAGCTGCCTGCTGCTTTTACTCGTTTGCATGGATTATCAGGATGACAGCTATGTGGTCCTACATGCATTGCATTCCCTGGATCATCTTGAGATCTTGCTAATTCTTAGAACGTTGGGTTGTGGCAGCTTCTGGGAGGTCAGCCAGAGCTAAGGGTACCTTTGTGTTGCGTGCTGTGTGCAAGGATGCTTGAGCTTGCAATTATTTAGACAAGGAGCTTGGTTAGAGCACAGTGTTAATAATGCCAAGGTTGTGGGTTCTATCCCCGTATAGGCACTCACTTAAGAACTGGACTTCATGATCCTTATGGGTCTCTTTCAACTCAGAATATTCTGTGAAATCAAAAAAGAACTCCTTAAATTTCAGCTTACAGTTTTTTAGACCAGCTGTTGAAAGGGTGGAATGAACAGGACTGTCCTTCCCAGGCAAGTGTGAGGCAAGGGAGCAATAGCAGAGCCATTTTTGGAGTCCTCAGCCAGTGTCTGACTTCATGTTTTCTCAATCTGTGCCCAGCCTGTGTCAGTAGAGAAAAATATGATGTTGTTTCCGCCAAAATCAGTAGCTAAAACTCAGACGGAAACTACCCAGAGATCCACAATCTTATGCTTCTGTTCTGCTGAGCAGCAGCATAGCTGAAGTTGGTTTTGTGCTGCTGCAAAGCAGTGTTAAACACCAGCCCTCCATGAGACGATATCCAAAGAAATAGGGTAGTTTTACCTTTACATTTAAAGTTTGAAAACTGAAAATGGAAGAAGAATTTTGGATGATTGTGCAACAGAGCTTCCCTCTGTTAGCAGAGCAATCCCCCCAGCATTCTACCTGCAGTCGTTACTTTTTGCTACTGCCAGAAGGCTGTGTGAGGACTGTTGAGGAAAGCAGTTGGTACATTTTTAAACTCTGGTGATGCCTAAAGCTCAGCCAGTCTGTATTTCTGAGAGGTACTTCTCACAGGCATTGTGGCTGACGATCCTTGCCATTGGGAACCTGCAGGGTGAAATGCAGCAGTGCATGTACAAAACAGAGGGTCTGGGTGGCAGGAGGAGGTAATAAAAACAGGGCATGTTCAGTTCCTGGTCAGCTGAAGCAGGAATGTGGGTAATTGACAGATCAAGTGTTAGGTTTTGTGCCCAGTGCAGGATTTGCTTTGTGCCTTTCCATCAGACAATTAACTGTTACCCACTTTTGAGCAGCAGTAGCAATGGCGTCCACCAGGAATAATCTGAGGCTCCATGTGGTAATGCCAGATTGTGTGCTCACTTTGTTTTCCTTGTTATTCACATTGTGTGTTCTCTCTTTCCTACAGATCAGCTTTCCTGGCAGCTCACATTCCTCTCTTCCTGTACCCCTTCCTGCACACAGTCAGCAAGACCCGTCCGTTTGAGTACCTGCGGCTCACGAGCCTCGGGGTCATTGGTAAGCAGCCAGACTAAGGCTGGAGCACTGATCTCTCACTGAGTTAGAGCAGTTCATGCTGTGGGCATAGAGACCTGCATGACCAAAGTTGTTTCGGGATTTTCCAAGTCCTGTAGTAGTAAGAAAAGGAGCTGCTCCTTTTCCATTGTGGAGGCAGACTCCTCTTCCTTTCACTTCTAAAAATATCCACTGAAATGTAAATGCATTGCCAAAAGTATGTTTCTTTTAGTACAAGTACCTGCAGACTGGTACCTTCACCCTCAGTCCTCCGGGATGGGTGGGTGCAGGCTGGGCTTTCTTTGACTCAAAGAAAGTCATTGATTGACCTGGGTGTATTTTTGCTGTCTTCCCCCCCTTTTTTTTTCTTTTTCTTCTTTCTGCCCAAATAATTTGTCTCTCAATGCATAAAGAGTCGTAAAATGTCTTAAAATGCATTTCTTCCTCCCAGAGGTTTCTGTGGCTGCCATGGTCCTCTTGTGTTTGTGTTACTACTGAAGGAGAGCCAAGAGAAGGCGAGCGTCCCCTTTCTGAAAAATAAACAACCCCCACACCCATTACTTTTACACTAATTACTTTTACCCTGCCAGAATGATTTCTTCTCCAGCCATGTGCTGCAACATGTCTAGGATGACAGTTGCTCTGCCTGGTATTCAGACTTGAATGGTTTCTGGGGAGGGCAGAACACAGGCCCTCTTTGAAAGGTGAGATTTTTTGGAAGCAGTTTATCATTTACTGATTTTGGGTTTTGTTTTTACTTCAAGGGGCCTTGGTGAAAACTGACGAGCAAGAAGTGATAAATTTCCTATTGACAACAGAAATTATCCCCCTGTGTTTACGTATTATGGAGTCTGGCAGTGAGCTCTCCAAAACGGTACCTTTTTGTTTTGTTTTGATAAAGACACTTCATTGTTCATCTCTGACTGACCAGACAGCCAGTGCTCTGCAGAGCTGGTTTCTCTGCTGTTGCAAATGTTGGGACAAGTCTGGGTGGAGTTTTTACCTCCTCAAAAACCAAACAGATCAAGACCTGAGGCTGCCTGAGTGGCCTGGCAGTAGCTGGCATTGTATGCAACCTGAGTCTAGTCATCTTGTACACTCTGCTTTGTGTCCATTTCTTTTGTTTGGCCAGAGATTCCAGGCATTGTGTACTGTCCTGCATTTTCTTTTGGCTTCTAACTTGCACTAAGTAAAGCATTTGCTGCCTGCTGGAAGGCTTTTCAACTCAGGGGCTGACTTGAAAAGAGCACCACACAAAGGCTGTCCCTTTTCAGGGTAGATAAGTTGTTTATATGCTTTGTTTTCTGCTTTCTCCCCATTGTAGGTTGCTACGTTTATTCTTCAGAAAATCCTCCTGGATGACACAGGGCTGGCATATATCTGTCAGACTTATGAGCGGTTTTCCCATGTTGCCATGATACTGGTAAGATTACTTGTTTTTAAAGTATTTACATCTAAAAAAGAAAAAATTATGCTACAGCAGCCAGCTTCTTCAGCAGCTACTTTACTGCTGTCTGGCTGGAGCACAGGATGAGGGAGGCAAATCATTCTTGGGCTAATTGCTTGTGGCACTGTAGCTCTGCTTCCATGTTCCCTTGGGATACTTCTGGTTTGCATGTCAAGAGAACACATATTGGTTGTGATATACTAAGTCCCCAAGACAAAACAGGTAAACCTCTTCAGAGAAGAAAAAGATTTTCCAGAGTTGTGGGAGTTTCCAGCTGTTGGTGGGACATGAATTGATTTAATTTTATGTAAGAATGATCACACAGTTCAGATCATAGATCTGTGTCCCATCCCTGTCTCCCAAAACATGTTGAAAGAGCAGGGCAAGTATATATCGTACGTGTCCTCATAAAAATGCCATAGCTGCCAGCTATTTTCACCTTTGGATTTCTGGGGCCACTTGTGGGATTTCTATGTAGTAACCCCCAGTGTTTGTCCCATCCATCCCTTAAACCCGTGGAAACTTTTTGCACCCACAGTGTCTTTGACCAAGGAATTTCACAGGTTTCCTGTTTGCTGCCTGGAATGCAACCCTCATTTTTTTTCCTTTCTGAATCTGGCTCCTACTAGCTGCTGTATATGCTCAATTTTTTGTGTTGGAATACAAAGAGAGCAAACAAGTTCTGTCCATTCTGGGATCTCTATAAAGCACAAGTTTGGGTACTTCAAATTTGTTCATCCCAGGAGTAAAAGCCCCAGCTTGAGCTTTATCTTTGAGCTTGCCAAGGGGAATACAAATCTGCCCTGGAATATTATTGGCCTGCTTTTGTGTGTGTGTGTTTGCTTTTTAAAGGATAGTCTCAGGAGAAGAAAACGGAGCACTAAGGCACTTAGCAATTCTGGTTCTCTAAGTGTTAGTATTTTCATTAGGGATATTTACTTGTCTGTTTTTGCAAATGTAAAGAAAATACTGCCTTCTATTCACCCACAAACAGCAAAATATGAATGATTTTGAGCTGATGTCCCTGATATCCAATATCATGTGATTTTTGCATTCAAGGAGATCAGCTTTGATGAAAGTACATCTGACTCAGGGGCAAAATGAAGGATGCTATTAGAAACTGAGGTAGGGAGGGAAGGAGACCATGCCATTCCTAGACGTGAATTCTTCCTTGAACACAGAAGGATGTGGGTGTGTAAAACTGTGTTCACTTGTGTAAGCTGGGTGAAGCACTGGCAGGATCAATATTCTACAGTGCAAGAGAGAAAGATGAAAATGTTAACAGACTTTTTCGTTGTCTATTTCAAAAGTCAGGATAGTGTACTCCTGTCTAATGAGGGTGATGATTTACTTCCATGTCTCCTGATTAACTGAGTAAGATGTCATACAAGTATTATATGCTTTTAAAAGAACAAGTAAGTATTTTCCATCCAGGAGGTCTCTGAGGAGTTGTGGTTAATTATTTTGAAGAAATAATTCGTATCCTGGGGAATTGCTAAGAACAAGAAGCTTGCAAAAGGGCAGATGAGGGGGCCCTGCTAATTGCTAACATCCAGGATATCCAAATACAGGTGAATTTGACTGATGGGGAAAATGGTTAGTTAGAAAATGTAGTTTACAGCGAAAAAAATCCAACTTGTTGAGCAGATAAGATTGACTCCTAAATAGAAGCCAGCAGTCTGTTAAATTCTTCAGAGCAGGTGTGTGAAGGCATCCAGGTGCTCAGCTAGGCATGTTCAAAGGTGCAGCCATGTGCAAAGTCCTACTTAGTGTGAGAAACAGAGGCTGGGCCAGGAAGATCTGTCTATGCCTTGCTTCCCTGTAACAGCTTCACGAGGGATGTAGCAGAAAGAAAAAATACACTGCTTGGATGCATGCTAAGACTGGATAAGGATCTTGCTACACGTGGTGTGGGTGAGCCCAGTCCTATGGCCTGGCTTTCCAGGGTATTGCTATTGTGTTAAAAGAATGTTGAAATGAAGGGACTGCATATGAGAACAGGGGGTGTCTCAGAGCTTGGGAACACACCTCATGGTGTCATTCAGCCTGTGCTTATCAAAGTGTTTGGAATGTGTCTTCTATAACAGGGAAACCCCAGGATCTCTTTAATCCCACAGAGAGTTGCTAAGTATTCCTGGGAAGGTAAAAATTAAACAGAAATGAGATGAGCTTTCCCCAAGCTGCTGGGAGAGCCCTTTCCAAGTCATGGCTATTCTCAAAGGCATCTTGGCAAGCAGCACCAAGGCTCCATGCAGGGGTATCTAGATAAAAGGTAATGGGTTGTGCTGCGTGGAAAGCCAGAGTGAGTGATTTAATGATCTTTCCCAGTCTCTGTTGATTGTGAAGCTGTCCTTTTAAAGACTTTAACTGGTGGCACTGGCCTCTGTCAAACAGGGTAAAATGGTCCTTCAGCTCTCCAAGGAGCCATCAGCACGGCTGCTGAAACATGTCGTCCGCTGCTACCTTCGCCTTTCCGATAACCCCAGGTAAACATTTTAGGAGTTTGGGCAGGGGCTTCTCCTGTGCCCGTGGAAGCACAGTTCTTCAGTTCTTCTCCACAGTGCCCACCTGGGGGGAATCAAGGTTCCTGCTCTGTCTGCCTTAGCTCAGTGTGGAAGATGGGTGGGGTTTTTGCTTTGATTTTTTTCTTGATAGTCACAGGAGCTTTTATGGTACATGGGAGATGCAGTGACTGTTGGGGGATTGTGCAAATTCCAGCTGTGCAGGTTACTACTGCCTGAGCCCAAATGTAGTTTGAACAAGTTACAAAGGAGGGCTGAGGTGGAAGGTACACTATACTCTCCCTCTTCTGCATCAGACAGGCTTTAGCAGTAGATGAAATTGAGTTGAGAGAATACAAACTGATCTCCTGCTGTCCCGTAGCTCTGCCCAAAGCTGCTGGGTGTGTGTTTGTTGCCTCAGTCTCTCCTGGCATCGCATCACTTTGCTGCTGGGTGTTGGGGTGCAGGGGCTGCTTGGCGGGGTTTAGCGTGAGGGGTGGGAGCTGGGCTGGCTGGCTGGCTGACTGCCAGCTGCTGCAGTGCTGCTGCTCAGTGCTTTCCTTGGCTGGCTCTAGCAGGGAGACCTCCAGGCAAAGGACCGCTTTGTCCCCAATGGGGTTTGCTCCCCTCTTGCCCCTGTGAGTTTATTTGTTGGGCCCCGTTTCTTGTCTCTTGATGTAGGGCACGTGAAGCTCTCAGGCAGTGCCTTCCTGACCAGCTGAAGGACACCACCTTCGCCCAGGTCCTGAAGGATGACACCACCACGAAACGCTGGCTGGCTCAGCTTGTCAAGAACCTGCAGGAGGGTCAAGTCACTGACCCACGGGGCATCCCTCTTCCTCCGCAATGACTGCTGGGGGAGGTGGGGCACTGGGGAAGAAACAGCTCAGGTTTACAAAGAACCAGGAACAGGTGACCTCTTCTGCAACAAACTGGGCACGCCAGCTGGCTGCCGGCCTGTCGGACCATCCCACCCAGCCAAAGGGCTGCTCTGTAGCAGCGCAGCAAGCCTCCGGGGATCCCAACACCAGCAAATGCTGATACTACAGCTTCAAAAAAAAATCAATAAAAACAATCTGTATAGATCCCAGTCTCTCCGGGAGGCTTGGGTGGCATCTCTTCCCCCACCTCCAGGCATGGGGTAGTGCAGATGTCCACTCTTCCAGCAAACTCAGCCTCTGCCCAAGTGGCGCACAACAGTGGGTATGCGTACCATGTCTCTTGAGTTCCTTGTCACTTCTTGTTTACACGTCTGTTTAGGTGAGTGAACTGAATGAAAGCTGATCCAGTTGTTTTATCCCCTCCTAATATTGCTACTCAGCTGCAGGTAGCCCAGAGACAGCTTTTTTCCCTGCCAGCACATCCTTGCTCATGGCTCTGCATCCATCTGGCACAGTGAGCTTCTCTCTCCCTTTCCCTTTGGTGTGGAGGAAGTGGCTGCAGCCAGGCCACTGCAGTGCTTGCCCCAAGAGGAGGGGTGTATTTCTTGCAATGAACCTGTGCGTCATAAGGTTGCTTCCCAGGGCTCTGGGGAAGGAGAAGACAGCAGGATTCTGCCTCTGTGCTGTAAATAGTGCACTCCCACAGGTGACCAGCGGCCAGAGGCTGATGTATGCTGGCCTGTCGTCTAGACCTGGGAAGGCTGCTGGCTGGCTTATCACATGGAGCTCAGTGTGAGGGCACCTGCCCTGAGGTGGTGGGCAGGCCACTGACAGATCCCCTGCCACCTGCAGGCTCCCGGTATGCTGCCTTCTGTGCCCGCCGCTGCCCGCCAGGCGCCGCTCAGTCCTGTCCCCTCCCTTCCCCCCTCCTCCCGCTCCTCTCTGCCAGCCAGGTGCATCCATTTCAGCTTTGAAAACCTGCCTTGGCATCTGCCATGGCCCCACTGCAATTAAACTGGACCAGCAGCCACTTACTGCCGCCTCTGTGCCGAGGGGCTAATACGGCCGCAGCAGGCTCTCAGAGGCAGTGGAGGAGCTCCCGGGCTCTGCGGCGGCAAAGCCTGCTCTTGGCTGCAGGCAAGCCTGGGCAGCTACTTATTTCTCCCCCCTCTTCGAGTAGCCCATTTTGCTGATCATCTGCAGTGTCGTGCCAACAGTGTCTTAAATCCAACCATTTCCCTTCCCTCCTCTCGCAGCCTTGCATAACAAGGGCAGAGCATAGCCTCTTCCTTGCCCTCGGGTTCCTGTTTTGTAACCATTGCCTTTTCCCTCCTTTTCACCCTGACCTTGCAAGGGTGTGAAAACGCTTCTGTTTGGCTGATTTTTTTTTTTAATTCGGATTAATAAATAATAAAACCCCAGCCAGCAGAAATTGGTCCTGGTCTGGTCTGTCGCGGGGGTGTGGGGGCAAGCGGCGCAGTGGGGGTTTATTGCAGGTGGGAGGAAGAGTGGGATGTCCCGGCTTGGGGATATGAGCTGGAAAGAGTGGCCTTTCCCAGTGGGAGCTGGCTGTGGTGCCGTATCTCTTCTGGGGCAGGTAGTGTGGAGGGGATGCTGCTCCGTTTTGCTTTGCAGGAAGGCAGCGAGCCTGCCAGGGAGAGAGCACTCTCTGCCTCCCTGAAGCGTCTTTGCAAGCGCTGTCGCACCCCCCCGGCGTCCAGGTCTGTTAGAGCATCGCCCACCCGAAAGTTTAGTCCCTGCTCCGCACTCTTTGACCCCACTCGGCCTGCCCAAAG
>VYXD01016282.1:74721-158266 GCA_013397195.1 Hylia prasina
CCCCGGAGCGGCTGCACGGCTGGGGCGGCGCGGGGCAGAAGTGCCGGCGGTTTTGTCTCCTTTGCCCTGAGGTGTGATTTATCCTCTGAGCCCCAAATCCCTTGGGGTTAGCCGCCCCATCCCGGAGCAACCTCGTCTGTCCCCTCGCCTCCGAGTCCTTCTGCCCCCGACAGCTGCCGGCTGAGCAAAGCTCTTGGACAAGGGCAGTTCGTGAGCAACCAGGGCAGCAAGGTGTGGGGGGTGCCTGAAGGGGCGTGAGGGGCGGTGATCATTCCCTGTTCTGGCACGGTCCCCCGTATGGTGGTATTTTGTTCTGCCGGGCAACTCTGCACTCGATGGCTGGGGACCGCGCACACTCACTGGCCCTCCAGCTCTGCTGGGGCCTGTCACCACCAGGTGAGACGCTGTGGTGGCTCAGAGTGTGCTGGGGTAGCTGGGGCTCTTCTGGCAGCGGGCAGCTGCCCTGCGGGAAACTCTCGGGTTGGGTTTCTCCACACCCTGGCTCTCATCCCGCTTGGCTCAACAATGTAATTCAGACTGGGGCAAGTGAGCCTGCAGGGGACCAGGCTGTGAGGGGCTCATGGCATCCCTCACACAACAGGAGAGAGCAGAACAGATGTGTCCTTCCATCCACATACTCTGCCTTGTGCTTCCTTGGGTTGGAAGGGATCGTCCCTTCTTTGCTGCATTTGTGGGGAAGACACTGCTCCGTGGTTGGGACTGGGCAAGCTTGGGCCATGCTGGGAGTCTGGAAGGGCTGGCACTGGGGGAAAAATTTAGCTCCAAACTCTCTGTGTTGTTATGGGCCCAAGGGCTACAAGCTGCTCCCTTGCATGCTGCCACCTTGTACACTTGCATGGCAGGGCGCCAAGAGGAGAGAACTGTTGGTGGCACTGAGCCCATCTTTGTGCCAGTCCAGCATGTCTCCCTGCTTCTGCAGCTCTGGTGCCTCTTCCTCCACCCCAGCTTCCCTAAGACGTGCCCATCTCCCTCATCTGCTGTGGCACAGAGGCTGGAGAGCTGGTGAGCACCTGGAGCTGTGGCCCTGTGAAGTGGCTGTGCCAGGCTGGGTGATGCTGGAAAGCAGGAGAGTGCAGGCAGATGGGTGACTGGGGTTGTCCCCCCTGGTTCCCTGAGGGCTGTGGGGCGCAAGGGCTGAGAGCACACTGTGGGGGGTGGGTGTGGGGCATTCCTGGAGCTGTGCTAGCCAGCATAAGGCCACTGACTCCGAAGGGCGCAAGAGGAGCTCAGGGCTACCCCGTTTTTGGGTGTGGGCACTCCAAGTCCTGGGCCAGTGGGTCAGTGCCCTATGGGTTGGATGTGGGGGGATACAGGCACTGCAGCAAGTCTCTGCAGTCTGAGCCTTGCAAGAAGGACCAGTGTTGGGAAAGCACAGCCCCAGCACTGGGCACTACTGGAAGGCATTTGGGATGGCACCCCAGCTACTCCATGTCTCCAGCAACATGTGAGGTCCCCAAGAGTGGACAGATGATCCCTGTGTGCCCTGGGGGGCAGCCAAACAGCCAGTTTGCCCTACGACTAGGGTGTCCTGCAAGAGCAGGGCCACATCCCTGGCCAGTGCTATTCTGCCCTGCTGAGCCACACTGAACAGGGGATGGCTGCTGTCTGGCCTGAGAGCCCACGAGGGTCTGGCAGTTGGGCTTGGCAGCTGCCTGCACGCTGACGGCACTGGCTATTCCCAGCCCTGCATCACAGTGCCTGTGCTGAGTCAGGGACCTAGGGCACAGCTGCCACCCCTGCACCCTGGTACAGAGCCCTTTGCTCCCAGGGACCCTCAGTCCCCTCCTGCACCCAAATCCCAGCCTACCATCTGTGTCATCTGCTCCTCCACAGCCAAACGCCATCACCTGGGTGACAGGCACATCCAGTGATTTGTCAGCGTAATTAAAGTCTCAACAGCCTAATCAAGGTCTCATTGTCCAGTAGTATTTATAGTCCCACTCACTGCCATGTGCTTCGTGTACAGCTGCGGGTGCAGTCACTGCCTGGGGTGCTGGTATTCCCTGGGGAGAAGAAGCTGTAGGAGCTGAGGGTCACTGCTCTGTGTTCCCTTCCTTGCTATCACAGCTGTGCCTCTCCTGTACTTTCAAATTTGCTGGTTGGGGTTATTTTCTAGGTGGTGGAGGGTGTTCTTGGGCACTGCACAGAGAAATTTTTCCTGGTTTCAGGGGCTGCTTCTTACCTGGGAGCAGCAACCTGGGAGCAGCAGGGCTCTGGTACCCACTGGGCTGTGGGGCGTCAGTGCTGGCAAGTTTTTCTGTTTTCCACCAACACCTTTTAAGCTCCGGCTTCCCGGTAACACAGATTAATATTTCATGAGTATGGTGGTGTGAACTCGACACTTAAGGAATGCAATGACCCAGCAGGAGACAGACACAGGTGTGCACTCAGATGGAGGCAGGGACACACACACCTCGCACACACGTGGGTGTGCCTGGAGCCCGCTTGTCGGGACCTGGGCACAGCATGAGGGTCTGACCTTGCTTCCCCCAGCCACCTTCTCTCTTCCCTCCCCAGCAGCTGCCAGCGTGGAGAAGGCAGAGCTATGGCATCGCTGCTGTGCAACGCCCGTGAGTGCCCCAGCGGAGGATGGGTGCAGGGCAGGGCATTGGGTCATCTGGATTTACGTTGAGGAAAATCTGGCTTCTGGGTTGAGCTCACCTTGTTGCACTCAGAAGCATATCTACCCCACCATGGCCATTGGGATTTGGGCTTGGAAGTGCCAAGGGTGTGCTGAGGGAAGGGGTGATGGGGAATTACCCTGTGCACCTCTTGAGCTGAAGGTAGTTTGTTTCTGGTTCATCCCTCCACCCTCACAGATTGAGGGACTATGTGCAATCTCAGAGGTGAGAGGAAGCAAAGTACACAGGGCACAGTGCCTGGATTCCCCCACCCTCAGTGATGCAGCCCATGCTGCCCCCAGGCATCCAGCTCACAGACACGCTGGAGCAGATGCAGCAGGGGACTCTGATGCGCAAAGTCAAGTCCAAGAGCTGGAAGAAGCAGCGTTACTTCAAGCTGCAGGAAGACTGCATGACCATCTGGTACCAGTCCAAGAGGACAGGCAAAACTGAGTCTGCCTGTGAGTACCAGCTGTGTATTGGCCATAATGCCATCAGTAGGTTTCAGAGTGAACAGGGATGTGAAGGTATGGAGCTTCTTGGGCCATGCTTGCTAAGGGGGATTGAAGAAAGACTCTGCATGCATGTGTGATCTCTTCTCACCCACACCTCTCCATGAAACATCCTGCCCCCAGCAGGACTCATGGGTTGAAAGGGCTGAGTGGAAATTGCAGCTGATACAAATGGAACCTCTGGAAAGCCAGTGCAGGAGTAAGCAGTCAGAGGGGCAGATGGATGACTGGCTTGGTAGCTCAGTGGTTAATGGGTAGATAACTAGCTGGACAGATGGATGGATGGATAGAGTGGAAGAAGGAATGACTGTAAGGATAGATGTCTGTGGGCGGTACCCCTTGCCCTGTGGTCCCTGTCCCCTACAGACAGGCCTCCCCTCCCTCTGCCCCAGTCTCCATCAGCGATGTGGAGACGGTGCGGGAAGGGCACCAGTCGGAGGTGCTGCAGAGTGTGGCCGAGGAGTTTCCCCCTGAGCGCTGCTTCACCATTGTCTTCTACGGCCGCCGTGGCAACCTGGACCTTGTTGCTGGCTCAGCAGAGGAGGCACAGTGCTGGGTACAGGGCCTGCATCAGCTCATCGAGGTAGCCACCACCATGGACCAAAGGGAGAAGATAGACCAATATCCTTCCTGAGAGCATCACTCCGCCCCCCTCACCCATTGCTGATCATCACCTAAGCCCTGCATCTTCAGCCTTACCCCAGCATGTGTGTAGCTGTTCCAGGTCTCACCATCTGCATCAGTGCAGGGCACAGGAAAAGGAAAAGATGCCCTCTGACACTACTCAGCCCAATTTCTCATAGCCAAGGTCCTTTCCCTTAACATTTGCCCTGGTTTCCCGCACATGGATTCGTGATTGGTTCCAGAAAGCTGACAAGAATAAGGATGGGCGCATGAACTTCAAGGAGGTGCAGCGTCTCCTGAAGATGATGAACGTGGACATGAATGAGGATCATGCCCTGCGGCTCTTCCAGGTAAGCACTGCACCTGAGAGCCTGGAGGGGTTGGAGAAGGACTGGAAGGGCTGGAACAAGCTGTACAACCCTCTGTTACAAAAGGATCTGGTCATTTCCATCCATCCATCCATCCATCCATCCATCCATCCATCCATCCATCCATCCATCCATCCACCCATCCATTTGTTCAGCCAACTACCTGTTTACCCAAACACCCATTTGTTCATTTATTTGTTAAACTAACATGCTCTTCCTTCATCCCATTCATTTGTCCATCCAGCTGCTTCGCTGTCTACCCAGCTAACCAGCCATCTGCTTTTTTATCCCTCCCTCCCATCCATCTCTCAGTCCAGCCAACCAGCCCTCCATCTGCCCATTTATCCATTCCCCCACTGATCAATGCCTGCCACTGCCACTGGCGTGGGGTCTCTGTGCCCTCTGGGCTGGGAGAATCCCCCGACAGCAACTTCGGTGGCCAAGACACCCTGTTTTGCTCCCTCTGGGTGCTGAGGGAACTCCTTTGCAAACAGGATGCTGACAAGTCAGAGTCAGGGACACTGGAAGGGGAGGAATTTGTACTCTTCTACAAGGCTCTCACGCAGCGTGAGGAGGTGCTGAGCCTCTTCCAGGAATTCTCTGAGGATGGAAAGAAGCTGACACTGCTGGAGCTGGTGGATTTCCTGCGGGAGGAGCAGCTGGAGGATGAGGGCACAGAGGAGCTGGCCATGGAGCTCATTGACAAGTATGAACCATCAGAGACAGGTGAGAGCTGGCTCAGACATCAGCTGTGCTCTGCATGGGGGCAAGGAGGGGTCAAAGATTCACAGTTCCATGGCAGGAGCATTCCCAGCCCCATCCTGGTGTGAATGGGCACAAGCGGAAGACTCACCAAGGTGTGATCTGGGTGCAGTTCCCCTTTATTTGGTCTGACCATTTTGGTGTAGAAGGTTGACCACCCATGGTGTGCAAGCACCAGCTTTGGGGACCACTGCCCACCTTTCCAAAGTTACTGCCCTGCAGCATCTTTCTGTGCCCAGACTCTGGCAGCAGCCATGCCCATCACTTTGGGGATTCTGGGAGCCACCATCAGCCCTGTTTTCCCCCATTCTGTCTCTTCTGTGTCCCTGGCTGTTGCTGAACCTCCCCCTGTGCCTGCAGCCCGGGCTCGCCATGTGCTGAGTGCTGATGGGTTCCTCATGTACCTCTGCTCCCTGGAGGGCTCCATCTTCAACCCCCAGCACCGGGCACTGTGGCAGGACATGAGCCAGCCACTCTGCCACTACTTCATCTCCTCCTCCCACAACACATACCTGATAGAGGATCAGATCCGGGGCCACAGCAGCATCGAGGGCTACATCAGGTAAAGGGACTGCTCCCTTCCAGCTGCCCTCCAACACCCTCCCACCCCAGTGTCACGTCCTGAGCAGCTCCATGGGGTAAACCCTAGAAGCTCCTTTGCTCCTCTGTGGTCCAGCACTCCTCTGGCCATGCCCTGCATGCAGCAGCATCCCCACCCTTGGTGAGTGTCCCCTGGTACCTTAGGGGTGACACCTACGGGCAGAGGGGAGGGCAGGGAACTGGTGCCCTGGCTGAGTGCAGGGTTCCAGGGGTGACAACCCACCCCCAGGGCTCTGAAACGGGGCTGCCGGTGCCTGGAGGTGGATTGCTGGGACGGGCCAAATGGGGAGCCCATGGTGTACCACGGCCACACCTTCACCTCCAAGATCCCCTTCCGGGAGGTGGTGAGCACCCTGGGGAAGTACGCCTTCAAGGTAAGGCACCTTCCCCAGGTGCTGGTGGTCGTGGGTGGTCCCTGGTGGGTGAGGATACATGGTAGTGGTGGGTCCCTGGAAGGGGAGTGGTACTGAGGCTCACATGCCTGGTGATGCAGCAGGACTGGTCCCACTGCAGGGAGGAGGGTGGCCGTGTCACTTTCTGGGGGATAGCACTGGGGGGTCTGACCTACAGCCTGCACTGTGCTGTGCCAGGGATTGGGGACTCATGCAGACATGGACTGTTGGGGTGCAGGGGTGAGATGGGATGTGGGGGATACTGGGGGCCTGGAAGGGTGTGAAGGTCTCAGAGGAAAAACAGACACAAGGGGCTGCATCCTGGCACTGATCATGCCTGGATTAAGCCCTTATGAGAGCTCAACAGCCCCACCAAGGATTATTTCCAGGTGTGCATGTTGCTTCTCAGACCTCAGACTACCCAGTGATCCTGTCCCTGGAGAACCACTGCAGTTTGGAGCAGCAGGAGGTCCTGGTCCAGCAGCTCAAGGACATTCTGGGGGAACAGCTCCTCACCACAACCATCGATGGGCACGTCCCCACCCAGCTCCCATCCCCAGAGGTAGGGACAGAGCACAGCTGTGCAGAGCATCTCTGTCGTGCATCTCGTGGTAAGGAGATGGATCTGGTGTTCAGAGAATAGACCAACCTGTTCCAGCAGGAGCACTGGTTGAGGACACTGGGGGTGGGTACTGTGTCCTCATGTTCACAGAAGTGCCAAGGCTGTCCCCAGGGTTGTCTCCCCATGTCCTGCAGAATCAGACAGCAGGGAAAAACCCTCCTATCCCATCCCTTCTGAGTGCTGAAGGGAGCTGGTCATGCTGGCCTCCAGCAGTGCAGGATCCCAGGGGACAAGGGCCAAGGTGCTGGGTAGCTCAAGGTGGTTCTCTATCCCCAACCCCACAGGAGCTGAAGCATAAGATCTTGCTGAAGGGCAAGAAGATTGGGAGGCTGGAGGACACCCTGGACGGGCCAGGGGATGAGGCACCCGATGTGTCTGACGATGACAATGGGGCAGAGGCAGAGGAGGAGAGACGGAGGGCAAAGGTAAGTGGCCCAGGCTGGGGAACAGCTGGGAGAGCTGAGCCACTGGACACAGCTATGAGCTGTGATGACATCTTACTGCATAGAGGAGAGACAGAGATTGTAGAAACATCACCAGGCAGGGAGGAGGACAGCCTTTTCTGCCCCTGGCTATTGCCAGCCCTCTCTTTGTTGTGGTGGCAACATATTGGAGGTCCCCTGCTTGCTCTGTTCCTGGCAGGAAGACTGCTCATAGTAGGGATGCTGCCACCCACCAGCACACCCCTGGCTGCTGTTACCTGCCCTGGCTCTACAGCCCCTGGCCTGGGTGGGTGCTGGTGGGTGGTGCTCCCATCTGGAGGGACCCAACATGGCTCTGCCTTGCAGAAGGACAAGGAGACTCTGGCACAAGCATTGTCTGACTGTGTCATCTACTGCAAGAATGTGCCCTTCCGGGGCTTCCAGGAGGCCCGCAGCCATTCCCGGCCCTCTGAGATCTCCTCCCTCTCTGAAGCCAAGGCCAGGAAGCTCATCCGGGATGAAGGTGAGATGAAAGGGGCACCAGGTGACTGGGACAGAGTAGAGGGGGCCAATGGCTTGCTTCCTCACGAGTAGTGCCAAAGCCTCCAGACCCTGGGGTTCCCTCCCTGTCTGCGAGAAACAGGATCCAGTGGGGCTGCACTGTGGGATTTGGCTCTGGTGCGTGATGAGGTTATTGGCTTAGAAAACAAGGCAGGACACCTAGATTCCTGAGTAGGAAAGAAATGAGAATTGGTGGGTGGGTGCACAGGTGGATGGATGGATG
Organism: Hylia prasina; assembly: GCA_013397195.1. Taxonomy (NCBI): domain Eukaryota; kingdom Metazoa; phylum Chordata; class Aves; order Passeriformes; family Sylviidae; genus Hylia; species Hylia prasina. The sequence continues at coordinate 82,450 of VYXD01016282.1, forward strand.
GATGGATGGATGGATGGATAGTACATGTGGGTGACTGCGCGGCCAGAGAATGACCCCACAAGTGGGCCTCATGTTCTATCCCTAGGAAATGAGTTTGTTCGCCACAATGCCTGGCAGCTGACACGCATCTACCCCAGTGGGATGAGGACTGACTCCTCCAACTACAGCCCCCAGGAGATGTGGAACGTGGGGTGCCAGATTGGTACGGCCAGGGTGCAGCTGGGCTGTGGGCTGGGGAGATGCCCCAAGTCCTGTGCTAAATGCCACCAACAACACCTGTGTTAGTGCCAGCTACAACCACATCTGGAGCCAGGTCAGGTTGCTGGCTCTTGCACTGCCCTGGGGGGGTTCAGGCATTAGTACCTTATTCCCCTATGCAACTCCACATCTCTCTGGCTGTGGGGACAGGCTGGTTTTCAGCTCAAAAAAGACTGTGGTATCTTCAAGCTGTCCTGAATCCTTTTCCCTACCACCTCCCTCCAGTGGCCTTGAACTTCCAGACAGCCGGCATGGAGATGGACCTGTGTGATGGGCTCTTCAGCCAGAATGGCTGCTGTGGCTATGTGCTCAAACCAGCCTTCATGAGGGACAAGGAGACTCTCTTCAATCCCAGTGACCCCAGCAGCCGGGAAGGATCTGGCCCCATCACCCTGACAATCCAGGTACAGGGCTGTAGAGAGACACTGGGGAAGCTGTGACAGTGTCCTGGGGCTGTGTTGGTCCCAGACAGATGGGGACACTGTTGGGCAGTGTGCTGAAGCCAAGTAGCCTCACAAAAGATTGATTTGGCCCTGCAGGTAATCAGCGGGCAGCAGCTGCCCAAAGTGGCCAACAGCAAGGAGGGAGCCATCATTGACCCGCTGGTGCGTGTGGAGATCTACGGGGTCCCCGCGGACCAGGCGCACCAGGAGACCAAGTACATCGAGAACAATGGTGAGATCCACAGCAGTACCATGCACCCTGCTGTGCCCAGGCACAGTCCCTGCTGTCCTTCATTCCCTCAGCACCTGCTCTCTCTGCCCAGGGTTTAACCCCCGCTGGGATGAGACACTGCAGTTTCAGATCCACGTGCCCGAGCTGGCCCTCATCCGCTTTGTGGTGGAGGATTATGACAAGACTTCCAGGAATGATTTTGTGGGTCAGTTCACCCTAGCATTTGCCAACATCAAACCTGGTGAGTCACAACTGCCTGGTGGCTTTGGGTGCCCAGGACAGCCCTGCAAGCATGTCCGGGGCTCAGCTGGGTACTAGAGACGAGGGTGGGACTCCAGTTAGCCAGAACCTTGCTGTCCTTCCTGCAGGATATCGCCACATTCATCTCCTCTCAAAGGATGGCACCAACATCCCACCCTCTTCGCTCTTTGTCCACATCCGCATCACTGAGCCACCTGGCCCTGAGCAGGACTGAGCTCATGGGGTGAGCAGCACCCGGATGGAAGCCATAGTGCCAGCTCCGTGCAGCTGGGGCCACAGAGCCAACCACCCTTGCCCTCTTGTTGAGCTGTTTCTGTCATCCCTGTGTCATTGTTGCTGCTGTGACTCCCTTTGCAGTAGCCTCTGAGGGCTGGGAAAAAGCACTGACCTCCCCTTTTCCAGGTTCAGGATGCTGCTGCCCATGCATGAGTGTGGGGTCTATAGCAGTGCAGCTCCCTGCACCCTCCACAGGCACCCTGGCCCTGGCCCACAGTCCGAGTTTTACTGTGGGGAGGAGAGATGGTGTGTGGCCCAACTCTGCTGCAGGGGCTGGTCCCCCCCAGTCAGGGGAGCAAGGCTGGAGCTGAGCAAACCCCAGGGCTGGGCACAGCTGGGAGTGGAGTTGGTCCTCACTGCCCCCTAACCCTGCAGAGCCCCATCACATCCCTTGGCCCCTACAGCCCCAAATCAACCCTTATCCCATCCTTTCTCTGTAAGCAACTTAATAAATTGTTCAGTGACAGACAGGTTTGGGTCTGGCTGCAGTGGTTCTGGGGAGAGATGGGGAGCTGAGCTTGGGTTTTTGCTCTTTCTCTGCGGGCACCTGGCCCACTGTTCACACAGGAGTTCCAAGCAGCACAAAGAAACGGTATTAAAAGGAACAGAGCAATTCCTTTTATACAGTTGCGTATTTTACAACCCATATACATATATGCCTGTACACACACATACATTTCTGCAGCAGTGCCTTAAAGCAGTTGGGATTCAGCCTCACTGCGGTGTGCCATCCTTCTCTGCAGGGCACCCTCCTTCTTGCTGCATCCTGGAGGGCCCCTTGGCCTGGCTCTCCCTCTGCACGGTGTGGAGGTGGACAGTGTGTGTGCTGGGGTCCTTTCCCACCCCCTGGCTAGGGTCAATGGCCCTGTGCTCCGGGTGATGCCGCTGGATGTGTTTGATGACCTGGAACTTCTGCTTGGCCTTGTAGGGGCAGTAGCGGCAGAAGAAGGGGTGCTCATTGGTGTGCGTCAGGTAGTGGTGGCGCAGGCCAGCTGCCCAGCGGAAAGCCCGCCCACAGGCATTGCACACATAGGGCTTCTCCTCGCTGTGCTTCTTCAGGTGAGTCTTGAGGAGAAAGCGAGTCTTGAAGGCCTTGCCACACTGCTCACAGATGAAGGAACGGGCCTCCTGGTGCCGCGTCTCCTTGTGCACCCGGAGGGCGTCTGCGCGGTTGGTGCAGTACTCGCACGCATCGCAGCGGTATGGCTTCAGGCCTGTGGCAACAGGGAAGGGGATGGCACCGGGATGGGGGCACAGTGCTCTCCACTCCCACAGCTCTCACCATCCCTGTAACAGAGCATCAGTCCCTAGGGACTTCCCCCTACATCCCATTGTATTAGCAGGCATACCAAGATCCCCATTTCCAAGGCACCAAATAATGTCTGGGGTTCTGTGCCACCCAAACTTCCCTCCCACCCAAGAGTGCCACCCCCACCCCATTAACACAGGATAATGTACTGCCCCCTAAATGTTCTCCTCAATCTCCAGCTGGGCCACTGGCAGAAAAAGAAGCACGGAGCAGCCCCAACACCCTCCCCAGTGCTCGACAGCTTGTTCTCAGTGGGCAGCACTCACCCGTGTGCTTTGTCATGTGGTACTTGAGCTGGTTCACCCACTTGCACTTGTAGCCGCAGTCAGGGCAGAGGTATTTCCTCTCCTCCTTGTGGATCCGCATGTGATACTGGGCAGGAGGAGAAGGTCAGGATGAGACCATGTCCCTTGCCCTGGGGATGTGCAGGGCTTTGTGGGGGCAGTGAGAGGCTCAAAGACAGCTCTGACATCTCCAGCTGCATGGGGCAAGGAGGGCTGTGTGCTTGCTTGGCAGGCTATGGGCAAGGGGGGTCCACACCAGGGTCTGGATGAGATGCCTGTACTGCTGTGCTGCTCTGCCCCAGCCTGTGGCTGGCACAGGTTTTGCTCCCCAGTTTGGTATTTAAGGCAGAGTCAAGCTAAAAACCCAGCCCAACAGAGCTGAGCACATTGCACAGCCTATCCCAGGTGGCCCCAAGGGGCTCCAGCTCAGCCTGGCCATTAAAATATCAATATTTCTTTTAGCAAAACCAGACTGTTTTTCCTTCCATTACCCTATGCCTCCATCACCCACACATTTCCTGTTCTAGGAAAAGCTCTTTACTGTGCATCAGGATGCTAATCACCTACAGCAACGAGGGCAGGGTTATGCTCTGCTTGCAAGAAAGCTGGAGGTTTCCATCAACCCTGTCTAACTGGCACCACAGAGAATGCTGAAGTCAGCAAGCAGCCAAACTTGGCTTTGAATGGTCACACCTCCCCTTGGGAACTTCTTTCCCAAACCCCTGTGGCTGGATGCCCCTCAAGCAATGTAGATGCAGTAGGATACATTCCCAAGCAGAGCTCTTACCTTGAGACGTGAGGGGTCAGCGCAGGCATATTTACAGAGGTGGCACTTGTAGGGCTTCTCACCAGTGTGGATGCGGATGTGCCACGTGATCTTTTGCCTGTTCTTGGTGGTGTACTCACAGTCTGAGCACTTGTACACACGGGTGCCCCCATGGCCCTTCATGTGCTGGTCAAACACAAGCTGGTGCCGGCAGGCAAAGTCACAGAAAGGGCAGTGCAGGGGTTTGTCCTGGGGGGCAGCTGGCTCATGGCTCTCCATGTAATGCCGCACCAGCTGCTGCCGCTCCTTGGCTGCAAAGCTGCACAGCTCACAGCGGTGGCTGAAATGCTGCGTCTTGTGCTCCTCCAGCGCCTCCCGGGTGGCAAAGGTCTCCTTGCAGGTGCTGCACTCCAGGTGTGGGTGCTGCTTCTGCACGTGGCACTTGAGCGTGGCCTCACTGTGACACACAAAGTCGCAGCGTGGGCAGCTGTAGGAAACCTTCTCCTCATGCCGTCGCAGGACGTGCTGCTTGAGGGCCGTCTCAGAACTGAAGCGAGCCTCGCAGCGGGAGCAGCCGAAGTTGAGCTCACCATGGTGGCAGCTGTTGACGTGGCGGGTGATGTCATTCTGCAGGTAGCTGCTGTAGTCGCAGAGCGGGCAGAAGTGGGTGGGTGTCTTCTCATGCACCCGCAGGCGGTGGATGCGCAGCTTGGAGTTGGTGCCGAAGGTCTGGCTGCAGATGCCGCAGGCGATGCGCCCCACACCGGTGTGCAGAGACTGGTGGGCCTCCAGGCGGTAGCGTCGCGTGGTGCTGAACTCACAGTAGCGGCACTTGTGTGGCTTCACCCCCTCGTGCTTGATGCGGATGTGCTGCCGCAGGCACCGGGCCTGCTTGCAGGTGAACTCGCACTGGCGGCACTGCAGCTGCGGCCGCTTGCTGTAATGCTTGCGGTGCAGCCTGCGGTGCAGCCGCAGGGCTTTGGCCACTTTGGAGGTGAAGGGGCAGGAGGAGCAGCGAAACTCACCCAGGGTCACACAGCCCCTCTTCTTGTGAGTCTTCATGGCCCGTTCCTGGTGGCAGGTGAAGGGGCAGGTGGGGCAGGAGAAACGCCTCCTCTTGGGCAGGGTGGCTTTTGGTGGGGCTGCATCCAGTGGGAGCTCGCTGGGCTGGTCTTTTGCAACACTGAGCGGGTCTCCCTCTGGGAGTTCGGTCCTTTGGGGTTTGTCCTCCTTGGGATGCACGATGTGCTTTTCAGCACAGTGGCTCTTGAGGGCCCGCTGGGAGCGGAAGGCCTCAGGGCACAGGGAGCACCAGAACTGCTCCAGGTTCCGGCAGCCATCCTCCACGTGGGAGGTGATGGTGATGACACGAGAGCACACAAAGGAGCAGGCATTGCAGTGCAGCTTCCCTCCCTCCAGTCGGTATTTCTCTGAGGATTTCCCAGGCTGGGAGGCACCAGCAGCTCCACCTGGCTCAGTCCCATCCCCTTGCTGGGGAGGCTCTTCTGCCACCTCTGTGCTGTCACCCAGCAGGGATTTCTCAGAGGCATGACAGCCCGATGTCTGTGCCCCAGCCGAAGGAATGCCTGCTGCTTGTGTTTTATCAGGTAGTAGTTCAGCTTCCCAAGGGCTCTCGGCATGCCCAGACTCCTCTGAGCCTCTCTTCTTGCTCTCTGCTGTTTCTGTACCATTATCACCAGGCTGGTCAGCAGGTTGGCACAGTCCAGGTGCCTCCTGATTGGTTGGTTTGAGGATCTTGTTGTTCTTCAGGAGAACTGGGCACTTCTTTAGGAGGTGAGTGTTGAGTCCCCTCTGCTGCTTAAAGCTGGCACCACACTCTCGGCACACGAGCGGGGCCCGGTGACTCTGGCAGCTGGCTTTGGAGTGCAGGGACATGGATTTCTCCTTCCACGTGATGTACGAACACTTCTCACACTTAAAGACCTGGCTCTCCGACTGCACCACCAGCATCTGCACCCTGCCCTCCAGCACCAGTGTCTCTGCCTGCTCCTTGTCCTGCTTCCGCAGAGCCTTCAGCACTGACTCCGAGCTGCCCCTGGTGTTGTCACCGGAGGTGGTCACATCCTCTGGGCCAGGCAGGTGGTCCTGTTCAGGTGTCTTCAGCATGCTGAGCCAACCCTCTGGCAACTTGGCTTGGCTGTTCTCTCTCACCTCAGTGTCTGCCACCACCTTGTGGTCTGAGCATGACCCCTCAAGGTGGCCCATGTCCTTCTTTAGGACGTCTTTTCCCTGGTTGTCTCCTGATGCTACACTGCCCTTCACCACCTTGTCTTCCTGTACATCTACCTCTTCCTCAAAGTCTGGGATGTCTTCGAGTGCATTGCCACTATCCTCCAAGCCAAGGCCATCCTGGGAGCCCAGCATCTCATAGGCCACAGGAGGCTCCTTGCAGGACAGCATTTCCACGCTCTCTGGCTGGGTCACACAGGATTCTCCAGTCAAGTGCTCCAGGATAGGGTCAGATGAGACATTCAGTGCCTCCAAGTGCAAGGTGCAGCTCTCTGCCACATCTTCAGAAACAGCGAGCTCAGTAGAGCCTGTGGCAGCATTTCCCTGCACACAGTCATCTTCCAGGGCATTGTCAGCAATAGGACAGCTCTGCTCCCCCTCATCCATGCCTCTCTCTGCCTCGCTCCTGCTCTCTGGTGGAGCGGCATCCTGCTCAAGGAGGGGCACCATGAACACTTGCTGGTAGCCCTCTTCTCCCTGAGCCTCCACCTGGGATGGCTTCTCCTTCACCCACTGCTCCTTGCCAGAGAGGGTGGAACTGGCATCCACATGCAGGGCTGCACCGAGCTCATAGCCAAAGAGTGCCTCAGATGAGCTGATCTCCAGTTCCTTGCTGGCATAATTTTCCAGCCAGTCCTTGTCACCAGGAATATAGCCATGAACCTTGCGCTTATGGAAGAAGAGGCTGGTGTTACTGAAGGTGCAGTAGGAACAGAGGGCACAGCGAAACTCCTTCTGCTTGGTGTGCTTGCAGTTCTCATGGTTCAGCAGCGCCTGCTTGTACTTGGTCTGGTAGGCACAGTACTGGCACTGGAAGATAGGCACCTGGTAGTTCTGCGAGTGCTTTGCCTGCATGTGCTTCTGCAGCTCGTACTTGCGCTTGCAGGCGAAGCCACACACCTCACAGATCAGACTTTTACCCTGGTGCCGCAGCTTGTGGCTGCTCAGCTGGTCCGCACGGTGACACCGGTACGAGCACTGGTTACATTGGTACCTGCAGGGACAAGCAAAATCGGTCAGGCACGAGGAACTGGGGCAGGCTGAGCTTCATCAGGTATGCTGAGCTCTCCTTCCCCACCTCAGACAAACAGGGAAAGGTTTGCCACATCTGACCTTTGCCATCCAGACAGCTTTTACCTGCTCTTACCATAGGCAATTCCTCCCTGCTGCAGCCCTTGGCACTGCTGGTGCTTTACACCCCCAGCCTGGAGATAGATTTCCTGAGTATTCCATACAGTGACCATGTCAGACACACTCTCACATGTGCATGCCAACAGCACTGCCAGCATCCCTGGAGACAGGCTAGACTCAAAGGAGGTGATAATTTGGCAGTCCTGAACAGGCTTTGTCCCACAAACATCAGCAGAGCAATGAACCCAAGCTCTGCTGCACCTCTGAGGTAATACACCTCCTTGGTGGCATAGAGATACCAAAAATAACTTTGTCACCACAGCACCATGCTGTGAGTTCAAAAACCAAATTCCTGATGTACCAGGAAGGGCAGGGCAGGCATGAGAAGGTCTGGCACACAGTGCAGCCAAAAGCAGACCCCTGGAGCAGCATTTGGGGAGCCCTGACTATGCTGCCAGGCCAGTGGAGCAGGGAGTCTTACCGGAGATCTCCAGTGTGCTTGCGCATGTGGACGTTCAGGTAATGTTTCCACTTGGTGATGTACCCACACTCGGTGCACATGAAGTTCTTGTCGTTGGAGTGGGTCAGCATGTGCTTGGACAGGTAGCTTACATCCCGGCACGTGAAGTCGCAGAGCTCACACTTGTGAGGTTTCTCTCCTACACGCAACACACAAATGCCTTCAGCATGACAGCCGGATAAAGCAACATGGCAGGAAACCAGCTCAGCAGGGAGCATGCAACAACTTCAGCCAAGTGATCCTGGGCTGGCAAAGCTGGTGGTGGGACCCAGGAACCCTGACCCAGCCCTCCCACCCAGAGGCAGGACAAAACACCTTCCCCATCCCAGCTCACATTTTGGGACCACTACAAGGGACACCCACCAGTGTGCAACAGCATGTGCCGGATGAGCACCCGCTTGTGCGCTGTGGCAAAGGCACACTCAGTGCACTTGTGGATCTTCTCGTTGGCGTGCATCTTGCCCACGTGGTCATGAAACTCCACAGGGTTGAAAGTGGCATAGGGGCAGAAACTGCACTGGAGCTGCTCACTGCCTGGGTGCCCCTGCTTCTTGTGCTTGCGGAAAACGTGCTTGTTGGAGCAGATGAAGTCACACTGCTGGCAGTGGAAGGCGTAGTGGGTTTTCCGGTGAGCCTCCATGGCCTCAGCCGTGCCGAAGAGCAGTGAGCAGGCATGGTACTTGCACTCCACTGCCTTGACGCCATGAGCATCCTTGAGGTGACGGACAAACTCCTTCCGGTCCTCTGCACAATAGTTGCAGTCCCCGTGGAAGCAGCTCAGCCTCTTGGGTTCGGCTTTGTGAGTCTTCAAGTGTTCCTTGAGGGCCTGGCTAAGCTGAAACTTCTCCTCACAGACGGGGCAGGAGTAAATATCGGAGTAGAAGTTGGAGATGTCCTCATGCATGCTGGCCATGTGGCGGTTGAGGGCGTTCTTCTCCACTGAGCTGTAATGGCAGAGCGGGCAGCGATGAGCCTTCTCGCCCGTCTCCCGCATCATGTGGATTTTCAGCTTGCTTTTGCTGGTGAAGTACTTGTGGCAGTTGGGGCACTGCAGGCTGGGGTCAGGGAAGTGCAGGTGGAGGTGCTCTACCAGGTGGGTCCGCTTTTTGAAGCACCGCTTGCATTCGGGGCACATGTGGGTTTTGTAGAGATACTCAGAGCCTTCTACAACATCCCCTGGGGGAACAAAGGAGTGGGAGCAGTTATTAAGGAAAAGATGAAGAGCACAGGCAGATGTTCTGTCCCTGATCCAGTTGTGCCAGGGTGAGGGTTTATACACATGTGCAGTCACACAGCTGCCACCTACTCAGAGGGACTGTCCCCACCCCAAGCCACCAGCACACTTCAGGTGAGCTCTTTCCAACTCAACACTGGCAAAGCACAGCCTACATCAGGCCTGCCCACATGTCCCTGGTCCCCAAAGCCTAAAACCTGGCAGCATGCATGAACAGGAAAAGAAGGGACATATTTGCTTGGGCAGAGACTGGGGGAACAAGTACAGCGGTACATGCAGGAGATGTCATGTCACCCACCAACCTGGGCCACATTTCCCTGGCCAGCCCTGAGGATGTGGTGCTTGTTCACAAAGCCTGAGCAGCTCCTGGTAAGGCCCTGCATCCTACCTTTGAAGTGCTGTGCCTGGGGCACTCCAACTTTTTTGGGAGCTGCCTTCCTATCCTCTTTGGTCTCAGCTTCGCAGAGGCTCTCACCATCCTCCTCTGGTGACTCATCCCCACTGCTGTCCGAGTCCTCTTCTCCAGCTGATGCTTTCTGTCCCTTCAAGGAGCTTTCCCCAGTACCTGCAGGCTTTGCTGGCCTGGCTTCTGCTGTGCTGGCTTTCCAGCCAGGGTGGCAATTACTTGGCTCCTCCTGCCCTTCTGATGCTGCATCAGTGAGGAAAGACAAAAGATCATCATGTTCCATGCAAAAGGAAGCCACCCTCACACACCCACACACATGCAGAAAAACCACCTGGCTCAGATGGAGGGTGCAAACTGTGCTGCAGGGAGGCACGAACACAGAGTTCCCAGCCCTCCAGCTTCACCCCCCCATTCCTCCAGCTGTAACTGGGATGCACAGACACAGCCAGGCTCTGCAGCACGCACAGGCCCCGAGCCCCCACCCAGCCATACCTGACGGCAGGATGCAGCACTGGTCAAGGCTGTGGGGTTCTGAACCGGGGGGGTCACCTTTTGTGGCCATGTCAGAAGGGGACTCTGCGGTGTGGCCCTTCCTGTGCTGCCAGAAGAGCTTGGCATTGGCTGTGATGAAGTCGCAGTGGCCACAGTGGAAAGGGAAGTGTGTCCGGTGGTGCTGTTCCATGGCCTGGCGGCTGGGGAAGAGCAGCGGGCAGGCCCGGCAGGCGCAGGCCACGGGGGAGGCCCTATGCAGGTGGCGCAAGTGACTCCGCAGTTGCTTGCGGTCCTCTGTGGTGAAGTGGCAGCCCCTCTCGGGACAGGGCAGGGCTCCCGACGGGGCACGGTGGGTCTTGAAGTGCTCCTTGAGTTGGCCAGGCTGCAAAAATGCCTCCTGGCAGACGGGGCACAGCAGGCACTCGGGAGCAGAGTCTTCCTGTGTGCTGGCTCCAGGCAGCTCTGAGCCCCCGGGGTCACTCTGGCCCTCGCTGGCAGAAGCCAACAGTGCTCCTGGGAGTTCCAGGTGCTCTGGGGGGGGCAGCAGCAGGCACTGGTGCTGGGACAGCAGGGAGGACTCTGAGAAGCTCTGGCTACACCTCTCACAGAAGTACAGCTCCACCACTTTGACCAGAACCTCTGCAGAGAGCAAGGGATGAGTGTTAGAAGGAGCTTTTTCCAGGCCCGGAGCTTGGGACTGGTGGTTCAGTTCCAGCTCTGGACAAGGAGAATAAATCCCTCTTGCCACAAATTACATTTTGGGAACCACATCCCCCATAAGAAGGGGAGTTATCACCACCGAGATGGCCACGATAACCATTTCTGTCCTTTGAAGCATGCAGAGATGAGGGGCTGGCCTGGCCCCATTCCTGTTAGGATATGCCCACTGGACCCACATGGGAAGCATGCTGAGGGGTAGCAGTTCAGGTGGAGATCTCCGCCTGGTCCCTACTGACAGCCTGGAGTGACCCCCTCATGCAGCATGAAACTCGCATAGTTGCATGCATCTCACAGCCACTCTCCCCATCCACACACCCAACTGGTGCTAGGTCTGCTCAATGGTGGCACCAGACTCATGATGCAGGGTCAGAGATCTGAGGGCACCTAGGACAGGAACCCTAGCCAGATGTCTCTAGCTCTGCTGACTGCAGCGGGGCCCATTCTGCACTTCCTGCATCCCATACCTGTGGCACTGGCCGCGTTGCTCAGTGTCACATTGCCAGCCACTGCCTCGATGAATATTTCCACATTGCTTCCTTCAGCATGAGCCCCTGCCCCAGGCATGGAGGCCTCTGCCAGCAGCAAGTCCTGGCTGGCAGCCAGCGGGGGTGTCCCAGCCAGACCAGTGCTGGCCACACCAGGGCTTCCCATGGCTCCCACCACTCCTGGTGTGGGCAGGAGCAGCTCTGAACACAGGGTCTCCATCTCTCTGCTGGCACCCTCTGCTACAGTCACCGCTGTGCTCATTGCCACCAGGCACTGCCTTGGCGCTGGGCCAGTCAAGATGACCTCTCAGTCTGAAACAGAAGAAAGCAGTTTAAATGAGGGACATTCCAGAGCCCAAGAGGATTTTGGGGAGCAGCCTGTGATGCCAGTCTCAAGGTAGGGTATTTCAATGCTGGCTCCTTTCTGCTGTGTCCCAAGCAGGCCGCTGGCAAGCCCTCTGTCACGGGGCAGACAAGAGTGCAAGGACACCTGTACCTTCTCCCTGAGCCCAACACCCAGGACTTGCTCCCTGGGTCCAGCTGGGCCGATCCCCGAGCCCACCCTCAGAGATATGCCCGGTCTCCAGCCAGCAGGTGCCCCCACTGTCCCGCCGGGCCAGGCTCCCCCCCAGTGCCTCGCCTTTCACCCCGGGCTGTCCCCGGCACCCCCAGCCCCTCACCCCAGGCTGTTTCCGGCCCTCACCCCTCACTCCTCCCCCCGAGCTGTCCCCGGGTGCCCCCGGCCTCTGGCCCCTTACCCAGGGCTGTCACCAAAGTCCCCTCAGCCCGGGCTGTCCCCGCCGTCCCGGGTCCCCTTCCCCCGGCACATCTCGGTGGTGGTGTCGGGCGGCGAGAGCGCCGCCCTTTGTGCCTCTCGCGCAGCCGCTCTGCCCGGCCCCCGGCCCCGCTCTATGGTGCGGCCGGAAGCGGCGCGGGCGGGAGCGGAAGCGGCGCGGCGCAGGTGAGCGGTGGCGGCACCGGCTGGAGCGGGGCCGAGAGCGGGGCGGGATCCTCCGCGGAGTGGCCGGGGCTGGGCCTCTGCTGCGGGGAAGGCCGGTGTGGATCCGGGTCTTTTGGAGGGGAGGGTGGGGCTCCTGCAGGGGGGCGCTCGGGGACCCTGAACTGGTAAGGAGGAAGGTCACGCCTTATTCTAGTGGAGGTGGGATTCCGTACTTGAGAGAGCAGAGCGTGTCTGTGTGTCTGGCGGGGAAGGCTCCCCCTCGTTCCCAGTACATGACAGACCTGCTGAGGGAGGTGGAGAAGCTTCAGGCCACCGGAGCATGCGGCTATAATTTAGACGGAGGTGCGCCTTCTATCACCGTCGTGTGTCCGTTCTCAGCGGCAAAGACCTGGCTCTTGGCTCAGCCTGGGGATGTGCTTCAGCTTTTCAAACGATAAACCTTAAGTAATTGCAGTACTCATGATTTCTGGTTCAAAGAAAAAAATCTGGCCTTCTTGTCTTGACTGAAAAAACAGCAGATGCTCCCGTGGTTCTTCAAGAGCCTCCTAGCCCCCTCCTGCTTGGCTCACCCAGTGGCCTGCAGAGAGGGAGAAGGTTCCTGCAGCCAGCAGGAACACTTGGTAATAAGCACAGATGTGGGAAATCCAAATGTGCCAGACAGCCCTTCACCTTGAGGCCTGGCCCCAATAAAGGGCAGGGAACTGTGGGTGATCTGTTGTGTTCCTTGCTACCATTCAGTCTTTCCTCACAGGTTTGTTGCCGGAGTGCAGAAACGATGCTGTGGAAAGGAACTGCCTAACCTTCCACCATGCCCCTTTCTGACTTTGTCTTAGCACTGAAGGACAACCCATATTTCGGGGCAGGGTTTGGCCTCGTCGGGGTGGGCACAGTCCTGGCAGCAGCTCGTAAGGGGGCCCAGTTTGGGCTGGTGGCTTTCAGGCGCCACTATATGATCACCTTGGAGGTGCCCAGCAAGGATAAGAGCTACCAGTGGTTGCTGAACTGGGTCTCCCACCACGCCAAGCATACGCAGCACCTCAGTGTTGAGACCTCATACCTGCAGCATGAAAGTGGGCGTGTCAGCACCAAGTTCGACTTTGTCCCCAGCCTCGGGAATCATTTCATCTGGTAAGGAGGGTAAGGGAAAGCAGTTTGGGGATTGAGCCTCACTTTGGCAAACTGGGGGGCCTGTAGAGGCAGTGGAGAGGATCCTTCTTACTCTCTGGGTCTGTGTTGGGGCAGGAGATGAAGAGTAGCAAGAGCAGCCTGTACTTGGCTGTGTGAAATGATTTCTGTACGTGAGTGTTCTTGATGCATGAACCAGGTGAGGCACAGCTGAGCGGTGCTGGATCACTGTACACTGCCCTGTCTTCCTGCCCCAGGTACCGCAGGAAGTGGATTCGCATCGAGCGCAGCCGGGAAACGCAGATGCTTGACCTGAACACAGGGACCCCCTGGGAGTCTGTCACCTTCACTGCACTGGGCACTGACCGGGAGATCTTCTTCAATATCCTTGAGGAAGGTCTGTAGGGGAACTGTGTGGGGTCCTGCCGGGAACAACCTACTCCTGGAGATGCCCAGGGCTTCGCGGGAGATCCTCTTCCCTGGCAGCTGTTCCCTGTGCCTCTCTCTGCAGCCCGGGAGCTGGCACTGCAGCAGCAGGAGGGGAGGACGATCATGTACACGGCTGTGGGAGCAGAGTGGCGTCAGTTCGGCTTCCCCCGCCGCCGCCGGCCCCTCAGCTCTGTGGTGCTGGAGAAAGGCGTGTCAGAGAGGCTGGTTCAGGATGTGAAGGAGTTCATCAGCAACCCCAAGTGGTACAGTGAAAGAGGCAAGGCTCTGGTGTGATGCACTCTGTATGGTGTGGGGTGGGGCAGGATGCTCATGGTTCTCTCTGGAATTGGCGGTGGAGAGATTTTTCCCTAGGTGTGTCCTCTTTCCGTGCTCAGCACGGCACCACAGCTTGGAGGGAGGGAGCACAGAGCAATCCAAGTGGTTATCCTAAAAGAACACTGTCTTCTTAGGGATCCCCTACCGAAGAGGCTACCTGCTTTATGGTCCTCCTGGATGTGGGAAAAGCAGCTTCATGTGAGTTTTGTCAGCTCCTGGCTCTGGGCCACAGCAGTCTTGGATGAGAGGGTGTGGATGAGTTTGGGTTTGGAATTCAGGAGTGGGTTGTGCCTTATGTCTGCTGCCTATTGTAAGCATTTGCATTGCTGACACTGTGACAGGTCAGGGTGACAAGCCCTTTGTGTCCTTGCTTTGCACAGTGCTGCATGGTAAGAGTGGACTGAACAGGGGCTTCCACCTGATCAGATCTGATCCTTGCTGGGAAAGGACCCCTCTGTCCTCTCCCTTACTGCTAAAGGGAGAAATCCGATATTTCCTTGACTGCAGGCTTTCCCACTGTGATTCACCCTTGTGGTTTGTGTCCTTTCCAGCACAGCCCTGGCTGGGGAACTGGAGTACAGTATCTGCCTGCTGAGCCTCAGTGACCACAGCCTCTCTGACGACCGGCTCAATCACCTCCTGAGTGTCGCACCACAGCAGAGCATCATCCTGCTGGAGGATGTGGATGCTGCCTTCATCAGCCGGGACCTTGCTGCTGAGAGTGAGCACCGCCCCTTTTCCTGGGCCAGCAGCAGGAGGGAGTACTGGGCTGTACTGGGAAAATATTTGGACTCTGGGCTGCTCAACTGCACCAGCAAAGACCAGGAGTGGGGGAATCTCTCAGGCCTCAGGGCCCAAACTGGAACTTGTCCAGTTTTGGCTAGGCTGTAAAAGGAAATTTGGATCCTTTATTCTCAGGCAAAAGTCCTTCTCCTGCCCAGCTGCTTTCAGGATGAGGGAGAAGGTGGCTTTCCTTCTCATACTCTGTGTTCCCATGGGTGTGTGTGGGCAGGGGAGGTGAATGTGCTGCCAGCCAGGCAGAGGGTCAGCCTCCAAGCAAGGAGTGAGTGGGGAGCTTGGCATAAGGCTCAGGTGATAGGAGGGTGGCTGCAATCCTGTGCAGGGTTAGTGGCCAAGGGCTACAATCTCAGACACCTCTGTTCCCAGACCCGGCTGTGTACCAAGGCATGGGGCGCCTGACCTTCAGTGGTCTCCTCAATGCGCTGGATGGTGTGGCCTCCACGGAAGCCAGGATTGTCTTCATGACCACCAACTATGTGGACAGGTCAGAGCTGCCCCTGGGAGAGAGTGGGGTGGGTAGCACAGGAAAACCTTGCTCCTTTTTGCTGGGCTTTATTTATTGAATCCTCCAGCATGAAGACTGGGGCTTCAGATTTCCCACATACTCCCTTGGGATGCAAATCCTTTGATTGCTGATCAGGATCCCTTTTGCTGGAGCCTCAGATGCCTACTTGCTGTTCAGAACATGGTTGTGTCCTTCAGGAGTGGTACCACCTTCCTGCCCGTGGGTAACTGCAAGTTTTGGGGTTGTGTCCATGCTGTGAGTGAAGCGCTGGCCCCATGTGCAACCCATTGGGTTCGTGGAATGCAGCCTGGGCTCATGGTGCCTGGACAGCTGCTGTGCTGTGGCAGGCTTGGTTCACTCCAGATCAAGCTGGCCTAGGGGTTTGTTCAGAGGTTGGTCATGGGACAGAGGTGGGCAGAGCTGTTTCCCAGGACATTTTTGTCCTCCTTTGGAGTCAGTCCTTCCCCAGCTCTCTCCTTTCTTTTTGGGTTGATTTTCCCCTTCATTCTCCCCAGGAATGAGGGAGATTTTGGGTTGATTTTCCCATTCAGTTTCCCCCTTAACCATCTCACAGTGCATGGCACTTTGCAGGAAGGACAAGAGCTGTGCTGGTGTGGATAGGGGCTTCCTGCAGGACCCACCCTGAACAGATGCTTTGATCAGGTTCTCCAGCCCCACCCTTTGTCTCTTGACAGGCTGGACCCAGCCCTGGTGCGTCCTGGCCGTGTGGATCTGAAGCAGTATGTGGGCCATTGCTCCCACTGGCAGCTGGCCTGCATGTTCCAGCGCTTCTACCCCGAGCAGCCCCCGGCTGCAGCCCAGCGGTTCGCGGAGCAGGCGCTGGCGGTATCCAAACAGATCAGCGCTGCCCAGGTGCAAGGCCACTTCATGCTGTACAAGACAGACCCTGAAGGAGCCACTTCAAACATAAGCTCCAGCCTGCTGTGACCAGGGGCCAGCTTTCCCTTGTGACACTGAGAGGACTGGGACAAAGATTGGACCATCCTGGGGATGCCATGAAGCTGCCCACCTGCACAGGCCAGGTCTCTGTTCACCCCTAACTCTCCTGTGCCTTGGTTTTGGAGAGTCAGAGCTGCCAGCCTCACAGCAAGGGATGGAATCAGCCTCCTGCTGCTCCCCAGACTTGGGTGCTACTGCACCAGCCCTGCTCACCAGTGTGTGCCTCATGTTGGGATTGCTGTAAGCTACCAAGGCTCCTGGTGTGAATCCCCTTCCTTGTGGGTCAGCCTGGAGGTGTCCCAGAAAGACATTTCCTTTGGGCAGGACACTGGGGTTCTACACTGCTAAAAGTGTCTGGTTTTTTTTAAAGGACGGTGGTCTCACTGGTTTGTGAATATCCTCTGTGAAGTGCACAACACAGCTCTTGTCTCTCTGGTCCGTTTTCCTGCTAGTTGCTCTCCAGCTGCTGGTTCCAGAGCCCTCCTGACTAGTCCTGGCAAATCCAGACTGTTTCTGAAAAAAAGCAGCTCCTAAGAGACAACTCATTGTCCGTCAGGCTCCAGGCTGGTGCCACTGAGTCCTGCTGAGTTATGATGCCAAGCCACAGATCTACTTGGATACTGTTCCTAGGTGGGGATGACTGTCCTTCCAGAGGAGATGTGGGGCCCTGGAACTGTATGAGGGCAGATGAGAGGCCTTGGCCAGTTATAGCATATCTTCCCAAGAGCTCTTCCCTTCCAGTCCCTCTTTCAAAATCCTGAAAATTGGTTTCCCCAGAGTCAGTCCTATGTTAATGTGGTCAGTTTTGGGGGTTGCATCACTTTGCTAGGGGTGGGTGAGTGGGTTCCAAGCCAAACCCAAACTGCAGGTCACTGCTTAGCCCTCCTCTAGGCTCTGCCCTGTGGGTCCAAGGGCATAGCCAAGAGCACATGGCAATACACAGGGGCACAGCCAATGGTGCAAACAGGCACTGCTTTAATGCAACCCCAGACTTGCACAAACGTTTCTGCAAGTGAAGGAGCAGGATGCTGCTGGTTGGCATCTCAAACCCTATGTCTGGCTATCCCACAGAGGCTGGCTGCTCAGATCCAGCCTCTTCCCTCAAAGATGGGGGTCAAAACTGGCCAGTAAGTGACAGGCAAATGTCCCACAGCTGCCTGGGAGAATGGGGAGTGTTTGGGGAGGATCCAGAGGGAGCTGATGCCACCACACACATCTCGTGCTGCTTGCTTTTAATAGTGTTAATGCTACAGACGCTGCCAGTGCCTTTCTGCCTGGCCTGAGGGCTTTTGCCAGTTAAGCCTCACAACAGCCTTGGGAGATAGGTGAGTGACACAGGTGTGGACACCAAGCAAGGGAATCCGGGTCGGCAGGCAGGCCCTCTTCCTCCCCTCTGACCTGGAGGTTTGGTTTGTTTATCCCAAATTCATTTCCACAAACTGTTGCAAATGCCCTTTGCTCCAGGCTGACAGCGGTGAGTCAGAGAGAGCCCTTCCTAAAGCACTATTCCCCGGGAAAAATCCCTTCCCACTAACACATCTGGCATTTGATTGACGTTATCCAAGTCCTCACTCTGATTTCCATGGCACGGCAACTTTCTTCTTGAGAGTAATCCTGGCTCACCAGAGGAAGCCAAAGAGCTTCAGCTGCTGTGAAGGGCAGAGATCTTCCATGTTTCTTTCAGGACAAAATCAAATGCCTTTCTTGCAGCACAGCAGTTTCACCAGTGAAGGCAGGAGGCAGCAGAACAAGCACCAATGTCAGGTAAAGTTTGCACCTTTTTGTCCAAGTGTGGGCAGGCCATTCGCCCAGAAACCACCTGAACAAGGACAGAGGGAGCACTGAAGAAAAATTAGGGCTCTCTTCAGGGCACGAGTGCTCAGCCCTCATCCACAGGAGGGCACAACATCTGTCAGATCATCCAGCCAGGACAGGTAGTATTGACTCAGGCCAAGGAGGGAGAAAAAAGAATGATTTTAGAGCATTAGGGTTGAAGACAGACCAGTGTTAGAAATTTAAGCACAGAAGGTTCTTGGGCGGCAGGTTAAACCAACCCTTTCAGGTCAAGACCAGGCATGGAGTAAGCAGGGCAGCAGATGAGGAGTTCTCGGTCAAGAAAGGGGTTAGTGCAACTTTCATGTGCCAGAGCTCAGACAGACAGGTGTGTGCACTGGCAAATGCCCTCCTGGCACACACAGCTGTTGGTTTCCTGGGGATCTCACATGAAGTTTTGGCAAGTCCATTGTAGCACTGCTATTTTGCACTTAGTAGGAGGAAGACAGTAACAGCCCACATGTGGGCACAAGAGGTGGGGGACAAGGCACAAACAAGTGTGAAGGAATCAGTATTGTCCAGGTGAGGCAGAGAACTTGCACTAAGCCAGGCAAAGCAGGGAGCCCTCCTGCCACCCAGGAGTACCAGGGGAAGGTCTCTGCCTCAGCCCTGGTTGTAGAGAACAGGGAAGGAGTTGAGAAATACCAGGTATCAACACCTTTGCTCCAAAAAGCAAACAGGAGCAAGAGGGCAGAGGAAAAAAAGGGAGCAGGCTCTGGAGAAGACCCAATGAATTAATTTAATAGCATTGCCCCACTTCAGAGGCTTGAGATCACTCTTCATGGCTTTGGATTGGGACACTACATCTGTGGAGCAGCAGCAGACGTAACTGCACCAAGTTAGTTTAAACAACAAATCCTCATTTAAGCAGGATCAGCTTGAAGATTACAGGAGGGTAGCAGTATCCAAAATACTGGAGCATGTCTTCACTTCCGGTTTGCCAGAAGTGCCAAGAGACAGCCTGGTCTTGGAGGGGGATTCTGAGGGGTTACAAAGCAGAGTACTCTCTTCAGAGGTTCCCCCCATCAGCTTCAGCCAGGACAAAAGCAGCTGAAAGGGCAGGAGCTCCAGCTAAATATGGGCTTCCTGGAGAAGCAGGAGCCAAGGTGAAGCCTGAGCCACAAGACAGCCATGACCTGCCAATGTGTTGACTTAAGCTTAACTTGGATCTCCTGGCTGGGACTGGGCAATGTCCTCTGTAGTAAGGACTTGCCTGACCAATCCCAGCAGTTGAGAAGGTGCTCTGAGAAGGAATGGGGGACAGAGAAAGTGGAGCTGAGCTCCAAGATACTGCCCTGGCACCACCACAGCTCCACTGGCTTCTGGGGAAGATCTTGCCACGCTTTGGCTCTGCCATGGCACTATGCTGGGCTCAGTCCCTTTGCTTTATAGGTATACACATTTCTTGGCATTTCACCTATAGGAACCATGGCTGCAGGTCCCCAAAGCTACCTCTGTCTTCTGGGTCCTCTGAGACCAAGGCTGATATGATCTGTCAAGATTCCACTTCTCCAGTGCTAGTAACAGCCAGCTGCTCATGCCAGCATGCTTTACACTGTACATACCCTGGTGACACTGCCTGTCCCAAGCTGTCCCATGTGCCATCTGCCTCCTCCCTTCCAGGGGGTACAGTATCTGTTTGCTACTGCTTCATCAGAGCCTTCATTGTTCTCCCCAGAAGCAGCCCTTTTTTCCCCCAGCCCAGCCCCTCATCATTCCTGCTAAGAGCCACTCTCCTTCTCAAGATGGGCTTCTCGATGTCCACTGGGCCTGAATGCCCCTCGCCCTCTTGGTGCTCTGGGGTAGGAACCACGCTCCTGAACTCTGGACCTCTCCCACCTTCCACAATCCCAGGGCCTATGGTGGCCCTGCCAGCTGGGGGCAGCTTTGTGGTCACTGCGGTTGAACATCAGGTTCTCCTTTTTCCTGTCCCGAGCCTCAGTCCCCTCCTCTGTGCTCCATTTCTCCAAGTCATGGTGTTCCTCTTTCAAGTCTACAGTTTCTGTTGCTGGTGAGGGGTCTTCCTGGCACAACTCTTTTCTTTCAGCCAAGGGAGCAGCCCTGCTTCTGCTGTGAGGCTTTGAAAACTCCTGGCTGTGCCGTCCAGCAGGTCTGCGCTCTGGTCTCTGGCTGAAGACCCTGGGCCCCCTGGAGCTGTGGACTGGATGACAGGCTTCCTCACCTGGTTCCTGCGAGCCACTGCACAGCTGCCTGCCCCGGCCTCTGGAGCCTGGCCTCTCCCCTCTGTGCCTCTCCCTCTTGCTCAGTTGCTCTCTGGGCACAGCAGACTTCTCAGGCCGCCTGGGTTCCACCCTGGCCTCTGGCTCGGGAGCCGAGGCTTGGCTGGGCGGCTGGAGCACGTCCGCAGCACGGGCACTCACCAACAGCTCAGAGGCAGTGGCAGCTTGGCCTGGATCCACAGCAGCTGGAGGCTGAAAGCAAGAAGCCACGCGTTAAGAAAAGGACAGGGGTGTCCCATAGCAGATGAGAGTGCTTGATCCTGCAGCCCAGAGCCCCCTCAGCAGCTCTCTGCCCCCAGCGCCGTACCGCCTGCAGGCTGATGAAATATCGGTTCCTCTCTGCCTCGGGGTCGATGATTCCCCCTTTCTCTTGCTGTCTCTTGAAAATCAGGCGCAGTTCTTCCTGGTGCTGCAGCACCTTGGCATCTGGCCTGTATGGCTCCTGAGCAGAAGAAAGCAAGGCAAAGTAAGGGCCCTCTCAACACCTAGCGTGGATAGACAGTGGCAGGGCTGGCAGCTACTCCCCAAACCCTTCTTTGCACAGTGCCAGGCAACCTGCTTCCTTCTGCCACATTGACCAGGCCTACAGATGCATGGGAAATCCCTGGATAGAAGCTGAGCATCCCAGTGCAGACCCACTGCTTCTGCAGTGAATGCCTTGGGCCATCCTCCTGTGGGGCAGGATGCAGAGCAGCTACCATGAGGTCACTCTCCTGACCTGATTGTATCCCAGAGAGTGCAGGGATGTTCCCCATGGCAGAATCACCTCTCCCTCAGCACATCTGCTCAACTCAGGGCTATACAACTGAACATGCTCTCTGTGAGCTGTCCTTTGGATGGGACATCTCTATAGGAGGACCTGAGAGAGAGTGTGCATGCATTCATCCCTTACAATGCCCCAGTTGAAGCTACCCAGTGAGAAGGCACAGCTGGGCAGGTGAGCCCCCATCTCTTACCAGAGGGTGCTGTGGGGGCGGTGCTGCCTTCAGAGCACAGAGGTCATAGACCAGGGTCTCCCGGCAGACAGGGCACTGCACACCAACTTCCTGTGGGGAGGCAAGAGATGATAGCAAACCCTGTCTGTGATCCAGCTCAGGCACTGCCCCATAACCCCACCCTGGAAGTGGAACAGGGTGGTCTTCACTCTTCTGCCAAGGTAAGGAAGCCCAGAGAGGTTCCAGCAGCGTGAAAACAGCATGGCATCTCAACAACTGCTATGGAAGGTGTCTCCACATGAGGCACGCTGGAATTTGTGCTCCAGCAGCTGACCATTTTACAAAGCACCCCTGTCAACATGTATGGCTTCAGCCCTCAGCCTAGGATCTATTTTTTTCTGCAGCAAAGTGGAGTGTGTCATCTAGACAGCACCTCTTTGAAAGGGTTTGTAGGAAGGAGACTTTGATTTGTTCCATACTAAGCTGTGGTGTTGGCTCTGCAGCTGGCAACTGTTCCAACATGTGCTAGGCAGGTTTTATCACCCCAAAACACAGGTGATTGTGTTTACCCTGCTGCAACCCCCCACAGTTCAAGGACTAGGACTAGGGAAGGAGCTCTCTTTTCTAACTTCTGTGGTTCCAGAAGTCTAAAAATGCAACTCTCTTACCCCCTCACACAGCAGGCACTGTGATCCAATAAACCAACTTGTTTGGTTGGAAAGGGGCCTTGGAGAGAATTTAGTCTAATCCCTGCTGATTCTCAGCACAGGCTCCATGTCCCAAAGAGGGTGATACAGATGTTAGAAGGGTCTATGCAGGGGGCCAGTGAAGGAGGCCCAGTACCTGTTTGGGAGATGGTGCAAGGTGCTGCTCTCTCTCCTCCTGCTGCATGAGGATCTCCTCCTCCATGTGCTGGGCATAGCGAGCCAGACAGTGGGAGTGGAAGTAGTGGTAGCACTGGGTCTTTGTGAAGGCTTCTTTCTCCTATCAAAAGAAAAGGGTGTCTTTGAACAATTTCCAAGCAATGAGTTGTGTAACCACCCAGCTGAGCTGGGTTTTCACTCCCATGTCAGTGGTGTCATGGGGTGCTAGTGCTGACAGAGTCATCCAACATCTTCTGTTGGGCTGCATCTCCACTCCCTCAGCAATTACTGGGATGCTGCTGCTTGTTTCAAGTGTTAGAAACACTCCTAATGTCAAGATGCAAAGATTTTATGGCTGATTTCTCTGCATGTGGTCCTGTGTAACCAGCAATCTTCCCACCTGACATGTTCTTCCTAGGCAGGCACTGACTTTCATTGCAATCCTGGTAAGTCCTGCTCCCCTGTCCCCACAGACCTCAGCACCTGCATGGATATGTTCTCGTTCCTCCTGTCCACCTGTGTGCTGAACTCTAGGGGAAGTGTAACCAACATCCCTAGGGGATGGTGATGAAATGCACCATCAACTAGCCCCAGAGCCTATGCTTCTTTGGAGATGCTCCAGCATCTCTCGCTGCCCCACACCCATTTTCTGTAGAAGATTATCTAGAGGCTGATGGGCAGCATGTATTGCACTAGGAAGGGCCCGGTGCAGAGTGGGAGGCAGGGGGCTGCTGGGGTGCATCTTGGTCTTATGCTGATATTCCAGCATCAGACTTCCCGTTTTCTTGCCTCACTTCCCAGTCAGTTTGCAGCGTCAGGAGACACATGCCTACCTGGAATCCATAGAGGCAGATTACACACTGTCCTTGAGGAATATTGTTGTCAGTGAGGATCTCCTTTCCCTTCTGTGAAAACATTAAAGCAAATGTTTTACTCACTGGCCTGCCCATGGGGCTCAGGGATGTCCCATCCCTTGGGCAGTCAGGGATCAGTGTCTGTGGCTGGTCAGACCCAATCTCCTCACTCTCACCTCGATCAGTTCATAGAGCACCTCTGTCCCCAGCCTGGCTTCAGCAACGCTTCTGAGGGTCTGGGAAATCCTACAGCAAAGCAGCAGAAATCCTTAATTTGTGTTAATCCATTAACACAAATTTAGCTACAGCCTTTCACTGTCCCACATACCTGCCATCCTACCATGATGACAAGAGAAAGAAAGAGAGCACTGGCCTTCAGGCTTTGCTTGGAGCACAGGACAGGCACACATGCACACACATATTCACATGCTGCCCTGACTCCCTACAAGCCAGTGCACAGGACCTTTTGTCATGACAGGACTTGCAGAAGCACATCTGCTGATGCCCTCAGCTTGAGCTCACCCAGCACTCTTTGGTTTTGGTGAATCCCAGGCTTTGTTTATCTGACAGCAGCCCCTGAGCAGGTCTTTTGGGAGTGGCAACATCCTCTCATACTGCTGGCAGGCACCAAGGTCTCTGCACACATTCCATAGCGCAAAGACAACAACAGGCTGCCTAAGGACTTGGATCAGTCCCACCTCTGTCAGGGCAGGGCCAGCAACTTTCAAGGCCCCTGGGATTCAAATAACATTTCAGGAGGACCACAGGGGTACAACCACAAGGTGAACCCCTCTGGGTCAAATTTGGCACCAGTGGCTCCTGAGAGGTTTAGGACAAAGTGATTTAGAGTGCTGTATCCACCTGTTAACCAGACATTGGAAGTCAAGTGAAGTAGAGAAGGCTTGCCCATCAGTTCTGCCTTCTGGATCTCTGGACGAAAAGATCACCATTCCCCACCCTCCTGGCACTCACTTTTGAATTTGTTCATCTGACAGTCCCCGCGGATTCCTGATGGAGATCTCTGGTGCTTTATCAGGATACTAGGATAAAAGAGAAACACCCAAAGCACAACGAAGGTGGAGAGGCCCAAGGCCCGGAGGTGCAGGGGCGCGGGGAGCGCGGGCAGCCTACCTGAGGGGGCACGGAGAGCA
Organism: Hylia prasina; assembly: GCA_013397195.1. Classification (NCBI taxonomy): domain Eukaryota; kingdom Metazoa; phylum Chordata; class Aves; order Passeriformes; family Sylviidae; genus Hylia; species Hylia prasina. The sequence goes on from VYXD01016282.1 coordinate 106,510, forward strand.
CCAGGGTGAAGCGGACGTACTGGGAATCCTGGTCCTGGGCCGTGGCAGGGTGCAGGGTGATGCTGATCTCCCAGGGCTCCCACCTGGAGAAGGGGCAGGTGGGGTGAGGAGGGCGGCGCGGGGCCGGGCCGGGGCCGGGGAACGCGGGACGTACCTGCCCAGGCCCCGCGCCACCTGCAGCTCCTCCAGGTAGATGGACTCCAGCACCTCCACCTCCGACGGCAGCGCCCTGCGGGAACCGAGCAGGCGGGGGTCAGAGGGCCCCGGCGGGCTGGGGGTGCGGGACAGCAGGGGTGCGGGGACTGGGAAGGGTGTGGGCACGTGGGAGGGTGCAGAGACCGGGGAAGGTACGGGGGCTGTTACCAGTCCGTCGCCTCCGCTGCCTCACCGGCCGCCGCCATCTCCGCGCTCGTCCCGGAAGCGGAAGCGGCGAGCCCGTTGCCAGGAGACGCCTCGGCGGCGGCTCCGGGGCAGGAGCGGAGCGGGGCGAGGTTCATCCCGCGGCGGGATTGCTGCCACCAGGGCCCGGGGCTTGTCCTGCCTTGGAGCCGGTGGGCAGGAACAAAGCCTGGGGCGGGGGGGCGACACTCGCCCAGGGGAACGGGCGCCGGGTGCAGCCCCTCGGGAGGGGAGGTGCCCCTGGAAGGGGAAGCGCTGCTCCTCACTGGCCTTTTTGCCTCGGCAGCTCAGCGGCCCGGTCCCGAACGATGGAGAACTACCACGTCCTGGAAATGATCGGCGAAGGGTCCTTTGGGCGCGTGTACAAGGGGCGCCGGAAGCACAGCGCCCAGGTGAGGGGAGAGGGTTGGGGCTCTCCTTTGTGTGGCCGGGGCTGATTTCTGGTGCCTCCTGTGTTCTAAGGCTCTGCCAGGATTTTGGGACTCGGCATTCATTTGGCTTTCTGCTGACATTCCTGACCCTCTCTGGCTAGCACTAAGTCGTCTGGATTCAAGGGACATCAGGAGCGGCCTCAAGACCTCAAAGCAGAGCCAGCACTAAATTTAGATGCTCTGAAACCCCCAAGACAAACACCACGCAGCTGGTGCCTGACTATTACTAGAATGAATGTGTTTTCCTCTTACCAAGTCGAACCTCCCTCTATTTCAATTTGTAATCCCCGTGTCATCCTCCCACGTGCTTCAGTCCCCTCACCATCATGGGTCTCTCTGTTATACCCATTCCACCCTCCTGAAGTCTTTTTGAGCCAAAAACCTGGCCACAATGTTCCCGACATGGTGCACAAGATTAGAAATAAAGGTCAATCACCTTGCTGAAGTTCCTTCCTATTGATACCACCAAAGGTGCTGCTAGTGTTCCTCATTTCCAGGGCATGCTGCTGGCTCATGTTAGGCCTGCTGTTCACTAGCATCTTGAGGTCCTGTCCCATGTTTCTGAAGTCCTGGTTTTATCTGTGTTCACTGATTGCGTTTCTTTGCCTTAAATGCCAGTGTGAAAAGTGTGAGCACCAGTATTGATGTGCAAGGGCCTGGGGCGAGCTGTAGGTCCAAGGGGCCCAGTGAACAAATGTCTATTGAAATGTCTATGAAAGAAATGTTCTATTGTCTGTGTTCAGCTGGAAGTACTAAGTCCTGTTTAGGTCAAAAGCAGCCTTTGCCAGGGTGAGTCTGACCAGGAGCCTGGTCTGATCCCACCTTTTTCTGCTTTGAAAGGTGGTGGCCTTGAAGTTCATCCCCAAGGGGGGGCGGTCTGAGAAGGAGCTGAAGAACCTGCAGCGGGAAATTGAGATTGTGAGAGACCTCCATCACCCCAACATCATCCAGATGCTTGACAGCTTTGAGACTGCTAAGGAGGTGAAGAGGACTACTCCAGGCAAAGGCTTTTGCTTGACAGGAGCAGAGGAACAAGGGCTGTCCCCTGCTGTTGTAGGGACATCTTTCTCAGGAGATGTTGGTGACTTCACCCCAGGGTGTGATTAGTGTTTTCTGGAGTCCTTTAGTACGTGCCATGTGGGGAGCCAACACCTGTGTGGCCTGCACTAGGTCATATGCAGAGGTGAAGGAGCTGACCAGGGGCTGTGTGATGCAGGAGGAGTGGTTTGAGATCACAGGATGAGGGTGCCTCTTCACTCATCAGTCTCTTCAGAGACTGGCTTTTCACTGATTTAAACTCTCATGGATAGAATATGATGAGAGGATTGAAGACTGTTCTATGGCACATGGAAACATGAAATAAAGGCATTGGACAGCAGATTCAAAACAAGCTCAAGGGAGTGATTCTACCCACTGGGCTTGGAAGTACCATTCTGGGCTGCTTGTCCTGTCCTTCCCTCTTCCCTTGTTTCTGCTGGCTGTCTGAGATATGGGCAGCTACAAGACCTCTGCCAAGTGCCAGGTCCTTGCTGCAGTGCAGCCATGGGAGCTCTCTTCCATTCCAAGTCCCAGCCCAAGCTGATGGACTTCGCATGATGACACCCCAACACCTCCCTTGGATTTCTTACTCTGCTCTGTCCTGGTCGCCAGGGCATGATCTCACTATGCTGCTCTTCCCTCCAGGTGGTGGTAGTGACTGACTACGCAGAGGGAGAGCTCTTCCAGATCCTGGAGGATGATGGGAGTTTGCCTGAGGACCAGGTGTCTATCATGGCAGTGGCCATGCAGTGTTTGCTGCAGGCTGGAGAAAACAGGACTTGTGTGCCAGCAGACAGAGGGTCTCTGCTGTGAGCCAGGAGATGTCAGGAGGGTGAGGGTGCTTCTGGGGCTTTACCTGGCAGAGCTTCTGAAAAGGATGGAGAGGGGGCCAGGTTGGCATTGTGGGACAGTGGGGTCCTGCAGAGACCTCAGTTTCTCCTTATGAGGGCTACAGCACCACACTGCTGCCTTGGCTGTTGTCCCACTTGAAGAAACTGCTGGCCCACAGCCGGGGTTGGTCCCTGGCCCAAGCAGGACAAAAGCAGTAGTAGTGTGGGAGCCAGGCCGTAAGGGACCTGGCCCTTGTGGTTGTGCCAGTGGGTGGCACCATGAGACACAGGGTGAGGCTTCTGTGTCTCTGGCAGGTCCAGACCATAGCTGCCCAACTCATCTCTGCTCTCTATTACCTGCACTCTCACCGCATCCTGCACCGTGACATGAAACCCCAGAACATCCTGCTGGGCAAAGACGGTGTTGTCAAGCTCTGTGACTTTGGGTGAGTGCTGGGGGCCAGCTTGAGTGGGATGCTTGGCCTTGGAGCAAACAAGGGGTTTCCTGGATGCTGTAGAGGAGGACTGGTGGAGTGCTGAAGGGGGCCTGGATTCTCTGCATATCTAGAGGTTAAGCAGAGAGGGGAGATTTTGTCCTCCAGAGGGAAGAAGTATTAGTAAACTTAAACTCCCTGGGAACTGCAACAGATGTTTAAGCCTGAACTTGTGATCTGTGCTTTGCTCTGAGCAGGTTTGCCCGTGCCATGAGCATCCACACCATGGTGCTGACGTCCATCAAGGGCACCCCGTTGTACATGTCCCCTGAGCTGGTGGAAGAACGGCCATATGACCACACAGCAGACCTGTGGTCTGTGGGCTGCATCCTGTATGAGCTCTTTGTGGGCACTCCTCCCTTCTACACCAACAGCATCTTCCAGCTTGTCAGCCTCATCATCAAGGACCCTGTCAAATGGCCCATGACCATGAGCCCGGTGTTCAAGGTAAGGGCCGCTTGTCCTGTCCTTCCCTCTTCCCTTGTTTCTGCTGGCTGTCTGAGATATGGGCAGCTGCAAGACCTCTGCCAAGTGCCAGGTCCTTGCTGCAGTGCAGCCATGGGAGCTCTCTTCCATTCCAAGTCCCAGCCCAAGCTGATGGACTTGCCTGCTGCCCTGGTGGGTCACTCTTAGCTTTTACGTTCCCTAACACAGACTTCAGAACACAGAAAAGCAAGGAGAGCTGGACCTCCCAGAAGGGGAATCCTTATCACTGTTACCAAATGTCTGCTGTCCATAAACTGGGAAACTGGGTCCAACAGCAGAGGAGTAATCAATCTTGGGTTGCAGAGAGAAATATCTTCCCATCTCCCCCTAAGCACTAGACCTACTCCTTTCCCAGAGCTAAGCAGGAAAGGCAGGCCTCCTGGGGCCCTCAGTGGGGGAGACTGCTGGGTACACTCTGCTCACTGGTGAGTGCTGAACATGTGTCAGTGACCCTGCTGCTCTGCTGCTCTGCAGAGCTTCCTTCAGGGATTACTCATGAAGGACCCCCACCAGCGCCTGTCATGGCCAGAGCTGCTTTCTCACCCCTTCATTGCTGGACGGGTTACTGGTGAGTACTTACTCTTTTTCCAAACTTTTCCTTCTATTACTGTCTGGAGACTGGGAGGACCTCCCTGCCCTGCTATTTTTACTATCCTGGTCTATGCCTTTCTCCTCTCAGTTTTTTTCCAAGCACTGACTCCTAGCTCTTGCTCCTGGTCTTGCTCTGGGTCCCTTAGGATTCCCCTGGGATCTCAACAGAGATCACTCTCTCTGTGTCCCAAGGGAGAGCTGCTGCTGAAGTTCTCCTCTTGTCTCCCCAGTGATTGATGACACAGAAGTGCATGGGATTTCAAACCCCTTCACCACCAAGCTGTCCCCAGAGCTGCAGGCCCTGAAGGAGCAGCAAGTCCATTCCATGGCCCCCAGGAGCAGCCAGTCCAGGATCCTGAGAAAAGCCCAGCAGAAGATGGTTGAAGAGACACAGAAAAAGGTGGAGAAAAGTGTAGGATTGCCCTGGCTATGTGTCACAGTCAGAGCAAAGGAGGGGCACTAAAGTGGGCCCTGGGGGAAGGCACACGAGCACATGGGTCAGGCTGCGGTGTCAGCAGCACACAAGGCAGGATGTGAGGTGCTCATGGTGCTCGTGGAGTCTATGGTACTCATCTGGTTGAGTAACCCTGCCCTGACCAAACTTCTCTGCCATCACCAGGGGCAATTGAAAGCAGGTGATGCATCTATGAAGGATTCTGTCAATGGACATCCAACGCAGAGACCCAGAGCAGCATCATGGAAAGCAGTCCCTGAGGAGAGGGAGCCATTGGCTGCATCCAATCTGTGTGTTCTGCAAGGAAAGAGCAGCATAGCAGAGTGGGAGTTTGAGGAGTCTCCTCCTAACCCAGGGTGAGGGAGGCAGAGGCTGGGGCAGGAGGAAGAGGGAAAGGAAAGGTCTTTCACTGACTGTACTGTTTCCTTGGCCAGGCAACACAGCATCTCTCAAGACTATGAGTGGGAGATTCCTGGAGCAGGTTCCCCTCCACAGCCTGGTGCTGGCAGGGCAGAGCCTGGCCGCAGGCAGAGCATTGAGGCCATTGAGGCCATTGAGGCCATGGACCTGGAGAGTGAGGTAAGATGGTGTCTTGAGTGAGGACATCAGGCCCCAGTTGCCAGGGGCTGGTACAGAGACCCTGGGACTGGCAGGATCTATGACACCAGACCTCTCTCCTCCATGGCTAGGAGCTGGAGAGCGATGAAGAGTGGCAGCACCTGATTGAGGACACTGAACCCTCAGCCGTGCAGCTGAGCGTGCCTCTGAGCCTCCTGAGGGACCCGGCCTTCCAGCACCGTGTCCAGGACCGCCTGGCAGACTCTGCTCAGCAGGTAAGTGATGGCTGGCCCAGGCAACTAAGACTGGAGACTTGTATGCTGCCTTCTCTGTCAGGATTAGGTTGGAAACATATGGAGAGTCTTCAGTCCAGCCAGCAAAAAGATCCTCTGCTTCTCCAGAAGTTGGAGCCGTCTTGTGCACTTGGCTTGCTACCTGCTCCTCTACCGTCCCCTGCCTGAATGGGTTGAAGGGCTGCTCCATGGTGGGTGGAGACACCAAAACTGCTGCTTATTATAAGCTCTTGTGGTTTCTCTGTGTCCAGGTGCTGGAAGGGATGCTGGAGGGAGCCTCCCATCTTCGTTCTGTGCTTCGTGTTATGGGCAACCTCCTGTCTACCCAGTGTGATGCTGAGCTGCTGCACCACTTCTGCCAAGAGCTGAATGTGCCTCTGTCCCTGCTGTATCTAGCCAAACACATCCTGGAAAGTGGTGTCACCAAGCAGGTGGGTGTAGAACCCCAGAGAAATATGGGCACCTTCTAGCCCTGCAAAGTGCTGGTGAGGAGGCCCTGGTGTCCTGCTGTATCTGGCTCACAGGCTCCTCTTCTAGGGACCCTTGATAAGGGGGAGGTTCTGGTAGGGAAGAATCCTGTGGTAGTAGTGTGGAGATGGCCAGCAGACAATCCCCATTTGTGGCTTCTTTCTGGATTCTGCAGCAGCCCTGGTGTATCGCTGTGCTGACAGACCTCCTCATGGTGACCAAAGTTTATTTCAGCAGTAAATGGAGCCTGGAGGAGAGTGGGCAGAAGAACAGGTAGGGACAACCTTCTGTTCCCTGAGGTCTTGTCTGGCCACTTTGGAGACCTGGCAGTAGGTGGAAGGGTGGTGTTCATACTCTGCAGCTGGAGTTGTCTCTGTGGGGAAGACCTGCTCACAGAGGAGTACTTTCCTTGAATGGGACTAGTTAAAGGAAAGGCACAGTTGACAAGTCCAGTTGTGCTGCCTGCTGACAGCAGTTCACAGTGTGAGTGTGTGCTGCCTGCTCCATTAGCCAGGGCCTTGTGGGCCTGTCCTCACAGCAAGGGGCCATGTTTCTCTGCACTCATCTGCCCCTGCTGCCCCTCCAGCCTGCAGGACATTCAGGAGAGTGCTGACTGCTTCCTGGCCCTGCTGCCAGAGCTGCTGGCTGCACCAGTTGACAGTGAGATGAGACTCTGCCAGCAAAGCCTCCTGGTAAGGGTGCCTTCATCTTCCTCCTCCACACCCTCTGCCCCCAGGGACAGAAGCTGTGGGGTTGTCTGTGTATGTTGGGAGAACACACCCTGAGGACCCTGCTCTTAACTATGGGGTCTGATGTATTCTTGTCAGGGCAGGCTGTCTCACCCTTTGCGGTTTTCGTGGGAAATTGCACACAAAAGGTCTCTGAGGGGGCACCTTCGCTGGCTTTACCATTCTGGTGTGGCTTTACTAGCTGAGCCAGTGGCAGGTGCAGTCCCTTGTACACACCCTGGCATAAAAAGTGTCACTTCACCAGACATGCCCCTGTCTCTTCTGCCAAAAGTTCTGCTGCTGGTATTGTGCTGGGTGGGCACAGCAGATTCTCAGCATTGGAGTATGACTCACATGTGGCTCAGGCAGGACATGCGTACAGACTTGCATTTGGTATCTTTTAGCCTTTGTTTGCCAGCTGCATGTTTCAGCACCAGAGTCAGCAAGAGGAAAAATAGCTGTTGGGCATGCTCTGCCAGGCTGTGATAGAGGTGAGGAGGGACACGTGCCTCCATGTGTACCCCTCACTTTGGCAGCATGCAGCCAGATGTGGGTCCCATACAGTAACCTGGCTGGAGTGCACATTCGGAGGTCCCTGAAATTCCAGCACGAGTCTTTCTCCCATCTTTGCTGTCCTCCCACAGCTTCCTCCTGTGCTGTCCTTCTCTTCCCTCTCAAACTCAGTCTGCAGTGATGGCAACTCCTGTGTCTTCCCCAGTGCTTCATCCAGCTCTGTAAGAGCCTGGACACGACAGACCCCTCTGTCTCTGCACACTTCTACACCCGGCTGCAAAAGGAGCATCAGCCCCTGCTGAACAGACTCCTTCAGGGATCCATCTCAGAGCAACCTACTCTTCGAGGTAGCAGTGGTAGCAGCTCACCATATTTTCCTGGGGTTTCTTCTCCTTCCTGCCTTTGGGCTCCATCAGAACACTGATGGTCATTGTAGTGCTGTTGGGCCAGAAGAGGTGGCTGAAACTTATTTGTCCAGACCCCTGCTAACTTGCACTCTCCTCCCTCAATCCCAGATCTCACTCTCCTCATGTCACAAGCCTGACTTTTTCTCTCTTGTCATGCAACCCCATCCTGCTGCCCCTCAGCATCTTCAGCACAACGACTCCCAAGCTCTGTCCCTGTGCAGGTGCAGCAGTGGAGGGCAAGTCAGCCCATGACCAGAGCCCATGTGTGGCAGACCTCTTCCTGGCTGCGTTGGCTGCTGCATGCAGCATCCCCCTGGAGAGAAACAGCTGTCGGAAAGCCAAGCAGCAGGTCAGACCAGCTCTCTATACAGGGTGAAGAGGTGTGGTCTCCACAGAAGCAGCAGCCCTTTCCAGGAGGATCTCTTTCTCAACAGTAGAGTTGAGGGCTGGGATCCTCTGGCTTTGTTGGCTGCAGGGCTCTTATTTGTGGGCTGCACCTCCCCAGCCAACAGCTGACCTTAGGAATGTAAGGATTCTTTAATCAATTAAGAGACTCATACTTAGGATCTGAACTGTAAAATGGGCTAAGTAAAGAACTAGGCAATGCATGGAAGACATGCATTCTTTTATTACAGTGATATGAACTGTAGGAAATCTGAAATTGAAGGGGCAGTAAGAGGGAAAACAATGACAGGTTTACATTTGATTTTTAACTCTGAGTCAACAAGGAGGGAAGCAGAGGAAGAATATTACCTTGCTCATCTCGACTTTGGGACTATGCATCACAGCCATGCTAGAAAGTGGCAGAAAGGCATCCCTTAGTAGACGGAGGCAAGATGTAGGAAGCAGATGCTTTCTTTCATTAAATTGTTGCTAGCATTAAACTCCTCTAGTCTGTGCACTGCTTCAGGTGCCCAGAGTGCAAAACAGGCTGATTTCTGCAGGTTGCTTATGCAATAGCTGAAAAGCTTATGGAAGCAGAGAGCCAGCAGCTTGCAAGACTGCTGGGGAGACTGGAGCACCCAGGCTGCTCCTTGAACGTCCTGAAGGTAATGGCCCATCCTTTTATCTGGCTCAGCCCAGAAGTGCCTGAGCCTTTGCTCTGGAATTAGGAGCATGGGGAAGAGGGAACTGTGGGCTTAGCCCTCAGTGACTCCCATCTGCTTGGTGTCAGTTGTCAAATAAATGAGCCCATGGTAACCATGGGGTGGAACCTGTTTACAGGGGCTGGTAGGCATCTCTCCCCTCTGCCTTGCAGATCCTCTACGCTGGCTGCCATGCCTGCCCAAACCTGTGCCAGCACCTGGGGAGGAGCCAACCACTGTGGAGTTCCCTCATGCAGCTCTTGAAGGGTGAGGTAGGACTGACAACAGCACTGGTGGTGGGGTAGGAGTGTGGGCAAGCAGGACACATTCCTCTGAGCAGTGGTCAGATGAATCTGTGTTGGGGAAGGAATTTAGGGGAGTTTAATCTGAAGAGAGAGTTCTCCTCCGGGGCCCAGAAACACCTCCTTCTCCCCTGCTATGACTTCTGCTCCTTTGGTAGGTCCCTGTGGTGGAGGTGACCCATGAGGCAGCCTGTGAAGCCTCTCTCTACCTGCTGGCCCTGCTCACCCTGCAGCTTCAGACAGCCCCTCCCAGGTAAGCACACAATTTCACTCATGGGTGGGAGAGGAACATGCCCTGCCCTGAACAGCCCTCTGTCCTGCACACTGCCCAGAGCTGGGAATCTGGTCCCACTGATCCCTTGGATCCAGACATACCAGCAGAATGCGGGGCAGTGTGGGTGAGTGCTGGGATGTTTTGAGGATGACCCAGTGCAGACAAGGAGGTGCTGTGAACCAGGGCTCCTCCTGAAACACGGCTGCTTCCCAGCCTTGTGGGTATTTGGATGCTGCTATTCTTCATGATGTGAAGCTATGGGAACATAGTGCTTCTCTCCTGGTCCCTGCATTTCAGGCATGAGGAGGTGGTTACCCTGGCTATGGATCTCATCACCCAGTCTCCTGTTGTGTCCCTTGTGGTAAGCCACCCCCCCGACCAGAGCCACTACTGAGAGCCTTGCAGAGCTCTGCATCCCACTAGGGCCTTACTGTTCTTAACTCAGGGTGGGATGAGCCCAAGGGATGAAGGGCGAGTAGTGACCGAGCAGATGGGAAAGTCTCAAAGGTGCTGAACTCTCCTTGTCCCACAGGGTGCTGCAGCATTTCTCCTGGCACAGCTCAGTAAGCATGGGGTGGCTTTGGAGCTCAAGAGAGAAAAGATCCTACCAGTGGTAACAAATGCGCTGACAGTACCTGCTGAGGTATGGGGACAGAGAAGCTGGGTATCCATGCATCCCCCACTGTGGAGGTGTGCAAAGATGGGCTCAGAAGGGTGCAAGTGTGATGCTGCTGCCCTCAAGCCTAGCACCCAGCTCCAGGCTGTCTCCCACTCTCTTACAGCTGCAGCTCCCCCTGCCAATGGGTGCTGGTCTCTATGATGGGTTCTTTTTTCTCCTGCTGAAACTCCTTGAACAGGTACCAGTCTGGACATCTCCTTTGCTTGGTCCCTGCCAAAAGGTGTGGTGGCAAAAAGGCCTGAATGCAGATTGGTAATGAGGCTGAGGGAAACCAGGGAACTGTGCAGTTCTGGCTGAGCTACGCAACCCCATGAAAGTCACTTTATGTCCCTGCAGGACTGATGCTAGAGTGGTGGGCAGGGAGGGGTGATCCATGGGCACACTGGAGTGAAGGAGGGCAGAGATGCCCTGGAACTAACACTATTGAAAGGCACAGCAGGACCCTGGCCCATGTCTGTCTAGCCCTGACCTTCACAGAACCATGGGACTGGCAGAGCCATGTATCAGAACCCTGGGGAGCCATGGAGGACTGTGAAGGCCTCTGACATCTGCCTCTCTGCCTCTAGGAGGATATGGTCTTGGAGCAAGGGTTTGCTTCCTCAGAGCTATGGAGCCTGGTCTGGCATTGTGTTGCTGTGGTGCTTCACGTGGGCACCAACAGGGCAGTGCTGGAGGGAGACCCACCTCTAGGTGCTGGTCACACCATGGCAGAGCCGGACTGGAACCTCCTCTCCCCTCAAGGTAGGAGCTCTGGGACAGCAGGGCATCTGCCCTGGACCCTGCTTCACATCCTGCCCAGACTTGCCCATGTTTGTCCCTGTCCACCTCTGTTACCTGAGGCCAGAGGACTCAGGTGGTTTTTCTTGAGGACTGCAGTGTCTTCTGGGGAGAGAGAGCTGGTCTGGCCAATGCTGTGCCCAGCTGGCAGCAGCTCAGCTGAGCTGGGTATGGAGGAACAAAAAAGGGTGTCTATGCTACAGGGAATGTGCACTCTGACAGGTGTGACCACCTGGTGGAGATTTTCCCGTTTTGGGTGGGGAATCACAGAATGCACCCTGCAGCAGCCTTGAGGTACGCAGACAGAAGTAAAGGGACTTTTACAGCCTTCTTTAGCTTTGCCCTTCTGCGTGCTGTTTCCCCTGCAGGAACCCTGTTATTCCTCAGCCTGGCCCTCAGCGTCTTCACTCGTGAGTCCCACCAGTGTCTGCCTCAGCTCACCCAGTCCCATGGTGTCCTCATGGTGACACTGAAGAGACTGCTGTCCCCTGGCTTCTTGGCATGCCTGGCACAGATGTGAGTTGTGGCAAGGGCTGAAGTGGGCAGAGCTCAGCTGCTGAATGGGGCATGGACATGAGCACACCAAGGGCTGAGAAGTTCCTGACCTGGCACTTGCAGAGCCTCTGCTTAGTGCCTGGCATGGGGAATGCCCTTTGCCCCTTGCCCTGAGGTTTTTCTTATCACCTCTGTATTAAGCCCTCTCTCTTTCACAAATTCAGGCAAGCAGGAAAGGATGGGCACCCTGAGGTTGTCCCAGATGTGGTCATTCAGGTCTGCCAGCTCCTCTCCTTCCCTTTTGCCCTGGATGTGGATAAAGACAGCTTAGCACTGATCACGGAGGCTGTGAGAGATACCCAGATCCCTGCCCAGCTGCTGCAGGTACTCTCTTGGCCCTGTGTTCCTCCTTCCCCCCATACTGTGGTGACACCTCCCTACATTGCAGTCCCCAATGGATGGCACCACTTCACATTATGTTGGCAGTTCCTGCCCACACAAGGATGTCATTTGGGTGCTATGCAGCCCTTGGAGAAGCTTGACTGGCTGCTAAGCTTGGGCTGACCTGCTGGCGGCCTTCAGCTGCTGCTTGGCTTGGCTCACACGTGAGTGCAGTGCACTCAGCAGTGCTGTCTGTCCTTTTGCCTTAGGTCTGCGCCAGCCATCTGCCCTTCTCGTTCACCGAGCTCCCAATGGGCCTCTTGTGCCAACTTGTGGTGTCTGATACACAGGTCATAGATCAAGTGTTGAGGGAAGCTGCTGCCTCGGAGCACATTGTTGCCTTCTTGAAGTCTGTCTTGTTCTCAGACAATGTCATACTCACAAGTGACCTCCTGTCTCTCTTGACCCACGTGGCCCGGGCCTCTTCAGAGCACCTGCCCTTTCTCCAGAGGATCCTAAGAGACTCAGATGTGGCTGACCAGCCACTGATCTATCTGCTCAGCCACAAGCAACACCTCATACGGGCCAGAACATGCAACTTGCTGGGCAACCTGCTCCGCCACAGCTTTTCCCCAGTGCTGCAGAGCCAGCCCGGTTGGCTGGAGAGGCTGCTGGAGTGCCTGTCGGACTCGGAGAGCTGCGTGCGCAGGGCAGCCACCTTTGCAGTGGGCAACGCTGCCTGCCACGCGTCTTGCCCTGTGGGGACCCTGGGCAGGGCCGTGCCTACGCTGACCCGGCTGCTGAGCGACAAGCAGGCCAAAACGTGCTGCAACGCGGCCCTGGCTCTGAGCAACCTGGGCCAGCGCGGGGTGGAGCTGCGGGATCTGCTGATCCAGAACAGGGCCCCCGACCTCCTGCTGCAGGTGACCTGCCAGGACCCGCGGAAGACCGTGCGGGAGGGAGCCCTCGAGGCACTGCGGGCCCTCAGCCAGCACCCTGGGATCCAGCAGGTGCTGCACGGGGATCTCGGCTCCTTTGGGGGACCTGATGGAGTTGTGGGGACAAGGGTCAAGCTTGTGGGTGACTCCTGTCCCTCTCTTGGCTGTGCAGGTCCTGCTGTCCCTCAAAGCCACCGAGAGGCTGGCCGCGCTGGCCGGTGTCAATCCCCGGTCGCCTTCTGCCCGGCACTGCGAGCTGCTCTTCCGCCGCCTCGCAGCTCTGCCCGGCCGCGCAGAGCCCAGCCAGCTGTCGCCACGTACCGGCGCTGAGCGGTGACGCCCGGGCACCCCGGGACGCCATCGGCGCTTCCTTCGCCCTCCTCAGGCTCCAGCCCGACCTTCCTTGGAACCCGAGCTGTCCGCCTGAGGGGGACTCCACTCGGCCGTCTTTACCCGGGGTGCCCCCCGTGGGAAGCTGGCCCTGAAAAAAATGCCCGTTCCTTCTGTAACCGCGTGTTTCCCTACGGCTCCCGGAGCCGTGCCTGCGCCGCCAGGCTCCGCCGCGCCGCCAGGGGGCAGTGCAACCCGCGACGCGGTGGCTGCCGGGAGCTGTAGTCACGTGGGCCCGCCGGCTCCCCATGGTAACGGCGGCGGCGGGTCCGGCGGGCCCGGGCGGGCGGTGAGTATGGCGGCGTTGCCGCCCTCTGGAGCGGGGCTTTGCTCCCCGTGTGTCTCCCCGGGTTGCACTCTCAGAGTTCCCCCACTGGGGCGTAGGGCCAGTGGTTCTCCCGCTGCCTCCCCGGCCCCTCCGCCCCATAGCCGTGCCCCGAAGAGGCACCTCGCTCCGCCCCGGGCCTCCTCGCGGCGCTCGCGGTGGTGTTGCCCTGTGACCCCGTGGGGCTGGGGTGGCGGTGCGGAAGCGCTCTGTGGCGAGACATGCTGGAGTTGACGGCCTGGGCGGCGCTCCGGAGCCAGGATACAGCATCCTTTGGCTTCAAAGCCTTTCACTTGGAGAAGTGAGATACAGAGCATGTTTCTGGGGCGAGCGGCAGGGAGGAAGGGCTGGCTCCCCCGNTACTTGGAGTATTCAGATGGAGCTGGGGTTGACCAGGCCTAGGTGGGATGCTGGGACATCTTAGCTGTCCATCCTTTCACTGGGGTCTTGGCTGCTCTTGTGTTGTAAAAAGGAGCCGTTGAGTCTGAAAGATGAAAGGCAGAGCTGAGTTGAGAGAATCCTGCAGTATTTCCTGAATGCCTCCAGGGCTTGGGGAGGGAGTGAGAAGCCTGACGCGGGGAAGCCCTGTGGCACTGTGCCAGCCTCCTGTCTTCCTGTGCAGCTGGACTGTGGATTTCTCATGGGAGGCAGAGTTCAGCCCCACAGCTCCACATGAAAACGCTGCCTACCTGACTCCCCGAGGCTTGTCTTTCTTACTGTGGTGTTCTTACAGAGTGGGCAGATGACATCTAGTGACTCCTGCATAGTTTGGGGTAATTTACAGTGGATTGTTTGCCTTATAGTTTTATAGAATATTTCCACAGTTCTTACTGTTTGTACCCAGCAGATAGTAGCATTTGTCTGTCATTTTGTTGCTCTCTTGCTAGAGCTGTTTTGTGTTAGGTAAAGTTTGTTGATGACAACTGCCCCTTCCCACACCTCACTGAGGGCTCCTTCTCAGCACAGCAGGGATTGCATTTCAAGGAGGAGCTGAGGGGACAAATGTCACCATCCCCACATAACAGCGCCTGCGTGGAGATGTCAGATCACTGACACAGGTTGGGGGCTTTGGCTGCTGTACCAGTCTGGCTGGGTGCCACTCCTTGACATTTCCCAGGTTCCTGCCATGTATCAAGTCTGGGAGTATTTGGCAGCTTCTCACCTTGAGTCTCTGTTTCTTCTCCACTCCTGAGCCCTGAGAGATTGCTGTATGGAGTGAGGGTTTTGCAATGCCTTCAGAAGAATTTTTCCCAGCCCTGTCAGGACATGGAAGAGTCCTCAGCACATACTGAAGGACAAATCTTGGAGCCTTTTCTTCCAATTGCAGATATGTTTCAGTAAAAAAATATTAAGAACAGAAGATGGACTAAGAAATTACGTGTTTTGAACTAATTGGGTAGTTCTTGTCTTCTTGCTATGTGTTGATATTTTAAACTTATTTTACTCACTCCAAATCCTCTGCTTTGATTTTTCTATTAAAGGCCAGTCTGCCTAAGACCAGATGGAGCTGTGCTGACTGCCCTCAGATCCTACTCTGGTGGCCAAAGTTTTCCCAGGTCTTGGCATGTAATTTTCCTGTACCTTTTCTCCCATTGTGAAGCTTAATTGAAAATGGTGTCCCTTCAGTTTGGATCTTCCAGAGCAGGCTGTAGACCTCCTTGGTGAATGGCTGTTAAACACCTCATGGTTTAGCTCGTTGCTTTTAACCCAGACTTGTTTCTCTGCTCTTGTTTATGCTGCAGTTCAACTGCTTCTGTTGCCCATGTGATGAAAAAATACAGATCGGGTGGGAGCAAGGGCAAGCACTTGCCAGCTTCACTGCTGGGGAAACAGTTGCATGATCTGCTGTCACTGTACACTACCTCTGTTTCACAGCCTGGGGAATCTGCCAGGGAGAAAAGTTGATATCCTTTGATAGCGATAGGGACTCCATGCTCTGCCCTTTGCTGTGGCCCCTGCACTGTCTGGGGTGAACACTGAGCCAGCCCTTTATTTTAGGTGTCCCTGATGCACTCAAGCCCTGGATTTTCTGCCTACTATGCCAGAGTTCCTCACCTCATCTGGCAACTGTGCTTCAATGCCCTTAGAGTGGTGGGGAAGTCCCTTGTGAAGTCAAGCACATGAGCCCTCAGTACCCAGCCCACCCTGTGTGTGCATGGAGGGAGGCGTTTACTGCAGCGCAGGGTGAGGTGGTGATTGGATTGCAAGCTCTCCCATGGCTTGGTCCAGCATCCTGCTGTCCCTGAGGTCTGTCTCCACCTGAGAATAGGAGCACACACCTGAGCTACTCTGTTTCTCTTGCAGGGCAGTGCTCTGCTGAGGTAAAGAGTCATTTTGGGCAGCTGTACACTCCTCACGCTTCCTCTATTCAGTGTGGAGTGGAGTTCAGCACCACAGCTGATGAATGGAAGTGACCTCCCCTAATCCTGGGATGTAGGTGGAATTTGCTAATGCATCCCCACAGAGGTTGATTTCTCCCTGGGTTTTTTTATTTTATTTATTTTTTTTTTTACCCAAGTGGCCTAGCAAAAACATGATGTCTTGATTAAGACAGAAGTTGTTTGTCATCCTCTGGGTTTACACACAAAATGTGGTTCTGCAACGATGATACTGAAGCTGAGAGGGAACAGTGATGCTTAACTGTGTGGCAAAGCAGCACACCAGGCTGTTGCACTCAACAGCATTTCTGCAGCAGCCAAGCTGCCTCTGAGCTGTGTTGTCCTCGTGGACAAATTGTGGCCAGCAACACCCTCTGCTCTTCAGTTTGAACTTGCTGGTGGCTCCAGGTACTTTGACTTGGTGTGTGACTGCCCTTGAGGCCACTTGTTTCTTGGAGCTGATGTAGGGGAGGGAGGGCTGTTTCCATGCTGTTGAAACACAGGTTTGTACCTAGCTACCAGCTGTTGGAGCAGTTTTAGGCACTCAGTTGGTTTCAGATCAATGCTGTTGATTTTGTTCGAAGTTTTAATTTTTTTGAAGGGATATAAACACTAATTTTGAAATGTATATTGGTTTTAAAACCTGTTTGTTTTGCACTGTTCAAGCTTTAATCAAAAGTCCCAGAGCTGTGAGTGAGAAACTTGGAATGAACTCAGGTCTCATTTATAAAATGTTTTTAATCATAAAGAACAGAACAGAATATGCACCCTGCAAGGACATATAAAACAATAGCAATTGCAGTTGTCTAATCTCTCCTCCTTGTGACTTCAGGCTGTGTGTGGCTGACAGCACATTATCAGGTCAGCTTGCAGTGCATACATTTACAAGCTCTTGTTATTTGAAGTGTGTCACCAAGCTGCACTTAAAATAACCTCCACAGCCAAACCCCTCTAAGAGTGGGGTGATGTGCACACCTTGCTCTTAAGGTCTTGTCCTTTCCTGTTTGGAACAGGACTGTGAGGAGCTGCCATGCTGCCATTAGAGGAGCACATGCTGCAGTGGGGCTCAGGCTGCAAGAAAGGATTTTGACTGGTGCACACTGTGGCACGCAGAGGCGGGGGCATGTGTTGGCTCTGTCCTCTTGTGATGTGACATTTGTGCAGGCTGTGGCCGTGCTCCAGCTGATGTCCCAACACTTGAGAGCAAGCTGTGTGGCAATAAAAGGTGCTAGCAGAATAATTGTAAGCAAGTGCAGCTGTACAGTCACCCCAACAGTGACAGCTTTGCCCTCTGTATTGTGTGTCAATAAGTCCAAGCCAAAATCCATTAATTACCTGGTTGGGTTTGAATGCCAGTCTGGCCAGTTCACTCAGGGCTTTTCCTAGCTCATGTTTCTACAACAAAATTTCAGGAGTGTAGTTTTATTGCCCTTGTGAGATGCAGAACAGACTCCAGCTCCTTCATTGTAGAGTTGGGTTGGCAGAACTAGGAATTGCATCAAACTGTGACCTTTGTCCATCCAAAAACTCCAATTGAATTAGACATAAAAGGAAAACTTCCCTGCTGGTAACCAGCAGGGATTTACCCTGGGGCAGGTGACATTGTTTCTACCCAGAGCTACAGAGATGTGGCAGCTGCTGTCCTGTTGTGACCACAACCTGGCATGTGACGGTTCCTCTTTCCATCTCCATCAGGTCTCCTGGATGCTCAGCAGCTGCTTTGTCAACCTATCCTTGCAGTAAGGATGGGAGACAGTTTTCAGGTGGACATTAGAGTTGGCTGTGCTGGCATGCAGGAGGTGTGAATGGGGGAAGGACAGGCAAGCATGGGCTGGTGCTATCAGTCTGGGTGCATCCTGACCTGCACCCTGTGGCAGCATCTTCCTTTCATCCTTCCTATCCCTCCTGTCCCCATATCTGAGCTCCTGTGTCTCCACAGGGAAACAATGATGGTGACTAGCAGTTGGCCAACCTAGGCCTTACCTAAAAGCTTAGTGTTTATATCCCTTCAAAAAGGGATATAAACACTAATTTTGAAATGTATATTGGTTTTAAAAAGAATTTTACATTTATACATTTGAAATGTATATTGGTTTTAAAAAGTGGCTGCACAAGAACCCCTGTGGGTTTCTTGTGCAGCCACTGCTTCCTGCACATCCCTCTGCTGTGTTGGTCCAGACGCTTCTGCAACTCCATGACAAAACTACTCCAGAGCGGGGCAATCTCAGCACATTTTTGTCTGCCACTGTGGGGCCGGGCTCCAGGCGGTGTTAGCTAAGGCTCTGCCATGGCCAGACCTCCACCCTGTCGGCCACAGCTGTCAGCAGTACCCCTGTGTCTGTGCCAGTCACATCTGTGCTACTGTTGTCACTTACTCCAGATCAGGGTCATACAGGGCTTCTGGCATTTTCACACCTGTGTATAAGCCGACTGTAAGATTCACGGCCCTTGTTACAGCTTCATTAGGCCACATCACTTTTATTTTTACAGCTAGATGGTTCACTGATAGCTGTAAAGCCGGGTGGGGATGAGGTACAGATGGCTTTCACTTCGGGCTGGTTTTACAAGGTCATTCACAGCCGGGTGGGAGTGCAGGCAGTGGCCAAACTGGCAGCACACATGGTGATGCCACAGTGACAGACCCTCTAGGCAGGAACACTTTCATTCTCCTTGGATTTTAATTTGCTCTTTAACACCTGTATTCACTGGTGTGCTGGGATCACTTTGTGGTCTGAGTGTGCTTGTAAGCTGGGTGCATCTGGGGGGGGCAGCGTGTGGAAGCCAAGCTCGGCTCCCTTGTTTACTGGTGGAAATCTGAGCTGGGCAGGTGGCGGCATCTGAGCCACAGCTTCTTCACTCTGTGCTAATCGCTGTGAATGTCACAACACAGCCAGGTTCGCTGCTGGGGGCAGATTGGATAGCAATGGAATAGTGTTGTACATCTCAGTTGTGGCATTTTCTTCCCTGGGACTTGGAGCCCCTCTGGGCTGCAGCTCCCACTGGGATGCAGGCACCCTGTCCTCATCAGGAGTTCTCAGCTTGACAGTACAAGTGCTAACAAGCAATGCAGCCCTATGGGCGTGGAATGGACTTGGCACCTTTCATATTTCCTTGCAGAGCTTGGTAGGGTAGCAGCTCTCCTTGAGAATATGTAACTCCTGCGGGATCCTGCATGGGATGTTCCATCTCCTACATCCTCTGGCTGAGAGGCTGCTGACCTGGTATGTGCTGGAGCTGATTCACAAGTTGAGAAGGTCTGGCAGGTGTAGGTCTGTCTGACCCAGCCCTGTGGTGGTGTGAGCTGCTGTGATGGTGCTACAGAGCAACCTCAAGATCTCCAAGGTACACTTTTAACTGCTTCATCTGAGACTTGTCTTTCAGGTGAGAAAGGAGTGTGTATGTGTATGGCAAGAAAAGGAAGAGTGTTGGTGGTTGATGCACTGCTTATCATTCTTTTTATACTTTTTTTTTAAACATGCAAGCATATGAAAGCTGGAAGATAGAAGAACCAGCCAGTCTGCTTGGAATACAAGTTCCTATCGCAGCTGTATCCAGGGGCCCTCCAGGCACATGTTAAAGCAATAAGTGGCTAGTGGTTTGTTTTCTCTTTTCCCTTCTCCTCAGGCAAGAGGATGTTGCAGGTATGGTGCAATAGTTCATTCTAGGAAGATTCAGGACACATCTGTAGCTCTGTGGTCTGCTGGTTTGCTCCTTGCAGGAGACTTTCTGTAGGACTGCAGTAAGGAGAAATGTTATGTGCACAGTACTGCCAGTCTCTGCTGGAAGCAAAGGTGTTGACATTAGAACAGCCCTGCATTTGCTTCTTGCTGCCTTCTCAGTCCTGAGCTCTATAGGAAGCCTTTAGCCCTCACTGAACTTTTCTACAAGAGTGAGAAGCATGTTCCTTTTAAAAGCAAGAGCTGAGGTTCTCACCTAGTTGTGTAATGTTGTGACCTGAGGCTTTACGGAGCAGGGAGAAAAAATAAAGCAGACATTTTGGGGCTTGTGGCAAGAGTCAGGAGGGTGATGGTGGAGACACAGACCTGTGGGAGTGAGCTCCAGCTGCCATGTGGGTCCCAGGCAGGCAGCCTCTTGTTGCAGATGGGATGACTGTGCTGGGGCTGCTACTCCATGGCCCTGGCTGGTAGTTGGGCATCCCTCTGTGTTTGCAGGGTACAAGCTTTCCTGCAGATGGCTCTCTTTACATTGTTCTTTGCATCCTCTGGTTTCATGTGAGATGCCAACTGTTCTTTGTCTTGGTCTCAGGAGACTCTTGGTGAGCTCAGTAAATGGGAGATGTGGTTTTCATCCTGCAGGGAAAGCAGCTCACCTTGCTTTCCTCATGTGGCATTGGGCTGGGTGCTGTGCCCTGACAGGGCAACAGTGCCTTTCATGCCGTCCTTTTGTTTCAGGCCAGCAAAGATGCTGCTGTAGATGACTGACGCCCTTGTGCCTCACGTGCTATGGCTCTACATGGCGTCTGCAGGACCAGACCATGCTAATCTGGGCCCCAAAGAGCAGAAGAGCATTGGGCTGGAGTCAGGCACCCTTCCGGCAGAAAGACCTCAGTCATGCTGGGCCTGGCGCCTCGCTCAGCAGCAGGCAAAACCCGTCTGGAATTTAGAGAAGAGATATGTGAGTGCTTTCCAGGATCGCATCCTGCTGCCCTCAGGGATCTCTCTGCAGCGATCCCGCTTCTTGTGCTCACCATCACTATGCCATGCACAGCCCACTGAAGACAGCCTGCAATGCCCTCCAGACACTGGCTCTGTCACGAGAAGGGTGATGTCTTCCGTGCTGATGAAACCCTGCCTGCTGGCAGAAGAGCGCTCTGGAACTGTGGTCAAAGGCTCTGCCTTCAGCTCAGGTCAGCAGGTTGCCGGCTCCTGCAGACCAGTGCTCCATAACAACTCCTTTCTATGGCCAAGCAGTGCTAAAGTGCCTTTTCTGCAGTCACTGAAGATGAAAAAGGTGGAAAACACCTGGAGTTTTCCTGCTGCTTCATGGTCGCACTCCAGGGACAGTAGATACAGCTTCTCTAGCAGGCTGATCAACAGAGCAGTGACTAACAGCAAGGTTGTGTCACGGCAAAACACAGTCCACTCCCTTACCCCTGTGCCAAGCAGTGCGATCCTCAGGAAGGACCAGTGCTCATTGGAGAATGCTAAGGGGAGGCTTCAGAGCTCAAAAGAGAAGGAACCGGAGAAGAGCCTCTTGAAGGCTGTGCAGCAGCTACCTAGTCAGGCTGCCACACACAGAGGCTTTGGGTGCCAAGTTGAAAGTTCCCGCCTTATGAATGTGGGCAGCCTGTCCAGTCAGAACAGCAGGAGGAGGCAGCATGCCGGAGTGCAGATCACCCGGAAAGAAACCATTGCTCCCCTGAACTTGGAGCTGGGGAGCCATCGCCTTAACAGTAACTCGAGCCTTACTGGCCCCTGTGATGCCGCTGGCTGCACTAAGCAGAGCAGTGTCCATCCCTTGGCTGTGCGTGCCGGTGCTCCTGACTGCAGCACCGTCTGCCATCCCGAGGGCATGCTGAGCCCTCTCTGTGCCGGGGACCGCCTGGCAAGAACAGAGCCTCTGCACTTCGCTGCCGTCTCTGAAGTGGCAGCACAGGTATCCACCATCCAACTGGAGAAAGAGGAGAAACAGGCCCAGGCTGTGGTCCCAGGAAAGATTAAGTAAGTAGAGGAGGAGGAGGAGGGAGGCTGTGGCAGGATGTACCAGGCTGGTCGTTGCCAGCCACAGTGCGTCTGTGTGTGTTGGGAGAGGATGCACTGTGGGCAGTACGAGGATAACCATGGGCTGTGTCCCTGAGCAAAACCCAGCCGCAACATCCTAGTGGGTGGAGCACCTTCCTGTGACCCCCAGTTTGACACAGACACTAGGGATAGCTCCAAGCTGTTCCACCTTCTCCTTCAACCACAGCATGGAGTTACTGTGTGGCATTTCTAGTTTGTTCTCCTCAGCTGGGGGCTCTGCCTGCAGCGGTAAGCTCTGCCCATACCTTGAATGAAGCTTGCTGTTGAGCCATGCCTTTCTACTCAGAGACATGGGTACATTAAGGAACACAGAGCTAATACAGGATAGGGAGGGTGTGAGGACATGGAGCTCCTGCTCTCCTGCTGAGAGAGGATGTCCTTGTTCCTCTTCTTTCTAGCTGCTCTGGAACATGTTCCATCTCAGCGTGGTCTGGGGCCTCTCCATCTTGCTAGCTTGATATGAGTGCTTGTACATCAGCACTGGAGAGGGGAGTGCCCTCATTCCCCTGCCCACATATCTCATGCTGTCTCGTGGGCTTCTGGGTTTTTGGCCCCAGAAAGCATGTGCCATTCCTTTTTATGTGATGTCCTTTGTCCCAGTACTACTGCTGAGAAGTCACTGCTAGAGGCGACCCATCCCCAGGGTGAAGCAGAGGAAGAACTTCCTGATGGCCTGGATGAGAGCTGCAGTCAAGAGGAGTATGAGGACAGTGAGTGCTGGTTGCCCAGGGAGGGCTGTGGTCCGTGCCTCAATGTGGGGAGAGCAGGAGCTATCTGGGAGTTGGGGATGGGCACAGCTGCCCTCCTGTGTTACATTCATGCTTCATTTCAGGGTGTACTGAACCCAAAGTGATGTAACAGCAAGGAGG
The DNA here is from genome assembly GCA_013397195.1 of Hylia prasina. NCBI lineage: Eukaryota > Metazoa > Chordata > Aves > Passeriformes > Sylviidae > Hylia > Hylia prasina. Next base: position 128,855 of record VYXD01016282.1, read on the forward strand.
AACTGCATGGGTTCCTTCTGGGAGCAAGCTAGGGCTCACCACTATCCTTCTCCAGAACTTACTCATCTCCTCTCTGTGCAGGGCTGTCAGCTCTGCTCTCTTCCCTGTTTTTAGTTTTTAGTTTAGTTTTTCCCACAATTAGTAGGCAAAAGCCGGGATCCAAGGATTTGGGGCAGCTGGAAGGTTCTGTCCCTGGTGTATTTGTTTCCTCTCTTCCCTCCCTATCTGTGTGCATTCACTCCTCATGGAGATGAAACTTGAGTTTGTTCCCTCCTGCAGGTGACTCGGATGCTTCCTCTGATGCTGATCTGTCATCCAGTGGCTCCGTGACTCCTGGATCCAGGTTAGTAGCTGTAAACAGTGCACTGAAACTTGGCATAATTTTTCCAGACTTGTCCCAGGACCGGAGGGATGGCCTGAAGTTGTGTCAGGAGAGGTTTAGGTTGGATATTAGAAAAAGGTTCTTTACCCAGAGGGTGTCTGGGCACTGGAACAGGCTCCCTAGGAAGTGACCACAGCACCAAGCCTGACAGAGATCAGGAAGCATTTGGACGATGCTCTTGGGCACGTGGTGTGACTCTTGGGAATGGTGCTGTACAGGGCAGGGAGTTGGACTCGATGATCCTTGTGGGTCCCTTCCAGATCAACATATTCTGTGATTCCATCATCGCCCTCCATGGTGACAGAGGAGATGGTAGCATGTGGGGTAAAGGAGTGAAGGTAGGGACAGATGTCCCAGCCAAAGCAAGTTCCTTGCAGACTAGAACTACCTCTCTTGCTACAGGCAGCAGCCTGTAAAGTGCTAAGGGTGCCTCCACTGCAGCAAAACAGGGGTCTTTATTTCACTGGCACTGACAGTTGCTGAGTTAGGTTTACTGGATTACATTGTGCTCTTGCAGTGTCATTGCCTGGCAGATGAAGCAGAGTGGAGGTGTCCTGGGCCAGAGATTGCAAAAACTCCTTGGAGTTTCATGTCTCAATGCAGTATCCTAGAAACAAATCCTGGAGCTTGGGTTTTTCTTTAGCTTTTGGGAGAATCTTTTTCTGGAGAGGACTGGTCAGCCTTTGGTCATCTGAGCCCTGCCTTCATGACTCCTGGCTGACCTCTGTTGGACCTGTTTTTGCCCATCCAGCAGTGGGAGCTGGTCTTGCACCATGCCTGCCTCAGGCTTTGCTGTCTGCCTGACAACTTGCTGCTTCCCATCATGTCATCACTAATCTGGGAGACAAGCAAGGGTTTCTGTGAGCAAGTGTTGAGCCTTAGGGTACTGCAGGGCTGTGGGTGTGCACATGTGGTTGTGAAAGTCCTGCAGAAATGATGTAAACTGGCCCAGCAGCGGTTTCTGGCAGGATGTGTCTGGTTGGCCTCTGGGGCAGATGAGGGAAGCAGTGCTTGGGATAAATGCCTCTTGCAGCAAGCAGGGAGGGATGTTGACCACTTCTTTGTGCAGGCTGTGTGCAGGCCTGGCCTTGAAACCTCTGCAGCTCTCTCCTGCCTTCAGTCTGTTGTGGACAAAACCGGTTTTGTGCCAGAGAACGTTAACCAATATAAATCCTTTGCCAGTTAATAAATTTTTAATTAGTGATTTCAGTGCTGAAAAGAAAAAACAAAACAACAAGGACTTTGAGAAAACACCTTCCCCCATCCTTTTCTCCAATTCTTCTGCATCAAGCTGCACTCAGTCCCTTCAGTGAGGCAAGGGGTGGCCTGAGAGATTGCTGATTGTGTGTTGCAAGTCCTTTTCTTTTGCTGCTCTTTGTTCCTTATTGGATCGCCGTGGTGTGGCTTCTTCCTCTGGCTGCAGTGGCATATATTTGAATATACGTTCATTGCAAACCCTACTTTTCACTTCTTCACAACCTTAATAGAAACATTACAAATTCTGTCCTTCCTTCCAAGTATTGGGGCTTGCTGTGGTAAGGTGTACAAGGTAAAGCGAGTAAAATTCTATCTTCTCTGCAACACAGCAAAACCATGAGGGTTGCAACAGTTACATCATATGTATTACAATCTCCACCCCTTGTTTCCTAGGACAAGGTTATAGGGCTTGTTATGTAAAACACTCCACTCCTTGCCCCAGAAAATCACAAACCCCACACTGGTTATTTGGCATGTGCATTCATTGCAGACTCACCCCCTCATTGCTGCAGACTGAGTTACTGACGTTCGTGCCCATTGCTTGCACCACATTGCAATGATGATGCAAATTCCTGATACCCATGTTACGGCTCCTTCCAGCTTCCCTCTTCCTTTGTTACTTTTCACTTTTAGCTAGCTGCCTACTCTTTCATCTTTCTTAGGAATTGCATCGAGTGCCTGGCCCAGCCTGCTGAGACTCAAGATAAAGTGCTCAAACCAGCTCTTGTCTGCAGTTTATTCCCTAATGTGCCTCCAACTATCTACTTCAGTACTCGGGATGAGACAGGTGAGCCAAGGTCTGTTGTTGCACAGGGTGAGAGTGGCCAGCCCATTGTTAGGGAGCAAAGGGACTAGCACACAACCTGGAGCTGGCTGGCCGTGGCTGCCCTTAACCCTTCCCTTGATGAGACCCAGCGCTGCTGTGAGATCCAAATGGCTGCAGTAAACTCTGTTGCTTCCATTGTCTGGAGCATGACTCAGGCTGCCACTAAATGTTCCAGTGTCCTGGATCTCCCCTAGCTATGGAGTCTTCTGCTCCATGATGGTTCTGCACGATGGGTGTGCACTCCTGTCTATAAGCCTCGTGCCTGTGCAGCAAACCATAAGAATTTTGCAGTTGTAGTAAATCCAAATATTGTATTTGTTTTCCTTCAGTCTTTAACTTTTTGCCTTCCCAGTGGAAAAGCTGCCTTGGGAGCAGAGGAAGCTGCTGCGATGGAAAATGTGCAGAGTCACGCCTAACATAGTGAAGCAAACTATTGGCAGGTCCCACTTCAGAGTTAGCAAAAGTAAGTTGGGGGAGGCAACATTGTGTCTTTCCTTGCCTCCAGCGCAGTGATACAAGGAGGCAGAATGTCTGCAAAGAACAGGGGAAGCAATGCAGCCTTGGCACTGCAGGATGCTGGGTTCGTGAATTTGCCTGTCTGACCTTCAGTATTCATACTCTGGAATGCAATCTCCTGGAAGTATTTATGGGACTCCTGCATGTATCAGGAGACCTCTGCACAGACTATTCTGGGGCTATAATGAGACATGGAGGGCAGAGGAAGTCCTAAGAAGTTTTGGCATCCTACATGTCCCTCAGGAGCTCAGTATTCTTTAGCCAACTGCTTCATTTGCCAGCTGTAATGCAGAGAAGTCAGGATATTGGGGAATTAAAGGTATTCCTTTGACCCTGTGCCTCTTCAGCTTTGCAACTGGTCATATTTGCAAGAATATGACCCACTTGGTTAACTGGATGCCACTCATAGCCCATGCTTTGGCAGCTTTGCAGTAGCAAGTATGAGTGTTTTGTGCTATAGCTGTGCAGCATCCTGGCACGCTTCTGCTAGCCCAAGGAGATGGGGTGCTGTGGATTGAGAGGGTAGCAGGGTACTCAGTCATGGACTTTTCTGTTTTTCCTGCAGAAAGCAATGACTGGCTGGGTTGCTGGGGCCACCACATGAAATCCCCTGGCTTCAAAGCCATCAGGGAGCACCAAAAGGTAGGGGCTGTTGTTGGCTGACCTCCTTCACATGCATGGAGAGTTTGTTGGAAGCAATTTGGGTGCCCCTCCCCTCAGGGCCAGGTGTTTGCTGTGCAAGTGGTCCCTGCAGTGTCCCTTCCAGAACTGGGAGAGGAGTCCAAGGGACAGGCATAACTGGACGAGCATTTCTGCTGTGAGGATGGCTCTTGCATAGACTGAGGCTGTAGCAAATTGTGTTTATTTGTAAGCCTCTCTGAATTCAGTTATTGCTGCTTAAAGCAGTCCTTCTTCTGGCAGAACTGAGGGGTAGGAACAGTGCCCTCGCTGGCAGTGCAGCAAAGGGCATGTATCTTATTCTGATCACAGAAGAGTCAGGTGTGGCTCATGGCTTGAGAACCTGTGAGGGACCAAAGCTTTGGTATCTATCACAAGTACTTGCCTTTTCTGAAGAGCTTTTCTGTGATGCTCTAAACAATGCAGTTTGACCCTGCAAAGCTTCAGGAGTAGGTGAAATCAGTTTGGGTGCAATCTTGAGAGGGGAGCAAAGACTGTCACCCTGGACTGTATTCAGAAAGGATGTATCCTCTGCCCAGGGAGCAGGAAGAGGTGGGCAAGGAGATGGGGAGGCAGAGAGATCTCATAGCATCTGTGTTCATTTCCAGCTAAACCACTTCCCTGGTTCATTTCAAATTGGAAGGAAAGACCGTCTGTGGCGCAACCTGGTGAAGATGCAGACTCGCTGTGGGAAAAAGGAGTTTAATTTCTTCCCTCAATCCTTCATCCTGCCCCAGGACATCAAATTACTCAGGAAAGCATGGGAGGAAGGAGCTAGCCGACAGAAATGGATTGTGAAACCAGTAGGTGTAAAGCAGAACTCAGTCCTCTGTCCTTTTGTAGATGCAAGGAGAAGATCTGATCCTTTCTTTTTTGTGTTTTGCAGCCAGCATCAGCAAGAGGCATTGGTATCCAGGTCATCCACAAATGGAGCCAGCTCCCCAAAAGGAGACCACTGCTAGTACAGAGGTGAGTGAATATAAAACCAAGATTGACGCACAGCCTGGGACCTCTTAGTGTCTTGTATCTCTGGCCAATTCTGGACCCCTGCTACTGTGTGGCAAAGCAGAAGTACCTGATTTGCATCTGGTACATCTCATCTGGAGACTTCTCTGGAGATTGCCTGGTTGTTCTGCTGCTGGAAGTTTGGCTCAGTCAGCTGCAGCTGGGCTTACTGGAGTGCTGCTGTCTCTGTGTAGATATTTGAGGTCTCAGACACAACTTGATTTCATGAGCTTTCTGGAGCTTCTGTCTGGCGGGTGGACAGCTTCAGGTCTGCTCTCATCCAGCTTGTACTACTCTGTACTCTGGGGCTTGGCATGTTTGGAGACAAACCTTATCCAGTTCACACAAGCACAGTGGGAAGAGAAGTCCCAGGAAAGAGGTGGTAGTTGTCAAAGATTTATTCTTATCCAAGTTAGAATGGTTCAGTAAAAGCCTCAGTGCATGTAGATGTTAGTCAAAGGATTTTCTTGAAATAACAGAGTTCTCAATCTCTTTCCCCTTCTGCAGAAAAGTGGAATAGTTCATCTTGATTTGAGCGTGTTTTCTGGGGAGATTCTTGTGAGGGCAGGAAAACTGCAGTGTTTGGCAGACAGGGAACTGTTGTATTTGCTTGTTAGTTCTCCCTGTCCACTTCCCATGCAAAGAGATAAACTTTCCTATGGAAAATCATGAACCTCTGCGATGAATAATCAAACGATTTGGATTAAAATACCCAACTGTTTCTTCTCACCATACAAAACCATCTGTGGTGTACTGCATGTCTTAGATGTTCCTGAATATTGTGATCAGTGCTGTGGGTGTGGAAAAGCTACTGTGCATTAAAACTGGGGAAAATCTCTTCAAAATGGAACTGAAGGAAACACTGCTTATGTGCTGCAGGAACTCCTCGTGAATGGGAGAGCTGCTCTTTCTCTCACTTTGTCTGTAATGTGATTAACTTGGAAATGCTGTGCAAAAAGGTTTCTGCATTGATCCCTTGTTTCGCCAGGGCTTCTGAATTGGGGGTTAGAGATGTTCCTGCATATGAAAATCATAACCCTTCTGTGCTTACTTCCCTCTGCAGATATCTGCACAAACCCTACCTCATTGGCGGGAAGAAGTTCGACCTGAGGATCTATGTTTACGTCACTTGCTATGATCCTCTCAGGGTCTACCTGTTCAAGGATGGATTGGTTCGCTTTGCCAGCTGCAAGTAGGTTGTGCAGGAGAGCAGTGCTGGGGGCTGCCTTGATGCCCAGGCATCTGTGGCTGTGGTACCCACCGTGGCTGGGGCAGGAGGGAGTCATCCCCTGTAAAGGTGATGCTTAAAGCTGTATCTTGCTTGCTTAAGAAGCAGTGTGGAAACACACGGGGTCGCTGCAGGTGACTGTTGAACGGGAATGTGAGAGGATGCTGCCTACATCCAACCTTCCCAATGAAAGATCAGCTCAGTGTAAAGCAGTTCTTGAAATACATCGTCTGTGCTTTATTCTGCATAAAAGCTGGCACACCAGAAACTGAGATGTTTCTACCAGTTTTCATTGTATTGCCTCAGGCTGCTGCAGTTCCATCAGTGCTTCTGCTCACTGATGCACTGGCTTTTGTTTCTTGAGGACATGCTCTGAGGGTGGGATTGCATTCCATTGTCCCAAGGCAGCCTGTTCTGTCTCATGTTTTGTTCCATTAGCTCAGGGCCTGTGGGGACAGAGAGCTGCAGGCAGCCAGACGGATGGATGGCTGAGAGTGGTCTGAGATGAGAACAAAGACTGTGCCTGCCTCATGAGGACAGCCACACCTTGGACAGCTTGTGTTACTCTTGCCTCCTCCAGGTACTCCTCCTCAATGGAGACCCTCAGCAACAAGTTCATGCACTTGACCAACTACAGTGTGAATAAGAAGAACACAGAGTACAAATCCAACTCGGATGAGACTGCTTGTCAGGGACACAAATGGTAGGTGCTGCCTTTAGGGTACGAGGTAGCTCTTTCTAATTCCCGTGAAGTCAGACTTTTTTCAGTATTCCTACCCAGAACTTGAACTTGCTTTCTGTATCATCTGCTCCCACTTGGGAAACTGAAACAACAGAGTGATTTTAGCATGAGTTAGTGTCCATGGAATCTGGATGGTCTCCCTAGCTTGTGACTCATCCTGTCCACTGCTGCTTGAGCTGTTGGTGCTGTTCATCCTGCCTGTGTCTTGCTTTTCCCTGCTTCCAACACTGCGCTCATCTCTGCTCATTCATCCCCTTCTTCTGTTGTGAGGATGATGGGATGTGGTTAAAGCAGAATCTGATTGGTTTTTGTTGGATGCTGAATGGGTGATGTTTAAACTGGCAAGATGGGAACTTCTGCCCATTTCACTCTTGACTTGGCTGTGAAGGAGAGGACAGCCCTGCTTCAGAACTGTTAATTTGTATGCTGCTCAGTGGGAATAGGAGCAGTGGTGCCATTTCTAGGCCTTTGGGAGGAGGGCTGCAATCTTGCAGGAGTTCCAATTCCTTACTGTCCCATGGGTGAATGGATGCAAGCCCCAGGAGCTTGTCTCTTATTCCATGGTGGTGTTTGAACCCTTTTAAAAATAGTGCAGGATAGAGTTCTCAATTCTCAGCCTGGGTAGACAGACCTACTGCACTTCAAAGGTCGTTGCAAGAGGTGTTTTCCTGTGGCTAGATTAGACCTGGACTTGCTGCATAGTGGTCTCTTCCTCCACTGGGACTTTTGACAGGGTCTGCTGCCTCTCAGCAGTTGCAATTGTGTGGGGGTGGGATTGTGTGGGTTTTTCATACTTGCATGCAAGTCAAAGCTGGCTGCTCCTATGTTTAAGATAAGTGTGGCTGTAATCCACTCCATCTTGGAGGCAGGAAGTGTGACCTTTGGATTCCTGGCCATTAGCCACATGGTCTCACTTGAGAAATATCTGAGCATCCTTGGCTCAGTGTCACAGTAGCTTGCAGCACTCAGTGTGGTGTGGGAAACGCCTGTAAAAGCTCAACTCCTTATACCATCATGTTACCCACATTTTTCAGATGTTGCCCATGATTTTTTTCATTGCTGAAGCCTCAGTGAAGTGGCTTTAGCTAAAACATTTTTGGGGTCTTGCTGGATTCCTGCTGAGCTGCTTTGTAGTGCTGCGGGGGAAGGCCTGCAGGAAGGGGAGGTTTGCTGAGGACATGGAGGGGGAGGGAAGAGAAGTTCTGGGCCTGACTTACCTTGCTCATGTGCTAATTTGGGACTGTGCTGAGAGAAGTCTATGACAGATTCATGTTCCTACTAGCTTGGGCCTTCAAGACCAGGGGCCAGGCTGGGGAGAGCAGCAACTAGGAACTGAGAGGTTTGCAGATGTCAGGAGGATTGCCATGCCAGCGAAGAGTGCTGTCAGGGTTCCCCTCTGTTGCTTTCACCACCAGCAGCAAGGGGATACAGAGCTACTTCCTTTGGTTTCTCTCTCACAGGGCACTCAAAGCACTCTGGAGTTACCTGACCCAGAAGGGAGTTAATAGTGAGGCAATCTGGGAGAAGATTAAGGACATCGTTATCAAAACCATCATTGCGTGAGTCTTGGCACCCCTTGCTCCGTGTGCCTGTGAGGTGCACCCTGGTCCCTTTGACTGTCCAGTCCCTTCTCAGCCTGGTCCTTTTGCTCTTAACTGAAATGGTATCACTGCTGTTGGTTTCAGTATTTCTCTGTGGATCCCTCCTTTCATCTTGTTACTTATGCTCCTGCTACAGTAGCTGCAGTGGGTAAATAGACCTGGTATTTCCCTGACCTGCCTGAAGGCCAGGAAGGTACGGTGTACCCAAAATTTCCCAGCTTGCCAGCCACTCTCTGCTTTGCCTGGGAGCCTGAGAGAATGGTCCCTGGTGCAGGATAAATCTTGTATTCAGAGGTGGATGCTACCTGACACAGCAGGGATGCTCAGGATGCAGTACTGGATCCATACGTGGTGAAGCAGCAGCAACTCACAGGCCTGTGTTGGTCCCTCAGCACATGGATGCATTACACTCCCAGAACTGTCAACATGTGCTGTGAGCAGCCAGAGCTCTGCTGTCTGTCTGACTGTTGGAAACAAGCAATTTTTCTTGGCTTGCAGTTCTGAGCCCTACGTGAACAGCCTGGTGAAGATGTATGTACGCCGGCCATATTGTTGCCATGAGCTGTTTGGGTTTGATATCATGCTGGATGAAAACCTCAAGCCCTGGATCTTAGAAGTCAACATTTCCCCAAGGTAAAGCATATTCTGAGCCACAGCAGAGGGGATAATGGTCTGTCTTTTACTACAAAGTGAGTTTGGCTTGCAATGTCCCCTGTAGCTTGTGCTAAAAGACCATGGGCTTTGAAGCCTCCCTCTCCAGATTGCAGGAATCAAGGCCCTCCCTGTCTGTGAAAGCAACATTTATCTGCAGTTCAGAAAGCTTTGCTGGGCATGCTCCAGCTAGAGCCAGGGAAGAGCATGTTAAAAAAGGGAGGCCGAGGAAGGATGTGTCTTGCAGAGCGGGTGATGGCAGAGATTTCTTTGCGTGGGCAGAAGCAATCAGCAGTTCCACTGCCTCGCGCACCATTTGCTTCCTGACGGCATCCGGCCGCGTGTCGGCTGTGCAGGCAGGGCCGGGAGCTGCAGCGTAACCGAGCATGGCCACTCCTGCCGGCGAGAGTGGGTGGGCATGAGCTGTGCACAGAGCCAAGTACACAGGGCTCTGGGGATGGATTTGCCTATTTCTAGCAAATTCGGGGGGAGATGGAAAAATTAACTATTTCTGATAGGAAAAGAGCTTCAAAGAGCTATTGCCAGGATTTTTCTGTCAGTGTCTTACGACTGTTTCATGAGGCAAGGGACAGGCTGGTATTTTTATCCCGGTCAGTAATAACCCAGGGATTGATCTCGGGTCCATGGGGCTCGATACCTTCATTCTAGCACTCAGGGTGCTGTGATGCTTCCTCTCTGCAGCCTCCACTCCAACTCCCCACTGGATGTGAGCATCAAGGGCCAGATGATTCGGGACCTCCTCAACCTCGCTGGCTTTGTTCTGCCCAGCATGGAGAGTGTGGCCTCCAAGATACAGACAAGAAATGGCTCTACCTGCAGGTTAGCTCCCTTCTCTGTCAGAGAAGCAGGCTTTTTTACTTGAGGGATTTCGTCTGGAGGACTGCTTGGTGCCCAGCAAATGATGGCTTCTAGCTGTTGAGAGTCTGTGCTTGCTGGTGCTTCAGCTATGGGTCCAAAGAACTTGCCTTATTGCCTGAGTATCTGGTTCCTATGGTCTCGTCAAGGCAGAAGGATTTTTGCTCTCTCTGCACGTCCATAGTTGGAAGTGAGGCCAGTATAATTTGTGCTTGCTCTGCAGTTCGTCAAGTCATGCTCTCTTGTCCTTCCCCCTGCCAGAACTAATACAATGCTAAGTTTCACTGCCTCTCTGTTTGCTTGGAGGACTGGCTGACTCTGTTGGGGCTGGATCTGCTTACCCTCTGACTTACCATAACTGATATGCTGCTGCCTGGAGCAAGAGGAGCACCTGTTATTTTGCAAATGCTGGAGTGATCAGTTCTTTAGGGAGGACTGCAGGTGTCACACGCTGCAAACCTATGAGTGGAGGTGTGCACAGTCTTACTTTGCAGCTAACATGGCTGTTTTTTGCAGAATGCTAATTCCTGGATGTGTGTCCAGCCTTCTGTGGTTCACCACAGCTAGGGCTTATCCTGGTTTCTAACCCGATGGCTGGAAGGGAACCACTCCGTTCTCTGCAGCAGAGGGGCTGCTGGCCATATGTCATTGAAGGATCAGCTTGCTGGGTTAAGCACCAGCATGCAGTGATGTGTGGGCATGCCAAAAGATGGGACTCTTGCCCTCTGAGTGCCCTGTGCCTTCAATGGAGAAGCTTGGAACATGGGCCTGTTCCAGATGGGGAGCTCTCACCGGCTTGTCTGCGGTGCTTTGATCACATGCTGGTTTGCCACTTCCAGTGGAAGTGCTGAAGGGCAGGTGTCCGCAGAAAGGCCTGCAGGGGATTAAGTGGATCCTTAACATGGTTCAGATGATGCATTACCAGATTTCTTGCATCCAGAGGCAAACTTGTTTAACTGTATTTCCTGCCCTGGGAAGCATATGAAGGGGTTTTTTTTGTATATGGGCAGAATTCCGTTAGATCCATATGTTCCCCAAGCACCATGCAGCACAGACTCAAGGTTCTGCTCTCCCTGTTTGGATCTGCACACAACTAATAAGTTTTGCAGCAGCCGAAAAAAACCCCTATGTTGATAGATGGGTTACAATGTTTTCACCAAGTATCTCCCAGATTCTAGCAACCCCAAATGGTTCACTTGGCACTTAGAATAGATCGTTGCTGGTCAGATAGTACGAAAGGCCAGGGCTTCCCATGGCATGTGGCTGGCTCCTAAGAGTACTTGGATATTGCCAGAGAAAGTTTTTGATCTAAGAGTTCTCTTCTTCCTTGTACAGTACCAGTACTGAGTACTTGTACCCCCATCCCTGTGCTTGCAGTTAGGAAGCTGTGTTCCAAGTGGGATGTAAACTTGAGATCCCACCAGGCTTCATGTGCTGTGAATCACATCATGGTGTGTCTTTGACCCTCTTGCATCCTGTGTGAGTGTGAGGTGATCGCTCACCTTTTGGGTGAAGGAACACTGAAATGTCTTAGTGAGGGGCTGGCAGAGTCCTCCTAGTTTCCCTGCCCATATCCTTCCCAGGTTATGAGCTGATGCACAAGGCCATGGATCCATCACTGATCTCGGAATTGATGAAATCCTTGGAGAAAGTGTTCTCTCCTCCATGTCATCTTGAAGGTGTCATTACTCTCTCAGAAGTTCCTGGGAGCAGCTCTGCCATGATAGGACTTTGTCTTCTCCACTTAAATGCTCTCTTGTCTCTCTTGTGTCCTCTGTCTGGGCAGTGCTTTGAAGGAGAAGACCAAGCCAGTATCTGAGCATTTGAGAGCAGAGAAGATGAAGAAGGCTTATTACTTGATGCAGAAGATACCTGACCAGGTACAAAACAACCTCCTCTGTTATTTGCACCATCATGCCAGGCCCATGTCCCAGCCAGTTCCACATGTCTATTCCTCTTCCCTCTTCAGATTGTGCTCCTCTCTGGGGTCAGCCAGATGATGGGGTGCACTTGGGCTCCAGTGGGTTACAAGACAGTTGGTCAGAAATAAATTTGGTTTGCTTAAGCCATTGTCTCACTGACTTATCTGTGCATTAAAATAGGCACGTGCTGAGGGGCACATTACCCACCAGTCCCCAAACAAAGTCTGAGCACTGCCTGTTCCTTATGTCTCTGTACAGCTCTTAAAGCCTTTGCCAGCTGACCCCTGTGCTGGATTGGTAGGGCCACTGTCCTTGTGTGCCTCTTGGCAGTGTATTTAAGAGAGGCTGCAGATGGTGTTCTCTTCAGTTCTGTGCAGTGTTGGTGTCACCACTGAGCCTAGATTCCTTCCACATTTTCCATGTGGCCTTTGTCCCAAAGATCTCAGTCACATGGAAACCTCTGCTTGAGAGATGCTTCTCCTTGACCTTGGGTTGCTCTTGTCTGCAGGATTTTTATTCTTCTGTCTTGGACATCCTGACTCCAGATGACGTTCGCATCCTGGTGGAGACAGAGGACGAGTATTCCCGGCGCGGGCAGTTCGAGCGGGTGTTCCCCAGCCACATCTCCATGCGGTACCTGCGCTTCTTCGAGCAGCCTCGTTACTTTAACATCCTGGTGACCCAGTGGGAGCTCAAATACTACCTGAATAGACACAAAGGTAACTGCCCTCCAACGCCTGGCACAGCCACCTGACTCAGGCAGGCTGCCTGCCAGCAGTCGTGGGAGACTTCTGAGCTATGCATGTTGAGGGGGAGCTGCCTGCTTGCATACTAACCCCTAGGAAATGTGTTACCTTCCCAGACTGCTTCAAATACCACAAAAAGCTTATTCTGACTTGATGAGAGGTGATGACTGTGCTGGTACACACAGCACCAGCACTTCTAGGTGCCCTGGGCATGAAGCAGACTGGGATTTTGTCTTCAACCGGTAGCTTTGGCCTCTTACTGTGTTTCTCTGCTCACTTTTGAGGGAGAAACTGCTGGATTTCCTGGGCTTTGCTCCTGACAAGTGATCTCTGAAGGAAAAATTTGGCCTGTTCCCTGGTTTCCTGCAGCTCTCTAATTGATGAAATGCAGTCAGTGTACAAATGGAAATTTTTCCTAAACACTAGAAATCTAGCTAACATTTCCATCCTTTCAGGACACAATTCTGTGTTTTAATAAAAAACATAATCCTTTAATGAGGCATAGCTGGGCTGGACCAGTTCCTTCTCACCCAGGGTTGTCTCCATCAGGGCGACAGTATAAGCTGTTTGGGAGAGAGAGCCAGTGAGGTCTAGCATGAAGGGTTAGAGAAAATAAAAAAGAGACTGTAGCTCAGGGCTTTCCATCCAATATCTGATTTAGATGGAGAGGCTTCTGGAGGAGCTGGTCCTCCACTGCAGCGACTGTATGTTTGCTTCTCACCTGGCTATCAAGGAGAGAAAGAAGAAAAATGCTTTTGTCACTTTTCACTGGTGTTAAAGCAAGTATCAAAGGGGTCAGTAACAGTCTTTCACAGAGAGGTGGTAACATCATAGCCTTCTCTGCCTGTGTTGTCAGCATGTGTCATCCTTTGCCTTGCTAATATGTTTGCTGGATGATCTTCCATCAACTGGAAAAAAGATTCTGTCATCGTCCTCACTGAACTGCTGCCCTGAACTTTGGCGCTCAGGCAAGGGTCCTGGTTCAGTGCTCCACCTTCCCCAAAGAAGCCAAGCAGGCAGATTTGCTCTATCCCATCACTGCTCTTTACCTCTGAGCAGAACTCACCCTCCCCCTATCCCCTTCCTGTTCCCCTGTGTTCCATGCAGCACTCTTTTCCTAGCCAGCAAGATGCAAAGCCCAGGATGGTGCACAAATGGCACAAACCCAGGACAAGGCATCTGAGCCGCCCTGCTCCCCTTGGCCCCCAACATGTGGGGGTTTTTTTTACAAGGTTCTGGAGCTTGCTGAAAGGTCACCAAGGAACATGCTTTGGACAGCAAGGATTCTCCTGGTATCTTATAGAAAACCATAGTAATCCCAGCTGGACAGCATCCATAGACTAGCCATTGCTTTGCTGGTTCTTAATTCTCAAGTCACCCTAGCCTTCTGCTATGACCCTAAGGCTCTTAAGAAAACAGGATGGGAGTAGTCCTGAATTTCTCAATATTTCTGGGTTGGCCACAAGCAAGTTGCTTGGCTATAGTGGGGACAGCTAGCAGGAAGCCCTGGAGGAAGTGGAGCCTGTTCAGTGCAGTTGAACATGTGGCTCTGCTTCAAAATGACCTTGCTTGTGGTCTAGAGCACCACGTCTTGTGTGTGGCAAGAGGATCGGTTCCTTCCCAGTCATACCAGCGATGATCTGTGCCTGTGCCAGTCTTGCCCTCTGTCAGGGCATGTTGAGCTCTGGATGGATCCCTGCAGGGAGGAGATGATGTACTGGGATGCTGCAGCTGATTAGTGTTTTGCAAGGAGGAGGTTGCCTGAGCTGCCCTTCTCTGGGAAAGGGGTCGATGACAGCAAAGCTGCTCCACATTTGCACGGTGGGAACTTTCACCGGTGCAGCCCAAATCAGGTACTGCTGTTGGCAGGCACTGGGCTCAGGGGGACAGCCAATCTGGTCTAATTCGGCAAATCCTGTGTTGCCCCAGTTTCCCTGTTTCGCTGAGCCTGCTGCAAGGAATGTCTTGGCTCCCTGGGAGGAAGGCAAGCACTGCAGCAGCCCACGCACTGATGTTTGCTTGTACAAAGGGTGAATGCCCTGGGTTTACCCCATGTTTGCTGGCGCTCAAGCACGTGTTCAAGTAGTTATTGCATAGCATGTTCTCTGTGGTCAGTGCAGCATATTTGCATGCCCTGAGCTGGGAAGGCTTAACTCTCTGTAAACCTGGCTGTTCGTTCTCACTTATTATCTTCTGTCATTTCCCAGGTCTGGAGCTACTGAAGAACTGGTGTGTCAAAGGGTACCACACTGGGGCAGGGATGGATTTGGCCCAGATGGTGCGTATAACTGTGGGTAAGGTAGGCAGAGGTGGTTGTTTACCTGCACAGAGTTGGGTAGTGATCCTGCTTGTTCTGCTTCCTCTGGCTCCTGTCTTACCTGTTTGCCTTCTTCCCTCTTTGCCAAGGCCTCCAGGAGTTTGGAAAAACCCATGCTGCCCTATTTCCCACAAACATCAAGCCATGAGCAGTATATCAGATCTGCAAGTATTTTGCATCTGAATATCCTTGGTGGACGGGGCACAGCCCTACATATTTGGCATCTGTCCTGCCCATTGTTCCTCTCTGAGAGAGACTCGTCTTTGTCTGTCACTCCTGTGCCTTACAGCAGAATGCTACTCTGAAAGAAACCCACTCTTTTGACCTCGAGATGCTCTACTCCCACTTTCAGCAGAAGGATTCATTAGGCAGAGAGCAAAGATTGCTCTGTTTGCTATTCTGGGAACAGTCTTGTGGCAGTGACAATGCTCAGCAGTGAGGCAGCTCTAGCTGAAGCTCTCTAGGGCAGCCTATGGCAAAGCACAGCAGGCTTGAGGGATTTTTGCCACGACTTAAATAGCCATTCTGTTGTCTTTCTCTCCTCCCACAGTGGTCATTGCCAAAGTCGTTCTTCCTCCAGAAGAGTAGCATTCAATCAAACGACTTCAGCAAACTGGAACTGGGCAGACTGGGGTGAGTTTGCAGTGCCCATGACGTTCATGGTGCTCATAGTGTGGCTTTTGGTCTGGTGTCCTGGTAGAAAACTGGCAGCACGAAAAGCAGCTTAATTTAAGGGGAGAGGAGCAGGCTCTAGTTTGCAGGCTCTGAAGCCTCTGCCTCTCTGGAGAGCCAACAGATGGGGCTGGCATGATGTCTGTGCAACTGGGCATGTCTCCTTGGCACTGTACACCCAGCTGAGATGGGAGTGAAGCTCAGAACAGCCAGACTAGGTGATGCTTGGAGCTGTCAGAACATGCTGACAAGATGTTCCCACCTTGGAATTTGTATCACTTCTGTGGACACTGATGTGATTAATGGTGAGCAGAGGCTCTCAGCTGCGGCGTTGGCTGGGGAACAGTGAGGCCTCCAGGT
The DNA here is from genome assembly GCA_013397195.1 of Hylia prasina. NCBI lineage: Eukaryota > Metazoa > Chordata > Aves > Passeriformes > Sylviidae > Hylia > Hylia prasina. The sequence continues at coordinate 144,634 of VYXD01016282.1, forward strand.
CTGTTGCACTCTCCCGGCTTCCCTGAGCAAAGCTGGGCTGCTGACAGCTTCCTGCAGAGGTGGAGGACTCGAGTTTGGGTGAGCAAAAGTGAAGGGGAGGCACACCCCTGGTCTCTGATTCCAAGAAAAAGGTCATCCCTGTTCCTGTGCTGAGGCCAGGATGGAGTTGGGTTTACACACAAGCAGGGAGACTAAGCTGTGACCCTGAAGTCCCACTGATGTTGGGATACCTGTTGGGGTCACTGGTGCTGCCTGGAATGGGAGATGGAGTAGGTGAGCCTGGAAGCTCTATCTCTGAGTCCATGTGTAAGTGATACAGCAGATGATTATTGCACCATGGTCCTTTTGGTCCTTTCTCACTGTCCCTAAGAAGCTCAGGGTCTCCTTTTTGTTGCAGCACATACCTGCCTTCAGCTGGTGAGGATCTCACGAGGTGCCTGGAGCCCAGCTCTACTCAGAGCTTACCTCTCAACAAATGCACTGATGGAGCCAACCAGAGACCTGCTGGCTGCCTCTCTGACACTGCCCTGGTGATGTGACCAAGCAGCCACCGTCCCTCCCTGGGGACACATCAGCCTACCTCAAAGGAAGAGACAGGAGCTGACTCTGTAGAGCAAGGACTGTGGGAGCCCCTCGCACTGCACATTTGTTTTGGGGCTAGTTGTAGAGAGGGATGTTTTCCTGGCCAAAGAGGAGACCTGCGTGACTTCAGTTTCTAAAACAAGTGGCAAAGCCTGAGGAAGTGGGGTTATCTGGCCTTTGTCCTGGACTGTTCTTAAAGCCTGACATGGTGGTTTCTTTGCTGCATGGGAGCTGGCTGAGCCTGCCCTTCTTGTCCCCAGTCAGAACAGGCTGAGCCCTTGCTTGCCTGTATCTTTGTCCTGAGTTGCTGGCAGCTGAGTCTACTCTTGCCCTGCTGTAGCCTGTCCCCTGGAGATAAGCCCCCAGTCCCCATGCCTGGGAGGGAGTGAAGAGTTTTGTCCTTTCTGAACGTCTGTGCCAACATTCTGCCCTCCCCCAGCAACAGGCCCTGCAGGAGACCTCAGGCTTGCACATCGCAGCTCAAGAGAGACCACAGGTGTGGCTGCAGTTTGTTGTGGGGGCAGTAGGGCTGCTGGGGGGGGAGCATCCTTCTCAAGGCCATTGGCTCTCTGGTGTGCCCTGCAGCATGTGTGCACGGACTACAGGCTAGTGCTCTTCTCCTGGGTCTGCTCTCTATTTTCCCTTTGTTTCTCAAGGATTTCTATTAAATTTTAACATTCAACTGCTCTCCTGGTTCTTATCTGCCTTCCTTTTCTCTGATTTCTTTGTGTCTGGTGGGAAGCTCACCCCTTCCCATGCTTTACTGAGCTCTGGTACAGGGAGGATTTGTGCTACCACCCCACTTTTCCCTGTCCTTCCCCGAGCTGGGGGTAATTCTTGCTGCCCTGTGGCAGGTAAACATACCCCCTGGAGTGGAAGAACAGCTCCCAGCCTAACTGCTTTGGTTTGAGGTCTCCCTCATACGTCTTAGGGACTATCCTGCACATCATTCATTAACCAAGGGCAATAGTGCAGTCCAGCCTTACAAGAGGGGTAGGAAGGGTTGGGTGCCCAGAGCTGGCCCTTGCTGGTTCAGGGCTCTGTCCCCCCAGCACGGTAAGTGAATGCTGGGTGCTTGGGCAGGTTCACGGGGCGCGGAGGAGGTGCGGATGTGTGGGCCCTGGGTCTGGTAGAAAGCCCTTCCCTCCCCTCTCCTCGCAGCCCACCAGATCCCAGTGCTGGGCCCTGTTTCCCTGGTCTCCTTGGTGACAATCTCATCTCTCCTCGGCTTCTCTCCAGCACCTGAAAATAGCCTCCGAAAGTGGAGATGCCTGCTCCCTTCCCTGCTGCCAGCACCCACGATGGCCAGGCTGGAGCCAGGCTGCTCTGTGCAGCACAGCTGTAAGGGCCTGGCTCCATGGGCCCCTGCACCACTGCAGGATTTGGGCCACCCTGTGAGCCAGCACCGAGGCCCCAGCCTCGTCCCTCTTTGTACTCCCTCATACTCCTTGTACCCCACCGTGGGCCAGTATCCAATTGTCCCCTGCAGCCGGACACAGCCCTGTCCCTTTGGCCCTGTAGCCACCAGCCCTGTAGCTTTCCCACAGCTGCCCCGGGCCAGCCCGACAGCCTTCCAGAAATAGAAAACGGAGCCGGGAGCAGGCAGAGGGCGAGCAGGAGGGGGTGGCCCCGCGGCAAGGAAGGAGGTTACCCCACAGGTCGGGCTGCCCCCGCCGTGGGACCAGGATCGCCGCGGACAGTGAGCTGCAGCAGGACCCCGGGCAGGGACAGGCAGGGCTGGGCAGCGTCGAGGACAAAGGGTCCGCATCCACCCAGCCCGTGGTTGGACCCGGCCGCTCTCCAGCATCCCCGTGGAGAGGGAACGCTGTGCCCCCCACTCGCGACGGGGCGGGGGCAGCACCGGGTAGGCTGGACTGGGTCCCGACGGCGCGGAGCACCGGTCTTGGAGGACGGGGGTCCACCGAGCAGGGTCTCCCTCCGCCCTCTGCCCCCAGCCATCCCTCCATCGCCTCCTCCCTCGGGTCCCCAGGACCAGCGCTGTCCCGGGGCCCCGACCACCTAGTTCAGCCCGGGGCTGCGGGGTGGCTGCGGGCGCTGCTCCGTGATGTCGGCCGTGTCCCCCCCCGCGGTGGTGGCGGTGGGGGCATGGCTGGCATTGCTCGCTGACACTCTATCTGCCAGGGCCACGCCAGCCGCGGGCCCAGAATAGCAGCGCTGGCCCGCAGATAGCATGGAGCGGCTCCGTGGCCCCGCCGCGTCCCAGGTACCGTCAGGCTGGGTGGGGGGCGCGGCCCGACAGACCCCCGATTGGGGACAGGCCACCCCTGGGGTGGGAGAATGTGGGCGGCTGACAGGCCCCTTCCCACGTACGTGCAGCCGTGGGAACCAGGACGTCCTTGCCCCAGCTGTGCCAAGCCCCTTGGGAACGGTTGGGGCAGGTGGTGCAGGGTCTCTTCCTTCTCGGCGTTGACTCTAGGCTCCTTAGGGAGTGGTCCCTGTGCCTTCCTTATTTTAGGGTGGTCTGTAAACTTTGGCTCTGTCAGGCGTGTTTGTGGCCGGGGTAGCTCTTCCCTCTGCACGTGCTGCTGTGTAGGGTCTCCTGGGGACTGGGGGAACAGGGTCAGCCGTCCGGCCCTGCGGACTCCCTTCTTCCTCGGGCTGCCGCGTTGTTAATGTAAGTTTTCTTGGATGGACCTGGTCACTGGGAGGAGCCAATGGGGTTGGCGAGGCTCTCGGCACGGGAAGAAGCAAGAACGGAATTTACACCTTGGGATTGGGAGAGAATGGGGTCACAGCCGGTTTGGGACATGCTCGACTCCAACAGCAGAGAGAGAAGGCAGGAGGTCCTGCCATCCATGCTTTGTCCTCCTCTGGAGACCCCTGCTGTCTGTCTCCCCAGAGCAAGAGGACAAGCTGGGTGTCCTGGACTGGAGCCACCATGGAGACTGCAGGCTCTGGGGGTCCTGGGCTGGTGGGAGGTGCCCACATCCCCACCCTGAAAGGACAGTTCTCTCTGCCTGGCTTGGGTGGGCCAGAGCAGCTGGGTGGGTGCAGGCAGAATCCTTGGATGGGGAAAGACTCCTGCTGACCCCTCCTCCCTGTGTGCCCTCTCAGGTGGCGCTGCTGGATGCTGTTGTGTGCCCTGAGGAGGAAGGTGGGTAGCAGGAAGAGTCTAGATGTGTAGGAGCAGGGACTGCCTTACTCATGTGACAAGTGCGTTGGTCCTCTGCCCACCCTGCCCATACCCATCTCCTCAGCTGGAGACTGCCCCAGGCTGGAGAACTGCAGTGCTATGTGCTGCCACTGTGGAATGGGGAACAGGGGTGCTCTGTCGGGATCACCCCCTGCTCCCCCCAGGCAGGAGGGCGCTGAGACCCAGCAGCTGAGATCCAGCAGCTCAGCTCACTGGCCAGGGCTGGGATGACTTTGCCTGCAGGGTTCTCGGAGGCTGTATGCCCCAGGGAGGAGGAAGAGGAGGAGGAAGAATACAGGAGACCTGTCACCTTCACTCTGGGAAATGAGATACTGGGGCTGAGCCCAGAGACAGAGTTTCAGACCCCTGATGCTGAGGTCTATATGCACTTCTTGAGGAGCCACTGCTGTTACGATGCCATCCCCACCAGCTGCAAGCTTGTTGTCTTTGACATCTCCCTGGAGGTGATAACCTGGGGGATGAGTGGGGATGGGCAGTGAAGAAGCAGGCTTGGGGATCCTCTGAACCCCTCTGCACTCTGCCAGCAGATCAAGAAAGCCTTTTTGGCACTGGTGGCCAACGGGGTGCGTGCTGCCCCTCTCTGGGACAGCAAGACACAGAGCTTTGTGGGTGAGTGCCAGAAGCAATGCCTGGCCCTCTCCCCTGCCTGGCAGAGAGGGTACAGGCAGAGCTTCCAGCCCCATGTATCTCCACAGGGATGCTCACCATCACTGACTTCATCAACATCCTCCACCGCTACTACCGCTCGCCTTTGGTGAGTGCCCTGAGGAGGGCTTGGGGGATCAGGACATGCATGGGGCAGGGAGTGGCTGTCCCCACCACTCCTGGTCCCTTCATAGTCACTAGACTATGACCAGGGGATGATTCTGGGCTGGACCAGCATCCACCTGTTGCTCCCCTGCTTGGCCCCCAAAATGTAATCCCTGTGCTTGGGTGACGGGGTGCGATGCCCAGGGAAGAGGGCAGTGTCTCAGAGTGCCTTCAGTCCCCATGGAACCACAGTGACCAGGGCATTTCCCTGCCTTCAGGTTCAGATCTACGAGGTGGAGGAGCACAAGATTGAGACCTGGAGAGGTAAAAATCGTGTGGCCGATGTTGTCACGCAGGGCATGGAGGTGGACTCTGGGGTTGTGGGGCTGCAAGAGAGGGCTGGAGGACCTCACGTCATAGCTCTTTCCCTCGGCAGAGGTGTACCTGCAGGGCTCCCTCAAGCCACTGGTCTACATCTCTCCGAGCAATAGGTGAGAGCCTGCCCACTTGAGAGAGAGCACACTCCTTGGAGTGGGGGTGTATGTGCCTCTGTGATGCAGCCCTATACCACCACGATGTCTGCATCACCCACAGCCTCTTCGATGCTGTCTACTCCCTGATCAAGCACAAAATCCACCGCCTGCCTGTCATTGAGCCTGTCTCCGGCAATGTCCTGCACATCCTGACGCACAAGCGCATCCTCAAGTTTCTCCACATCTTTGTGAGTGCTGGGGCTGCTTGTGCACGTTCATGGCTGGTGTGTAGCGGCACAGACAAGGGTGTCAAGGTACATGCAGGTGCCAGCCCAGCCCTGCCCTGTCCCATTGAAGGATTCTACCATCCCCAAACCACGCTTCCTGAAGAAAACAGTGCAGGAACTTTGCATTGGCACCTTCCGTGATCTGGCTGTCGTGCCTGAGACTGCCCCAATCTACACTGCCTTGGAGATTTTTGTGGATCGCCGTGTCTCCGCCTTGCCTGTCATCAATGATGCTGGTACCTGGGGAGGGAAAAAGTGATGTTCTCATCTCCCTTTGCTAGCAGCTCCAGCACTGCCCCTCCCCAAACCCCCTCTCCTGGCCCTTGCGCTGCCCCTTGGGGTGTGGGAGGAACATGGCAGGGGGTCCCAGGGCTCCTTCCGCAGCCCCTGCACTGTTTCTCTTTGCAGGGCAAGTGGTTGGCCTGTACTCACGGTTTGATGTCATTGTGAGTACCCTGCATGTGTGCATGCCCTGGCTTGAGTTTGGCCACTTGCATGCACTCATGGGGTGCTCACACCCGTCTGTGCCCATGCAAACTGACCCCGCATGCAGTGTCACACATATGCCAGTGCACATCTGCTCTGTGCACCTCCTGGGCTCAGTGTCCCCTCTGTGTTGGCACAATGGGCTGCAAGGACACCACGGAGAACTGAAGGGGGTCATATCTGTCACAGCACCTGGCAGCCCAGAAGACTTACAACAACCTGGACATCAGTGTGAAGGAGGCACTGCGGCAGCGCAGTGTCTGCCTGGAGGGGGTCCTCACCTGCTACCCCCATGAACCTATGGAGGACATAATTGACCGCATTGCCAAGGCGCAGGTGAGTGGCCGCTGTGCCCTGTGCCAGGCTCTGCTGCCAGCTGCCCAGCCTGCCTGTGATGCTCTGCCTGCACCCACAGGTCCATCGCCTGGTTCTGGTGGATGAGAACAGGTACCCGCGGGGCATCATCTCCCTCTCTGACATCCTGCAGGCCCTTGTGCTCACTCCTGCAGGTATAGATGCCCTTAACTCTTAGCCCACGGTGCTCCATCTTTCTCCACTTGCACCCTCAATTTCTCTCCACTTCAGGTAGGCGCCAGCCCCCCTTGCTGTGTCCCCTCCCTGCTGCTGGGTCACCTGCCTCTGCCATCCAAAGTGGTCCTGGGCGACAGAGGAGGCTGAGGTTGGGGTCTGGCAGTGCTGGGTGCCCAGGTGGGGACAGCAGGACCCAGATGCTGCTTGTCCCAGGGGTACACAAGGATTCCTGGTGACTGAGGAAGGATGGGGGCACCTTCCATGGAGCCCCCATGAACTCAACTAGAGCACATTCAGGCAGCACATGGAATGCAGGTTTTGCATGTCCCTGGGCTTTGGGCTGGGTGAGGGTTTTGGGGTGTGGTGCACCCCAAGACAAAAGCCTATTTTTGATCTTGCCTCAATTCACCCCGAGACCTGAGCACCTCCAGTGCCACTCCCAAGGGACACAGAGCAGACCCTCACTTGCACACCCCAGACGTGCTGCCCACCACTAACCATAAGAAAATGTGGCCAACCATGGGCCCCAGCTGGCAGAGCCCCCCACCCCCTCCACTTGCAGCAGCCCTCAAACTGTCTGTTCCAGAGACAGGGCTCACTCCCAGGTGGCACTGGAACCACACTGCCCGGCCACCTGCAGCTGGCTCTGCTCACCCATTGCCTGGTGAATCCTGGCGCCCACTGTGGCACCTCTTTAGGGGTGAAATGAGGAGGGGGGAGCTGGCTCCAGTTCACAACTGCTTCCCAAAGGTAATTATGCTTTTTGGGGTGGTGGTGGGCAATGGGTTGGGATAGACCTGTGCCTACCAGTTACCCCAGCAGTGCCCACCAGTTACCCCAGCAGTGCCCAGCTGCTTGGCACAGAAGGTGACTGGGAATGGTGTGTGTTAGCCGCACAGGGGATATCCCCCCTGTGCCCCTCTCCCTATTCTCCCATCACTGTGCCTTCGCTCACCCTATCCCTGGTGCCCACAGGGGTGGTTGTGTCAGGAGCTGCAGGGGACCACTGAGATGTCCCTCTCCAGCCAAGCTGCCCTCCCTCCTACCCCAGGGCTTGCATACAAGCAAGGAAAGGAGGAAAGACCCCAGTGTCCACTGGGATGGCTGGAGGGGCCGTGTCACAGGGTGCCCAGTCCAGCATTGATTTGGGGTTATGGTCTCACACGCTCTCTTGCCCCACAGGCATCGATGGATCCTCACTCTGAAGACAACAGGGAAATGCCACTGTCTTGTCTGACTCAGGGATCTCTTCAGTGACCTATGAGACGGAGGCTTGGGCCCGAAGACTCTCTGTGGGGAGGACATGCCTGTTCACCCCAGTCCTTGGGCTCGTCTTGAGTCCAGGGCTAGATCCTGCCAGTCTTGGAGAGGCAGAAACACTGAAAATGGGACCCAGGGGTGCCTCCTGCCAGTGAGCACACAGTGATGCTCAGTGGGCACTCTGCTGGAGGGGCTGCAACATGACTGCAGCTGGGCAGAGACCCATATAGCCCCAGAGGACCTGGCCACCCCTCTGCCATCCTGCTAATGGATTTGAGCATTTCTATTGTGGCTCTCTCCTAGTGAACACAGTCCTGCTGTCTGTGCCCGGTGCCTGGTAGCGAAGGCTCAGCTGCACATACAGGCTTTTTTATTTCAGGATCACACAGGGCTGGAGCTCTCTGGCAGAGGCACAGTCTGTGCCAGAGCAGGCAGCAGTATGGGCACTTGCATGGAGACCCTGTGAACATTTTGGGGTGGGCAGGGGATATTTATTTATTTGTTAGTCTGTTCAGCCTTGCTGTAACAAAGCAGCCTGATCCAAGAACTGCCTCTTGCCTTTCTGAAGTAAAGGTGGCCATAACTCCTCTGGAGAGAACCAGGCTGGGGAAGGGGTACTGGCTGCTTGCCAGCAAGTTTGGCACTGGCAGAGTAGCACCTCTGCCCATCTGGGTAGAAACGAGGGGATGGGGACACAGGGCATGCAGTCTTAATCAATTTGGTGGTGTGCAGGTCCCTTCGATGACACACTGAGGGACACAAGCTTTGGTACCAGCAAGGTTTCTGCCTGCTGCTTCCCTCAGTCCAAGAAGAAGGAAACTATGAGGGGCTCACTGTTAAAAATGTCCCATGCCCCATCCCCTGGGCAAACGGCAGTGTATCCCCTGCCTGTGGCTGCTACCAGCTGTGAGCCTTGCAATGGTCCTGGCTTGGGGATAGGGGATTCTGAGCTGATCTTTCTCCTCCTGCTTTGCCTGCAGTGAGCCCTGCCATTCCCGAGGCCCCATATCAGTATCTCAGATCAATAATGTCCAACAGTGGAAAGTCCCAGGAATTACACACCCCCCCCTCCTGTGCTGGCTAGCTCTGCCAGGGGACAAAATACCAGTGCTGGGTGGTGACAGGTCTCCCATCATGGGGAATGTGCTGTGTTATTGCTGTGCGTTCCCAGGACCAGGGCTGGCTCTGTCCCTTGGGAAAGGCGCAAACCCCAAATGCCACCAGCACTCAACCCTCCCCTGGGGACAAGGGGAAAAGTGAGGCACAGAGAAGCTTCTGAGGCCAAGGTCAGCTGTTCAGAGAGGACCCAGATGTCCTGGCTCCAGGCACAGATCCACGCGCAGCTACACAAGGACGGGATGAAGGAGACACCGAATGGCCACAAGCCCCCTCCCTGCTTTCCCCCAGCCCCAAAAGAGCTCCCAGGTTCCTGACGCAGCCCAGCTGGGCATGGGAGGGTGGGGACACATCGCCCCTGCAGTGTGTCAAAGGCACAGCAGTTCCCCAAGCCTCCTGCTGATTTTGGGCAGGGGTATACTAGTGCCCCAGGGGTGATTTGGAGGCAATCTCTCATCCTCCCCACCCTTCCCACTGTGAGGCTGTGAGCCCCCCGGCCCAAGCTGGCCAGGGAAGGGGTTTGCCTTCCTGTCCTCCTTGTGGGGCAGTAAGGGGGATCTCCACTTGGCACCCAGGGTGGGGGTGGACGTGCAGTCAGGGCGCTCCTGGGCGAGCGATGAATTCCAGGTTGATGGGCTTGTCAGCCACCAGGACAATGCGGGACACAGACGTCACTTCCACACCACGGGGGTCCGGCCGCACCTCAAATGCCTGGATCATCTGTGAGAAGAAGGGGGTTGGGAGTGCCTTGGGGACTCCCTGGTACCCCCACCCCAGTTCAGGGCAAGATACCCGAAGTGGGGGGATCCCTACTTACCCTGGCAAGGGCCAGGTGCATCTCCAGCTCAGCGATGCGGCGTCCGACACACGCACGAACCCCGTAGCCGAACGGGATGGAGCTGAAGGGGTGGTGAGGGGAGCCATGTCCCCGGAGCCAGCGCTGGGGCAGGAACCGCTCAGGCTCGGGGAAGTAGGTCTCATCATGGGACATCGCGTAGTGGGCCAGGACAAAGAGGGTCTGCAGGGCAAGAATTGGGATTTAATGACCCCCCCCAGCCCCACTGAGTGCAGTGGCGATCCCCACAGCACGGCCCCCACTCACATTCTTGGGGAAGAGGTAGTCTCCGATGACAATGTCCTTCTCATAAAAGACCCTGGCGTTGGTGGGCACCACAGGGTAGACTCTGGGATATGGGGAGAGTTAGTGGGGGAACAGGACTCATCTGGAGATCTCAGAGAGAACAAGAGGCAGGCAGGGCAAGGCTCAGCAGCTCCCCAGGGAGGGAGGTGGACATTTGCGGTACAGAAGCACTGAAACCCAGCCTTGCATCCTGCCTGGTTGGTGCATCGCCCCTAGAGAAGGGCCTGGTGACCAGGACCTCAGGGCAGGGACAAGGCTGGGACGTACCTCAGAGTCTCCTTGATAATGGCCCGAAGCATCGGCAACTTGGGGATATCCTCAGCAGCAGGAAACCGGTCGGCAGGCACAACAGCTTTCAGCTCCTGGTACAGGGTCTCCTGGATGTCTGGGTCCCGGGAGAGGTGGTACAAAGCCCAAGACAGCGTGTTGGAGGTCTGGGGGAGTGGAGCAGCAGGGGGAGTGAAGGGATTGGGGCCAGTACCTGAGCAGCCTTGTGCCAAGCAGAGCATCAGTATGGCACCAGAGAGCCCCTGCTCTGGTGCACAGAAAAGTCAGGGGTGAGGGGCAGCAAGCACAGGGGATAGAGAGGCAGGGAACAGGGCATGAAGCAGAGCAGAGGACAGGGTCTGTACTGACCAATCCCTGAGGGTTTGCCCCTGTGGGGCATCAGCCCCGCAGCAACCAGGCTACAGCTCGCAAGGGCTGGGTAGAGCATGGCCCCGTGGATTCCCCTGGGCATGGAGCCCAACAGGGATCTCCTGGCAGCAGCTTCCTGGCTCTCACCGTGTCCACACCAGCCAGCAGCAACTCGGCCACGCTGCCATAGACCTCGTCCAGGCTGAGTCTGCCACTGGCCAGCAGGTAGCTCAGGTAGCCAGACACCTCCTTGCCACGCTCCACCTGCCCCTCCAGTTCCTCCATCTTTCGGTCAATCAGTTTCTTACCTGCAGAGACAGAGTGGGAACCAGAGCTGAAAGAGCAAGGGCTGCCAAAAAGACATTTCTGGACTGCCCCACTTTTGAGGGTCCTTAGGGATTCCAGTGCCACCACACCAGACCCCCATCTTCACTGCTCACCAAAGGCGAAGATGGTGTCCCAGCTGTCCAGGTAACGGTCCCAGAAGGGCAGCACCTTGCGGCTCCATCGGGGCAGGACGGTGGCAAAGATGGAGTTCTTGAACATGAGGTTGATGGAGTCAATGAAGTGCTGGGTCTCAGCAGGGACCTGCTGCTTGAGGCACCCGATGCGGGTCTCAAAGAGGATGTAAGAGATGCCTGCGGGGGACAAACAGCATCCAGACCTCTGGGGGAATGGGAAGAGTGGGACAGGGCAGGGGTGAGGGGGAGGACACCCCTACCTTCCAGGGCAAAGCGGTAGAGCAGGTTGGCCACGTCCCCCACCAGCACCCCCGAGGGGCTGCGGCTCCGCTCCTCCCGCAGCCGCACCATCAGGTCTGACACCACCTCCCCGATGGCATCCGCGTACAGCAGCGCCTCCGAGGGTTTCAGCAGCCGCTTGTTGAGGACCTGGCGCAGGCGGTACCAGCGCTCCCCCTCCCTGGATGGGGACGAAGCTCAGTGCTGGGGCCATGGATGGGCAGGGGGCAGTGGCTGGCAGCAGTTCCCTGATCCCTGTGGGCATACTCCCCACCCCAGGTTGGAACCACCCCAGGGGTCATGCCACCCTGCCGTGGCCATGCCCTTCCCCTTGGTGGGGACACACAGCTTGCAGGAGCGGGAGTAACGCAAACTGCCACCTGGGCCCTACACCTAAGGAAGGGGCAGGACACGTGTGCTGCCCCAGAGAGCAAAGCCAGGGCAACACTCACTCAGTGAAGGGTCCGTAGGGCAAGCGTCGGGTGTCCCGGTGCTCCTTCCACAGGGCCATGTCGCTCCTCATGGGGTACTTGCCCTCCTGCCGTAGCAGCTGCTCCAGCACCACTGGGCTCCCAATGTTGATGTTCCTATAATGTCCGAAGGTTGACTTCCAGATAGGTCCATAAAGGCGTCGGGATATCACCTGTGACGCACAAAGCACGGCAGGGTCAATGGAACGAGCTGGGTCAGATGCCCCCTGCCCCAGTGCTGGCCTGAACGTGCCTATCTGCACCCATCCCATGGACTGCTCAGCATCACCTGAGCTCAAGCACCTGCCTCTGACCCTCCCAAGCTGGCAGCATCCTTGAAGTGCTCTGCAGATGGCCTGGGCTGGTGTGTCTGGGCTCATTTCCTCTCCCAGCACTAAGTACACCAGGCACTAACCCTCCAGCACAGACTGGCACATCCTTCACCCACCCCAGAGATGCAGAGACAGCCTGGTGAGTCCTCTGGGGAAGGAAGACCAAGAAGGGACAGCAGGGACAGAGAAAACTGCCAAGCACAGGACTGTGCTGAGATGCAGGATCATTGCAGCAACCACCAGCAGGACTAAGTCCTGCTGTTTCCAGCACGGCTCCAGCTCTGCTTAACCTGGGGACAACAGTTGCTGAGTGAGTCCTTGAACTTACCACCCAGTAAGGGTGGTTAATGATCAGCAGTGGAAGGCCAGCACCAGGCTAGGGCATAAGTGGGCTGCTCCCATCTCCAGAGCATGGCCCTGGGGCCACAGGCTCACAAACCAGCTAGGGGACATTCACCAACATCAGCACTGCTCTGGGCCCTGTTGGCTGCAGCTCCCCTCTCCTTGTCTGCAGCCACAGGTGCCATGCCTGCTTCCCTGGCAGGGAGTATCGTGACCTCCAAGTGCACCCCTTTGCAAGTGGATCTGCACAGGGCCATGTCCAAAGGTCACTTTCCACCCCACCCAGGCACTGCAAGAGCCCCTGCAGAGCATGGCCAAGCCTGGGGGGGGGTGCAGGGGACTTAGCAGGGAAGCCCTGGTCCCCATTCCCCATGGCTGCGGGGATGCACGTGGTACAATCTCCCTTGGTGACTGTCTGCATCGCAGCCTGCGCCTGGATTCCGCTGGATTCGTCACCACGGGGAGACGTTCCTCGTGCACGGTGGCAGGAGGAGGGGGAGGGATGGCTGCCCCGGTACTGCAGGCAGCTCGTGGGCATGGGGCAGCTGTGCTTGAAGCCTGCCCACCAGCATCTGCTGGCAGCCAGGACCTGACACAGTGCAGGCCTTGGAGAGCTGGGCTGTGAGAAGCTAGAGCTGCCCGGATCTGGGGAAAGGCACCTCCAGAGCATGTGGGCATCTTTCTGCAAAGCCAGGCTGTGCTCAGAGTCCCAAGAGCAGCAGAGAGCAAGAGGGAGCTCCAGTGCCTGCACCCCAAAATCCCATTGTCCTATGACAACCCCTTCTCCAACCAGCAGTGTCTGGTGCTCTGAGATGCCAGGGAGGCCTGATCCTGCATGCTTCTTGGGCTGGTCAGAGCTCCAGGACGCTGGAAGATGCCGCCTGGCTTGGAGCCAGCTTGTTTCATCCGACGACGTATGAGGAAGTGTTGACAGAAGAAAACAAATACCTCTGTCTACCCCTCCCCTGCCTTGGTATCATCTGCCCTAAAACCTGCCCCATCACCTGCATCCAAAATCGCTTCTCCCTCCAGCTGTCACAGCTGGCAGCCCGGGGATGCCAGGACCCTGTAAGAGCCCCCGAACCTTTGCCCTCAGCTGCCTGGCCGGCTCGGGGATGCTGGAGCAGCCCTGGGCTGGCTGGACCCTCCCGAGGTCACTCGGTTCTGCTGGCCCCAGCATCACCCTATGGCGCCGAGTGCCCCCCACCGCCCAGCCCCTCTGCTCCCCTGCCCTGCCGCCCCCACTCAACTCCCTGCCGTCACATGTCGGCAGCTAACCCCCTCCCTGGAGCCCATCTCCCCTTACCCCCAG